>CM061535.1:6795559-7350993 GCA_030545055.2 Neoaliturus tenellus | reverse complement strand
TTACCCTATAGTTGTAATCGATTGTTCTAAACAAAATGAATCGGTAAAATCATCAAGTGTAGATATAAAAATAGAAATGGAATTCAACGCGCCTATATCGGCTAATACAACTGCATACTGTTTAATTCTACATGATAAAATCGTAACATACACACCTTTAACTGGAATTGTTAAAAATGTATTGTAAAAAACCGGTTTTGTTACATTCCAATGCATTCCGCGAGTATAAAAGCAGAGTGTTCAGGTCGCTCCTCATCAGTTTGTTGCCTGTTCTTGTATGGGTAGCATCTTATTCAATATGGCTTCTCCTAGTGGTACACAAGAAAATGTAGTAGATATTGAGAAGGAGATATCCGACTTTTTAGATCTTCAAGGTCAACCGGAGGGAGATGAACACAACGCTTGCGGACAACTCCACGGCAGTAATAATGTTGAGGAAAAAGGTAAAAGAAGAAAGAATGCACAGAAGAAGAAAAGGGATACTGAAGATAATATTTCTCCTAACATATTGAGTGAGGTATTCTTGCGAATATTTTATCCAATCTCATCCAGTTTGGACAAAAGTGTTTTAATCGGTGTTATGAAATCGACGGATTATTCACCTACTGTAATTTTGACTCATGGACCCAAAATGATTTTGTTCACCGATAGTGCTTGGGAATCTTTTATGAAGCACTTGCATCTGCTAGAATGCTATTTAACTAGTAACATGTATGGAAGAAAGACAAGAGTAGGACTTTTGGATTCAAATGTGGAAATTGATATTATAAAGAATCGTGGTGACCATCAATTGCGGTTTAGAGACACAACAAGACATGATAACAAGATTCAACTTAATCGAGAAGAGTTTTTTATTCTAACCTGTGCAACTGAACCAATAACAAGATACTTGAGACAACTAGTGTTTTCAAGTTCTATTATTAAAGATTATTTGGAAGACACTTTGGACAAACAACCGGACGCACCTATATTGTACGGACCTGTGGATACTTCTATATTTAATAGGGTTCCTCATGAAGTACAAATGTGGAGACAGTTGGAAAAATACGCTCAACTACATAAGAAATCAGTAAAACAGGAAGAAGAGGAAGAAGGAGGAGAAGAATCAAGTGTTAGTGATGAAAATGAAAACAAGGAGAATGTAAAGATGGAAACTTAGATGACAATGGTTGGTTTTTAAAACAATATCAAACACTTTGTGGGGTTAGGCCTACCGGGGACGGTGCCCACGTTAAATATACACCAACGCGCCAACAACTGTACGGCCAGGTATAAAAGTCGTACCTACCGTGGTGTGGAAATCAGTTGACCTTTGGACTTCGTCATGAGCAGACGAGTGATCTTCGCAATGGACAAGGAAGAAGAACAAGTAAAGTCCAAACCTGGTATAATTGAGTTCCAAGCGTTTCGGGGTAATGATGATAGATTTATCATAAAAGAACTTGTGTTTTTCGATATCAATACAAGTGTTCCATATACATTTTTGTTCAAACCACCATGTTCTTATTCATCATTAACTAGCAAAGCCGCTACTACCAACAGGTGGATTTCAAAATATTTCCATCATATCGATTGGTATGATGGTTTTGCAAGTTACACGGACTTATATAACATCATGCATCAGTTTTCAAACAGGTTTACCAATATTTATACAAAAGGACTAGAAAAGAAGAGATGGATCGAAGAATTTACTCATGTTCCGGTTAATGATGTGGACTTGGATAAAAACTACAAGTATACGATGGAAAATGTTTGTATTTGTACTAAAAGTCCAGAACATGAAAAAGATAGACATTGCGCTTTAAAAAACGCCTATAAACTCGCATCTTACCTTCAAAGTGGGGAAGTGGGGAGTGGTGGGGGTGACGGGGGTTATATAAGTGAGGAGCAGACCGGGACCTGGCATGAGTATTACTCGAGATTCCGAGACGACAACATCTCCCAGCAAGAAGACGAAGAAGAAGACAATCTTTAACTCAACCATGGCATCTCACCAGTTCCTGCAAACTTTGGTTGAGCAGTTCAATGCTCACTCCAAATCTACCATACTACCCGTCAAGAAGTGTTCCGAACTTAAAGACGAGAAGCACTACATTATCCACGCCATGAAGAAGATGGAGACTTCAGTTGGAGAGACCATTTGCTGCAGTCTTAGCGAGGCACCGTTCACTCCGGGGGATGAGCCCAAGTTCCAAGTCTACCTGCCGAAACGGTTCGTCCATCTCCTCCAGAACGAGGATCTGCGCTCCATCCAACCCGGCTGTCTCTACCTGGTTTCCCACGGTTGCACGGGTAGCAATTCCACCGAGTTGACCATCCACATCGCCGACAAGCAGCAGTGTTAGATTTTAATTTTACTGTTGTACATATGTTATTGTAATGTTTTATAAATAAATAAACCATAAAAGACAAAAAATGCAACATATCAATATGTGAAGTTTGTCACATATTGATATGTTGCATTTTTTTTTAAACTTCGCGGGTGACCTTGACCTTTGACCTTTGCATTTCACAGTTACCCCCACCAAGCTAAAGGTTAAACCTGCTTCGATGCAAACACCCCCACCACTTTTTATAGTACCCCCAAGCGCTGTGCCTCAGCTTCATTTCAACTCCGACGGTCAACCGTACAACATCAAGATGTCTCTCAATGTAAGTTGTGCTAGTTACGAGGAGGTAACCATTAAGACTCAGCAGGAGCTGAACGACTTGTACAAGGAGTTGCAGCTGATGGTGGCGCGAGGCTACCGTATAAATGTGCAAGTCTACGCTTGCAATATACGCAATCTCCGACACCCAAAAGAAGAGTCTGAACATTACTCTTCTCCAGCGACTTCATCACCGGCGTCCATGAAGACTGAAGCGAGCCAGACTTTGGATTATTTCAGCTGACTAGCAGTTGTCTTCCTTCTTCTTACCATTGTAGAATATGTTTATTTATTTGTTATATTAAAGATGTAAAAGAGAAAAAAAAAACACCTATCTTGTTACTGACATATGTGCTTAGTAACAAGATAGGATTTTTTAAAACACAATTTGGATGACCTTGAAACTTCCCCCACCACTTTTTCATAGTACCCCCAAGCGCTGTGCCTCAGCCTCATTTCAACTCCAACGGTCAACCGTACAACATCAAGATGTCTCTCAATGTAAGTTGTGCTAGTTACGAGGAGGTAACCATTAAGACTCAGCAGGAGCTGAACAATTTGTACAAGGAGTCTGAAAAGGAGGTTGTCAACAAAACCGATGATCAACAATTGTGGGACTCCTCTATTACAGAAAAGGAATTACATGCAGCCGTCGAAGCTGTCGAGGAAAAGGAAAAGAACCTCAGGCAGCTCTGGTTGGCTCAGATGGATATTTGCGGATCTGTGCCGCGTGATGATTTTGAACTTCAATGTCAGATGGCGATTACCCAGCAACTAGAAGAAGCCGAAAAGGAGCTGAAGAGTGGAGGTACTATCCGGGCGGAGGTGAAAACTGAGAAACAGGAAGAATATAACGAATATGATGATTAAACGTACTGTTGATCCCAATCCTTTTAGTTTTAAGTGGTTATGTTATAAGTAAATAGAAAAAGTTTCCTTTTTTTAAAAAACTCCATTTGGATGACCTTGAAATTTCCCCCACTACTCTGTAATACCAGCATTGCTCGCTGCACCAAGCATCATTCCTCCTCCAACAACCATGGCGGACACTCCTGCTTGCAATGCCATGTCTTCCACCGAAGATGTACCCAATACGAATTGGAAATTGACAATCGACAACGTGCATTATTTAGAAACCATCTGCGATTGGATGAAGTCTATTCTCCTCGACAACCCGGGAATAAAGCTCAAGGTCACTTTAGATTATGATTGGTCTGAAGTTATACTGCAGCAAGACGATCAACAATCACTGGAGTATTTGTCAAATTTACCATCGTCAACCATATATACTACAAATGAGGTGGAAAGGGAAGAAGAGGAGCATGAGGTTTAGAGTTTCTTATTTTTTTAAAACCCAATTTGGATGACCTTGAGATTTCCCCCACCACTTCCCATATACCTAGAGTGCGCAGGGCTGGACAGTCAGTCGCTCGGTGTCCGTCGTAGGGTGCACATCGCGGTTGCTACTCCAATTCCTGACAATTTGGGGTAGTTCAAAGTCACCACACTTCTACAACTTCAAGGTCATCACACTTTAACTCTGGGACTGCATCAACTTGTATTATTTCTGTGTTTTGACTCAAGGTCATCTCACTTAAACTCTGGGATGGTATCAACTTGTAGTATTTCTATGTTTTGACTCAAGGTCATCACACTTTAACTCTGGGGCAATATCGACTTGTAGTACTTCAGTATTTTAGCTCAAGGTCACCACACTTTAACTCTGAGACTGCATCAACTTGTATTATTTCTGTGTTTTGACTCAAGGTCATCACACTTTAACTCTGGGACGGTATCAACTTGTAGTATTTCTATGTTTTAACTCAAGGTCATCACACTTTAGCATGTAACTTTAAGGTAGCACCGAAACGGTGCTACCCGGCTTGACATTTTCAAGTTTCCCAAGGTCATCACAATTTCCCCCACCACTTCCCATATACCTAGAGTGCGCGGGGCCGGACAGTCAGTCGCTCGGTGTCTGTCGTAGGGTGCGCATCGCGGTTGCAGTAATGGTCGAATGGGGGCTTCTGGGCCAGTTCGAGGTCACCCGAGCGGTGTCACATGACGGTTTAGGCAGAGTAACGTTGCAAACTTCAAATTTCCTCGGCACTTTTGCTGTTTCTCATCGAAAATTCGCTCCAAGTCGTCAAGGTCATGGTACCTGTGACTGAAACTCGGAGCGTAGTGCGAGAAACAGCAAAAGTGCCGAAAAATTTTAGGTTTCAGCGTGACCTTGACCTTTTGTGACATCGATGACGTCATCTTGGTGACGTAAGGGGTGATGACGTCATTAGCACGTCATTTCTGTGACGTCATGGGTGTGACGTCATGGATGTGACGTCATTGGTGATGACGTCATCGATGATGCAATCGATGACGTCATCAATGAGGTCATTGACCTCGATGACGTCATCGATGACGTCATCGCTCGGGTGACCTTGAACTGGCCCAAAAGCCCCCATTCCCCACTACTACCACTGTACCAAATTCAACTAAATTGGATATTAAACTAACGGTGTTTACTTCTAGGGACCTCAAAACGTAAAAGTACCATGTTCCTGGGCTTGCTGTGACTACTACCGTTAGCAGGAAAATTCGCTAATAAAATGACAGATGTTATTCCGTTGCAAGTGCACAAGACGATTGTGATCAGGCGCCCCTTCGTCACAACAGTGCCCACATCACCTATCGCTACTGATACAAACATATTGTAACTGCGTAAAACCGACCTGCTTGGCAAGGGCATGCAGTGGTGTACCGGCACTGAGTTGAGAGACCTCAGTCGCTAGACGGAGACGGAGAGATACTGGGAGCCATGAGCGGGAGTGAGAGGGACGTAGACGAGCCCCATCACTTCTCCAGGACTCCTCCAAACTGCGCTAGATGTCGCAACCACGATGTCTTCCTGCCACTCAAGGGGCACAAGAGGTACTGCAGGTATAGCGACTGCAAATGTCCCAAGTGTATGGTTACCGCGGAAAGGCAAAAGGTTAGCATTTATACATTTTAAGTACTTAATATTATTTATTGTTTTAAACAACTGCCAGCCATTTTTGCTGGAACTAGATAAGATTTTTTAAATGATGGTTTATTTTGCAGTGTGGCGAAAAATATAAACCGTGTGAATCCGAAACTCCGTGGGAATGAAATTTAAATCAGTGAGCGCGTTCTAGTTGTTTTTATTTTACATCAGAATTTGTATTTTCTTTACTGCACACGACAATTTTGGCTTATTTATGTGCGGGGTCGATTTAGCAATGACTTATGACTACTTGGTTATTACTACCGATATTCAACCTACAAGTGCCGAAGGTCAATTAATAATTTGAATATTTGACTAACAAAGATAAGTAAGTTTAAATCAATATTTATAATAATTAGTCGCTGAAATTGGCAACTTGTTTATGTCAATATTTGTGGTTAAGCTATGGACACATTGATGACGATTATTGAAATTAAAAATTAACCCTGTTATGACCTTGAAAATTGCCACATGAAATGAAGAGATTAAAATCTTGCTATTTAATTCCTGATGATAACTTAACTAAATATATTACATTCCGTGTTTTGTAAACTGAACTTTTCTTGGATGTTGGATGTGTACTTGAAATAGTCCGCTTTCTCCGTGCAATAGCTCCAATTCATGCAGCAACGTCATGGCATCTTTCATCTTCCGCTATATAAATATTATCTAGTTTTATTTATTTATATTTTGTACTAACACGACATTGTCTGTGGTAAAATATAGTAGGTTATAGAAGGCTATAATGTTATGTACCACTTTGTTGCTTGGTAGAACTTCGTACGACATCAAACTATGAATTCATTAAATCAAATTAACATAAAGATTTCATAAGTAAAAAGTAATGTAGTACCACTTCCTTAGAGTAATAGAGCTTTTTTAACGTTAAATTTTGTATTAGTGGTTCCATCTACTTAGTATAGAGTAATAAGAAAAGAAAAGATTTTCACAAGTTTTTCAATTGTCATAAATGTTTTGTGTGGGCCCCAGGTTCGGAAAATACAATAGTAAATGGAATTAATAAATTTTAAAATCAATGTCTACGCGCTCCCTTAAAAATATTGCTGGACAGCAGACTCAAAGAGTAAATAATATTCGGGACATTCTTGTGGTACAGAAGTGCCTCTCCATACTTGGATAGTGCCTACGTTAAAGATATGAAGGTATGTTATCCTTCCAGTAAGATGGAGATCCCGTGATGGCTATATGTAAAAATGCATCAAATTCTAAATACATTTTTTTAGACAGATGGTTTGTGAAGGGATGATATCCACTTAACCCGGAATTAAGGTTAGCTATATTATTTTTGGGATGTGTGAAAAAACATTATGAACTCCAGGAATAATAACATTCAAATTCAAATTAATTTATTTCCAATCAGTAATTACACAAATATATTATATAAATACATGGAAATTAGTCCCCACATAGGACATACTGAATGCTGGGACGAGCCGTTGTTCAGTAAATAAATAATCTAAAACTAATTACATTAGAAGGAAAACATTAAAATCTAATCTTGGAAGGGGAATGTATTTTAATTATAGAAACTAAACAACAATTATTGTTAAAAAATAAATTATAAGTAAAACTGAGCTACATATGGATATTATAATTTAAAGTATCTTAGTCTTAGAACTCCTGTAAAAAAAGCAAAACTATTTCCAGTACACTATTTAACTATTTAAAGAAAAGTAGGATAAACATATCTATAACAAGAATGTCTCAACATAACTCCATACAATATATAAAAGAAGTGATGAATGAACTATTTTTGATTAAATATTTCTAATAAAAAGTAAAAAAAATGGGTTGTCATCGTAAATTCCTGGTAGAAAATGTGAAAACATGATAATTAATCTTTTCTGAGAATGTATTCAGTCTGCTATGAGTCTGTTACTCTAGACTGTGATGTTAGGCACATGCACGAGTGGGAAGGCCAAGCACTGGACCCACGTCAAACTGTTGTGAAGAGTGAAACAACTTATCAAAGTCCCTTTCTTTACATATAACAGTATACAATATAATGCGACCACTGACACAACATTTAGCTTTAAAACGCTCGATGACTCTGTTGGCACTCATTGGGGTGTATCCTCATTTATTTTTCCTACCACTGAATGGAAATGATCACATTGCCATACCTGTAACCCCTATGCAAAACAGTTCATTTCCGGTTTCCGTTTCTTTCCCGCTCTAGAGCGGCAATGATTCTTTACCGCACGCTACATCAAACAGCAATTTAAAGTCAGCTGTTATTACAAACTATGCCACAGCTGTTGGTCATTGTTGTAGTTTAGTAATTGCTTCTTTTTTAGTTTGAGGTTATGTTTGATAGTTAACAGTGTTTTCCAACAGAAACAAATCTGTATATCAGAAACAAATATCATCTAAATGACATTTCGTGTACTATAAAACATTAAATGTGTTGCAATTATGTTGGTAGGAAAAGTTTTGTGTGTATTACGAGCGCAAATAGTCATTGCCGCTCTCGAATTGTTTGGCCGCACTCAGCTGACGCTTCGTGCGGCCATCTACAATTCTCGATTGGCAATGACATACTTTACGCTCTTATTACACAAATAGCTATTTTGCTTGTGGTAGGTTATGGCCCAGCAGACGGCGCTGCGCCGCGCGGAGGAGCAGGACCGGGAGAGGGCGGAGCAGGGGTTGCCAATCAAGGAGTACGACGACGTCTTGGGCATGGTCAGAATAACCACCAGAGACTGGTCCGATCCTGGGCGAAAACTGAGACGTGAGTGAACAAAAATATTAACACATCCACTGCGGCAAACTTGTTTAAACGGGAAATTAGTATTTATTTCCATGCAATCTTCATTCAGCCGCAGTGAATGGGTTAAATATTTTTATATTGGCTTTATACAAGCATGGAACATGAAGTAGTTTCGCTCCAGAATATTTAAAAGAGATTATTTGATAAAAACATTATAATTTGTTATTTAAAGAAACTTAAAGTGATGAACTGGCTTTAAGGTGGTGAACCACAGAGACCCAATTTTAAATAATAAACACATTGAAAAGAGTGTCTCATAAAGTTGGTCGGATTCATCCCTCTGTTCCCAGGGTTTCAGGTTTTCATTCAAATGTTATTGTATTATCAACCAGCTCTAGGCTCAAGATCCGTTTGTATCCTCTTGTAAATTAAGATCCATCGTAACAAACAAAACATTTGTGTTACAAAAAATACAGTTCACTTTAAAGTTATGGTCGATCCTAAAATATACCTTCTAAAGCTAAATTATAATTCTTAACAGCATCTTCATTATGAGGGACTTTCCCTCCGAGGGGTTGGGAAATTGTTATAGAGGAATGGTTTTAAAACTTAACTCATTAGAATTTTACTCTCAATTTTATTATTGCATTGGTGCATAAACGTTGTTTTATGTAAGCATTAAAATGTTTCGAAGGGTTTTATTGTAGGATCTGTTATTGCAAAAATGTTAAAAGAAAGATTTTAAAACCTAAATTGGATTTTGGATAGGCTGTAGATTAACAAATTCGAGAGATAATTTGATGTTTGTTGTTCAGTTAAACTTGTATTCTCTGTTCTATAGTTAAATACAAAATATACAATTTTTACTTTACAATAATTCTTAGTTGTAGAAATTTTGTAAGAAAAATTCGTTCCATAGAAGCTTTGTTGAAATAACTTAGTTAGAAAGGGAGCTCAATATAAGTTATATCCTTTGAAATACATTTTTCAATATACGTACTGTAAAAAATTAAAACAATTAAACTATAAAAAATTACAATCCATGTCAACGGTTTCTCATAAATATTATAAAAATCAAACTCATAAAATTGTTATGACGGGTCACGTCTATCTGGTCTTAACAAATTTTGAAATGTTATTTTGCCTTGTTACAGCTGGCAAATCAGAAGAGGAACTTTGGGAATCGATATTGTTGTTACTTAATTGTTACAATCTACCAGTGAATGCGTCGCCTTTACTGTACATAATATTAACTGAAGTGTCCAACGAAGTTTTTCAAGTTTTTACCCTGATCAGGAAAGGTAAGTTCATTAACTTGTTTTTGAGGGTATTTAGTACTTTATAACCAAAACTAATTAAAAATTATCTTACTTAGCTTTTTACGTTACACGATTACTCTGCATAAGCTTATAAACTGGACTAGTAGTAATATAAAACTGTCTAAAACTCTAGCTCAGAAAATTGTCTACTGTAGAAATAATTATATTTATATTTGATTCGCTCTACAGTAAAACCGTACAAACTCAGCTCAATTAGGACTGAAGCATCGATAAGTTTGGTGAATGTAGAGTTTTTCGAAGCCGATACGGCTCTCGCCATATAGGCTGCTCAATCCCACCTTTAAAAATAGGCTCACTTTGAAGATATAACCGCTCAAATCGGTTGTTAGCGATGAAACTGCGTTTTATAGTCGAAAATTCCGATCTTACATGTAATATCGTCGGTCAAAAATGTTCTTACCAAAGAAAAGCTGCCACAAAAGCAACGAAATCCCATCTAATGAAAGTGAATTTCCAGTAAAATCGACGATCGGACCGCAACAAAACGTCGCAAATAACGAGTATCAAGGTGCACGGTAAAAGGTACGTTAAAAATTGTTTTCCTACCACTGCATGGAAATAATCACATTGCCACAGCTGTAATCTTACGCAAAACAGTTTATTTCCGTTTTCCGGTCCTTTTCCGCTCTAGAGCGGTAATGGAACATTGGCGCACGCTAAATCAAGGTTATTTTAAATCTACAATAGGTTAGAACGGTAAAGAAGATGACGTCACAACACAGACTAGTTTCTATTGGTCAGAAACCACATGACAATCACCATAATTATTACAAATTAATTGTAGTTGCTTTGCTCTGAATCAGCTGATTTCATGGTCAGTATTTTGATAACACTAACTTCCGGTTACACACCTATGCAAGTGATTACGATTTATTACAATTATTAAGTTAATGAAGTTAAATTTAAGATATAATATAATAAGTTAATGATATAATTGTGTACGTTTCTTAAATACATTTAATCGGTTGTAATTATGGTGGTAGGAAAAATATTGTGTGTATTACGAGCACAAATAGTCATTGCCGCTCTCGAAATGTTTGGCCGCACTCAGCTGACGCTTCGTGCGGCCATCTACATTCTCGAGCGGCAATGACGTTATTTGCGCTCTTAATACACAAATAGCTATTAGAGGGAACTAAAGGGCCGTTCTCAGAACACCATGCAGTGCTTCACCTGCTCCCATTTTTCGCCTTAATTTTAAATCCCATAAATGTGGGAAGGGGTTTAAATTAAAGATAAATGTTTGGGCTATCTGATTCACTTTTTATATTTTGAATCCATATTAAGCTATAGTGGATCAAAGTTGATCAACTATAGATCAATCTTAGACCACCCTAGCTCAGTATGGATACAAAATATAAAAAAGTAAAAAACGAATCAAATAGCCCAAGTCTTTACCTTTTATTTAAAAATCCCTACCACTTTTATCGGACTTAAAATAAAGGCGTAAAAAGGGAGCAGGTGAAGCACTGCACGATGAATTTTTGACCCACGAGACCTCCGATACTAACAGGCTATATCGGCATCCGCTGAAACTTCTGGGCGCGCAGGCTATGACCGTAGTCAATGAGTAGCATATATTTAATAATAAGGCCAACTTTCCGAGGCCAAATCTCCTCCCTCAAAATCATCTACCTGAGTCTTGCGTCTCACACGTGCTGAAGTGAAGCAGCATTTTTTTAGCCACAGTTCCTTACACCGAGTGTATATTGTTTCTAGCCCACAGTATTGTTGGGAACAATGCGAAATGTATTCATGCATTTTCCGCAGTGGCCACTTTACTGCGCAGGCAAAATAAGCGCTCTATCCCTTTAGCCCATATTTATATTAGCTTTGATACCTTATCTTTGGCCTTGAATTGGTCAGGGCAGCAACGAGCTATCCGTGTAGAATGTTTTGAAAATTGCATATTTAATCAACATATAGTTATAGTAGGCCAATATTAAAAATAGCCATATCAAACGAAATTTTACATAAGGCGTACAAATAACAAATTACAAAATGAACCCAAGTGCCAAATCATAACAATCATTATATATATATATGTATATATATATATATATATATATATATATATATATATATATATAAAAGTTGCCCGTAGAAGGTTCTACAATATGGTAAGTCCTAGAAAACGTAAATTCTAGGTTTAAAAAAACTTCACTTTTTATTTAGATTAAGATTATATAGGTTATATATAAGTGATTTTATAGATTAAGAAATGTTTATAATTATAACCCAGATAAGAGTTTTATATAGACTTACTTGAGTTATAGGTTAATATAGTAATATTTGTTATTCCAACCATTTTATTTCACCTATAAATATATTAATATTGCCTTTATTATGTTTAGGCTTACTTATTATTAAAAATCTAAAATTTATGTTTTTAGGACTTTGTAGAACTTTCTACCAGCAACATTAGATTTTGTACATATATAATGTTTGTTATGGTTTGGCACTTGGGTTCTTTTTGTAATTTGTTATTTTTAAACCTTATGTAAAATTCCTCGCAAATATTGTAATTTAGTAATAATTTTGTTTGGCATATGGTTATTTTGTGTTTCGTTCTGCATTGTTCTACGTCTTTCTGGAAGTCCCCACAGAGTGAATGTTTCTTTAGACATAGAGTAATATATTTTCCCGCTTTTTGAAAAAATATATATAACTGTAGTTTTGGTGACAGCGAGTCAGTCTGTGGTTACAACTCGATGTTGCCCAGTGTAAATCATAGTGAGTTGTGTCAGTCAGTTGTGATTGTATTTTGAAAAGTGTATAATAAAGGTGAGTGTTGATTTAATAGCGTTTGTTAAATTAATAATCCCTAGTAATTTTCTGAGTGGATTAGAGTAGTGTCTTTTGGTTACTTATAAAACCGACCACGTGCCCACCGAGCACGTGACGTGGCAGCTGGCGCCAGCTGCCATGTCACATAGCTTCTGGTGGGGGGTAGAGGGTATATGAGATGCTGTAGTTATACGTTATGCCATATAGGTTGGGGTGGAGATGGCGATAGTGTTGGCGTTCGGGTGAAGTGAATTGGTGCATAAAGTAGGGTGGAACTAAAAGTGCGCATAAATTAAAAGTTAGTTCAAAATTGAAATTCGTCGGTGTTAACGAAACTCTAACAGTTGAAGAAAAATTAAGAGTTAGTTCAAAGTTGAAATTCAAACTTATAACTGGGATCTGGAAAACATGTCAAGGTCATCCAGAGTAAGTTTTTAAAAAGCCCATCCAACTACCACCAGAAATAGTTCAAAGTTAAACTAGTTGGTGATAGTGGGATAATTCATCCGTGCCATGGGAGAGGTGTTGATCGTTTGAAAGTTGGCGATCGAATGAGAAGCGCCACCTAGGGAGAGGGCTTATAAAATGGCAACCTTCCCCCACCACCCCTTCCCCCACTCCTTTAGACCAATAACCGGTCGCCGACTCTATGTGGTGAAACTGAACTAGACATGGCGGCCGCCATGGATAATTCTAACCTCAAACCTTAGCTCAGCTGAAGAGAATAGAGGAGTATAAAGTAGGGATTGTGGTGAGAGCACAATCATACACTGTTATAAGGTATGATACATGTTTAACTGTTTAATACATGTTATAAGGAATAGTGGGGGTAAAATAAAAAAACTTGTTGAACACAGTCGATAGGTGTAACAAGTTCAAAATTGTTGAAGTGTAACATATAACGCAAGATGTCATGAATAATACTATCATCAACATTAACCCGCGAAGTTGTTGAAGAGTATAATGGGTTAAAACTGTACCGCTTTCTTACTTTACTTAAATTAGTTTTAGATTTGAAACTGAAAGTTTAGAATTATTTTGTAATATGTGTTGTGTTCGCAACAGTTTTAATTTTAAACTCTGCGCAACCATTACAGAAGGTGTGTTATATGTTGAAGTCAAAAGAAGACTAAGAAATAAAATATGTTATAAAGAGATAAATGAAACAGAATGTCATGTACTAACAAAATAGAGTTATAGGTTAGAATTAACTAAACATTATGTAGTAATGAAACACTATGTGGTAAGGTTAGAAGTAAATGAACGTAAATAATGTAGTAGCTATAACGATGCAATCAACATGAAAGCCAGTAAGTTAATGGTCGCGGCGCAAATGAGCAGTCTAGTTTTATAGCCTAGCAGCGGCCCACTTCCCTGGGCAGATGCCCGAGCCAACTACCTGGTTTTTATAGCAATTACTCCGGGCAGCTGCCGCTGATGACCGACTTTCACCTGAGTAGTAGGGGGTTTTGGGGCAATGACCGGAAAGGTCAATGACCCCCCCCTCCCCCCCTCCCCCCCAAAAAATGGAGCCCCCCCCTCTCCCTCCCCCCCCGAAAAAATGGAGCCCCCCCCCTTCCCCCACTCCTTCCCCCACTCCTCCGGGTCAATGGCCGGTCACCACCTTTCCCTACTCCTTCTAGGCCAATGACCGGTCACCACCGGTTGCTGACTCTATGTGGTGAAACCAGACTAAACATGGCAGCTGCCATGGATAATTCTAACCTCAAACCTGCTGCGCATGCAACGAGTTCTCCGGATCGGAATCAGTCTATGCTATGCGCATGCGCCTAGTCCTGTATTACTCACTTTAGCGCTACTGCACATGGATAATTCTAACCTCAAACCTTGGTTTTGTGTTGTTGCGCATGCGCCGCTCCCCACTCCTTTGCCTTCCTTTTACACTGCTGCGAACTGGACTGGATTGAACACTGTACTGGAGTGAAACAACTTCCCCCACTACTTGAAAACCCGAGGAGCGATAGGAGCTCGATCTTTGCGTCAGTCGCCAACAAATTTTCATAGCGAAAGGTTGTTGGTGATTCAGCAAGAGGTTTCAAATATATAGTAGGCCTATATATATTTGAACTTCTTCTACTACGTTGCGTTTTTTAATGCAATGTGGTATGTGTGTGTGTGTTTAGTTTTAAGTTGTATTTAATTTAAGAAATAATTTGCGCATTGCGATGTTAGTTATAAGTTGGGTTTAGCATTAAGGTGTATTAATTTAAGATGTGTTTAGCATTAAGGTGTATTAATTTTAAGAATATTGATGGTATTTGGTTGTGTTGAATTATTTGGTTTTTTAATAATGATGTGTTGTTAGTTTTAAGTGTTGGTACTACTAATTAATGTTGTTTTGCCTTACAGCTAGATGTTAGGGGGTAGATTAATTGTAAATTCAGAAGTTCGGTTGAACTTCACTTAGAAGGGGTGTGACATCCGCAAATTGTAGGTAAGCGGACTAGGTTTTTGCATTTTGTTTAGGAATATAATGGGTGGGATTAGCTTGGGTGGGTGTTAGAGTTGCGTTTCTGCATTAGCTGTTCCAGTTTCCCTTTAAATTAATGGTTACGGTAGACCCAGACAGGACCGTTACGGTAGACCCGGACGGTCCAGGGACCTCCCTCGCAGAACGTAACTAGTGGGTTGGGAGTGGGAACCGCTAGGCAAACAGGGTGGTGGGAACAGTATTACTGTTCCCATCACCTTGGTTTTTTATAAGTCTTGAGTGACCTTGACCTACTTTTGAAAGGTCAATGACCTCCCCCCCTCCCCCCTCCCCCCCCGAAAAAATGGAGTCGATTCCCCCCCTTTCCCCCACTCCTACCCCCACTCCTTCCCCCACTACTCCGGGTGAATAGTGGTCATGACCTGAAAAATTAAAATGGCTATAACTTGATAACGGATTGACGGATTTGGACAAGCGATACATCATTGAAAAGGTCTATGTAAGACAAACATTTTGGTAAAAGAAGAATGTGGTTATCTTATTTTAGTCAAAAGTTATGCGAATTATTTGAAATAAATACCTTCTCTTTCCCCTTTTCTCCCACCTCCCAGGTCAATAATCAGTCTCGGCCAGCTGCTAACCCTCTCATTTGCATATTGTTATAAAAGACGCACCGACTGCGGCTAACATTTCATTCTGATTCCAGACGTTACGCTGCGAACTTGGAGCCACAACCATGTCATCTCTGCCAACTACAACTTCTACTTCAACTTCTACTTCTACTTCAACTTCTACTACGGCTGTTACTGCACCTAAGAAAACTCTTCGTCTGAAAAATCCTCCTGACTGGTATAAGAAGCAACTTGGATCCCAACCTTCAACTTCTGGCACTATTCTTCCGCCTACCAAGACTTCTAAACTTCGAAGCATTTTTTCACCGCCTTCGCCTTCTACTTCGCTTTCAAACGACTCCACACCGCCATCAACCATCATGCCGCCTCCACAGAAGCCAGCTCCCCGTCCTAATACCCCTTCATTTGAAACTTTGCTTCATCGTCTTAGTACACCTGTCATTCCACTGTCACCATTGCCTCCTACCCCACCACTTACTATGCCTGAAGACCACACCTATCATAAAACTAAATCCACTAAGCCTACTCCCAAACCTGCTCCTAAGCCTGCTCCTTCAGAGCAATTTCAATTATTACAAGAAGAGCGTCGTAGGGCATTTAGCCGTCCCACTACTTGCCCTGAAGTGCTCACTAGGGGAATTAAGAAAGGATCAGCTTGTGGGAGGAAATGTGTTAAAAACGAAAGTTTTTGCCGTGTACATGTCGTGAAACATCTTTCTGGACCACAACTGACAGAAACCCCCACCGTTGAAGACGATCCTGAAATAATATCCGTCAGAGGAGAGAGGCTTAAGAAAGGTTTGAAATATTTTTTTCTAAGTGTTGTTGACCACCAACACATTTTGGCAAAATGTAACGGCTTAAAATATAAAATTAGAGTTTGTGAGAGTTTGTGTAAAGAGAAGAGATTTGACAAATTTAGATTCTCAAGACTTTCTCCTCAGGGATAAAAAGGATCGTATTACAAGGTGGGGGCGTAAACAGTAAATTCACTTAGTTTTTTTCCAAATTGTTGCTTAAAAAATAATGGGGGAGAAACACAATGCGTTGTAGCGTTGTGTTTCTCCCCCATTATTTTTTAACACTCTAAGTCTCGTGACCTACTAACCTACTTCCATCCAAGTAGTAAGAAAAGTATTTCCCCCCACTCCTTTGGGTTGATGACTGGTCACGGTCAGCTCCTACCCCTCATTTGCATACTATTATAAAAGCGGAGCGAGCGTTGGTCACTCCTTCATTTTTCTTCTACACGCCGCTCTTGTCGTTTCGTCTCTGCTGTTTACAATATTTCTTGCTTCAAAATGCCTCCTCATCTGAATGAAAATTTGAATTCTTCCGAAATTTAAGATGTTTTTGAAAAATCTGAAGACACTTTAAGTAATAACAGTGAAAGTGAAGATGATGAGGACGATGATGATTATACTGTTGAACTTAGTGAAGAACGTAGTCATAGCAATTGATCCACAATTTCCATTTGATACAATAGAAAAGTTCATGGCTGAAGCTAATAAATGGTTGGACTCAGGATGTTATGTACGAATTGACTCTTTTATATTGTATGGTGATAGTCATTCTTTCCTTGTCACACCAAATGACAGAGACCGCATGTGGCAGTGGGCACAATCTATGATGGAGTGCTACAAACAAGGTGTAGACACTGGCGGCTATTTTCTTGCACAACTAGTGTAATAACAAAATTACCCTTCCCCCACCCTACACCCTATCCCTTTCAAATCCTATAAAGAAGGGAGAAAGAAGTGGGGATTATAAAATGGTGGGGGGAATGTATATAAATGCAGGTTGTTTGAAGAGACTTTTATTATTGTGGCTTTAGCAGAAACAATATGGAGTTTAAATCTTCAGCAAAATAAGGAACAACATAATAAAGAGAGAAATTCGCAAGAAAGAAAAGATCGAACTTATAAAATTACAACTTATAATACCTTCTATTGAAATTGGATGTAGCAAAATAAAGACTTTGGTGAAAACTAACGAATATTTGTTACAATTGCTAAAAACAATCGAAGAGTTGAAGAGCAAGAATAGACATTCTACATAGTAAAATTTGAACATTTTGATATAAATAAGTAAACCCAAAAAAGTAGATGTAGAATAGAGAGCGAGGAATAGATCACTTTGTGGTAATGGACTAACATGCCACTTAGTGCTCTATTCCTCGTTCTCGCGTTAATATTGGATTACCTTGACCTATTTGTTCGACTGTTAGAGTTTGGTTAACACTGTTGAATTTTAGTTTTGAAATAACTTTTAATTTATGCGAATTTTTTAGTTCAACTCTAGTTAATTTATGCGCAAATTTAGTTCAACCAAGTGCCTGTGCTCTAGCCATTTCCACCCCAACATCTGTCCCATAACATCTGTCCTAACAGATGTTTGGAGGGCAGGTGTTTGGTTTTAAAAGTAACTAAAATTAGTTGGGTGGGGGAAAGTTCGTTAAAGCTTGAATATAAAGAAGTATATACTAAAACTCCAATGGGAATAAAGAACACGAATGAACAACTAGTTTGTAGAAGGTTAATATTTTTGTTCAAAACGTTTGATTTCCTTGGATAGTGAAGAAGATGAAATAGTGGTGGGGGAACCGTTATAAAAGGAGGAACGTGAGAGCCCATTTCATTTCTTGGCGAAATTTCGAAGAGTAAACATCTCAACATGTATCGTTGCGATAAATGTTCGGAATCGTTTCACGATGAAATTCTATTAGACTGTCATAAAGAACTAATTCACAACAACCCAGAAGAAAAACAAGAACAACAAGAACAAGAACAACAAGAAGAACAAGAACAACAAGAAGAACAAGATGAAATAATAGCAACATCTTCAACTACTTTACCGAATCTACAAGTATTTGCATTAACCCGTAAAGTAGTAATGCATCATAAGATTCAAAATGAAAACTTGAAGCTAGAAGAATTTATTAGAGAAGCAAAACCAATCATAAGTAAAACTTTAAAAGAAGAATTGAAAAGATTAAACTTTCTTAAATTTGGTTTACTACTAGAAGCTATGTTTATAAATGTACAAGAAGAATTATCACCAAGAGGATTCATAACAAAAAACCAAACTATCCTGGAAAGTTCAGACATTGATTCAATAGTTGAAAACTGTATAGAAGAAATATTAACCAAAATTTAGGAACACGAAGGAAGAGGATCCGGATGGAGTCTTACAAGTATTGAAGTATTAGATATAAGAGTTCACAAACATGGATATGGACTAATGGGATCTAGTTACATTCCTTTGCCCAAAAGAATTAAGGATACAAAATCATGTATTAATGTGAAAAATCAAGATAATGAATGTTTTAGATATGCGATGACATCTAAGTTTGTACCAAATTATTTCGACAAACCTAACCAACACTATGAAAATCAAAGACATAGGTACAATTTTCAAGGAATTACTTACCCTGTATCACTGAAAGATATATCAAAATTTGAGAAGAAAAATCCTGGTACATCTATCAATGTTTTTGCATTAGATAGTTCAAACAAAGTGTATCCTTTACGTGTGGTAATAGAAGAGCTACCAGATCATACGGATTTACTACTACTAACGTGAGGAGATGTGTCTCACTATGTGTACATAAAGAAATTCGATGCTCTTGTTAACAAGCAACTTTCAAAAAATCGAAACAAAAAGATAATTTGCAAGAGATGTTTTAATTTTCAACGAGAAGGAAGAGAAGGAAGAGAATGGTTACAAGAGCACAAAAGATTGTGTAACAATATTTATGAAGCAAAGATTAATTTACCTTCGGAAAACAGAGCATTCGTTAAATTTGAAAAGGTTCATCATCAATACCGTATCCCTTTGGTTGTATATGCGGACTTTGAATCAACACTTGTTCCTGTTGAAGATGAAAATTGTGAAGCTAGAAAAAGTGTCAAGTATCAAATGCACAAACCAAACAGTTTTTGTTTAATGGTGAAATCGACATTATCAGAAGAACATTTAAATAGATATGGATTAACTTCAGAACCTCTAGTATATCGTGGTGAAAATGCGGAAAAAATATTTCTTGATCACTTATATTCAATAGCTGGAAATGCACAAATATTATATACAAATATCGTACCAATGAAACCGATGGAGGAAGAAGAAGAAATTCAACATGAAAATGCAACTCGATGTTTCTTGTGTAAAAATGATTTTACTATTGAGAATTATAAAGTAAAAGATCACGATCACCTCACTGGTTATTACAGGGGTGCTGCTTGTAATAAATGCAACTTGAGCTATCGTTTACCACTATTTATTCCTGTGGTTCTGCATAACCTCAGTGGGTACGATGCTCATTTTATAATACCTGAATTAGGAAGAGACGATGGTAAAATTAATGTGTTAGCTGAAACTTCAGAGAAGTTCATTAGTTTTTCCAAAGAAGTTGGAAATGTAAAACTAAGATTCTTGGACTCCTACAGATTTATGCCGTCGAGTTTGTCCAAACTTTCAGAAAATTTAAGGAAACAAGATTTCATCGAAACAAAGAAGATTGTAAATAACGACAAACTGGATTTGGTACTTCGGAAAGGTGTGTTTCCATATGATTACATAGACAGTTTAGAAAGATTTAATGAAACATCACTTCCAACTAAAGAAAAATTTAAAAGTAAACTTTACGACATGGACATATCTCAAGAGGACTATGATCATGCATGTAAAGTATGGAACGAGTTAGGATTTAGAACATTGGGAGAATATTCAGATTTTTATGTGAAATTAGATGTAACTTTACTATGTGATATAATGGAAGAATTTAGAAATACGTGTTTTGCAGCATATTGATTGGACCCTCTTCATTCGTACACTTCACCTGGATTAGCATGGCAAGCTATGTTAAAAGAAACAAATTGTAAAATTCACCTTCTTACTGATATAGATATGGTTATGATGTTAGAGTCAGGAGTTCGAGGGGGATTGACGCAAAGTGTTACACGACACTTCAAGGCGAACAACAAGTATCTGCCCGATTATGATGCATCAAAACCAACAACATTCCTGGGTTATTTCGATGCAAATAACTTATACGGATGGGCAATGTCAAATCCCCTTCCATTAATAATTTTAAATGGATAGATCCAGAATCGATTGGAAACATAATGGATATACCGAAGCATGGTGAAACTGGTTACATTTTTTATGTCGATTTTGATTATCCTGAACATCTTCATGATCAACATTATGATTTACCACTTCTTCCGAAGACTGAAATTTCCCCTACTGGAAGATGGCCAAAATTAATGATGACTTTAACCAACAAGTCTCGATATGTTGGACACTACTGGATGATACAACAAGCTTTAGACTTAGGATTGAGAATTACAAAAATTAATCGAGTACTACAATTTTCTCAATCTTGTTGGTTAAAACCTTACATCGACAACAACACAAGAAGAAGAGCCACCGCTACATCAAGTTTTCAAAAAGATTTTTTCAAATTAATGAATAACGCAATATTTGGCAAGACTTTGGAAAACAAAAGAAAACATAAGGATATCAAATTGGTAACTGATCCAGTAAAATTACAGAAATTGGTGCAACAACCAAACTTTGGTTCATCTGTAATTATTAATGAAAATCTAGTTGTTATTTCCATGAACAAGAAGTCGGTTGAAATGGATCGTCCTTTGTATCTTGGAATGTCAATCTTGGATATTTCAAAAACACATATGTACGAGTTTCATTATAAGAAGATGGTAAACTATTATGGAAGAGAGAACATTGGTATTGCATATATGGATACGGATGCACTAATTTACTGGATTAAAACAAATGACATGTATGAAGATCTACGCACCTTTATATATAAAGATGATTTCGACTTTTCTGATTATCCTAAGGATCATCCAAATTACGACTATGACAAAAATAAGAAAGTATTGGGAAAATTTAAAGATGAAACAAATGGTGTGCCGATGATGGAAATTGTAGCATTAATGTCCAAACTGTATTCATTTCAACTGTACATAAACGAGAGGAACGAACATCGAGTCACGAAGAAGGCCAAAGGAATAAAGACATCTTTCCTAAAGAAGAACGTACAGTTTGAACATTATAAAAGATGTTTGTTTGAAAATGTTGAAACAACTGCAACATTCAACACTATAAGAAGTTATAACCACCAACTTTTCAGTGTCAAACAAACAAAGTGGGCATTAAGCTACAAAGATGACAAGCGACATATTTTAGAAGATAAAATTAATACTTTACCATTCGGCCACTACTCCTTAAACCCTATTGACCAATAAACCTATTCTTCGTCCTCTACCTTCTTCCTTTTTCCTTTCCGTAAAAAAGAGGGGACATGGCAAGCCAAATGCCATGTTCCCTCTTTTTTACACTAATATGAAATGGCCTTGACCTATATTCAAACTATATAAATGAGAATAAACTATTCTATGGATCAGTATTTTTACATGCGGTGTACAAGCAACATCTGAAGATGGAAAGTGTAAAGGACAAGGTTGTAAATGAACTACATAAACCAGCAAGAAGTAGATTTCCAAGAAGAAGTACAATCATTAAAGGAATGAATGATCTTTATCAAGCTGATCTCATTGAAATGATACCGCACAGTAAATTAAACAAAGGATTTAAATATATTTTAACAATTATAGACTGTTTTACTAAAATAGCTGACGCTTTACCATTGAAGGATAAGACTGGTTAAAGTGTTACAAAAGCTATGGAAACCACAATACAAAGAAATAAATTTAAAATTAAACATCTACAGACCGATGATGGAAAAGAATATTTTAATAAAGACTTTGGAGCTTTGATGAAGAAATATCAAATAAATCATTATTCTACAAATTCCGAAGTTAAAGCTTCAATAATTGAAAGATTTAATAGAACATTAAAAGGTGCGATGTATAAACAATTTTCAAAACGAGGATCATACGTGTGGTATGACATATTACCACAACTTATAAAAGAGTATAACAACAAATATCATCGTACCATTGGAATGAAACCTATCCAAGTAAACAGTGCTAATGCTAAGGTTGTATTACAACGCATCAGAAATAATACAACACCTAAATTGGAAAAGTTGCAACCAAAGAAGTTTAAGGTCAACGATAAAGTTCGTATAAGCAAATACAAAGGTGTATTTAGTAAAAGATATCTACCAAATTAGACTAATGAAGTATTTACAATTTATAAAGTGCAACCAACTATACCTGAAACCTATTTATTAAAGGATAACAAGGGTGAATTACTTCAAGGTGGATTCTACGGACATGAATTGTTGAAATCAACAGTCGGTGATGTATATCTTGTCGAGAAGATTTTACAAAGGAAAAAGGATATGGTTAAAGTCCGGTGGTTAGGGTTTGATAAAAGTGAAGACTCTTGGATTCCTTTAAAAGACTTAGTATAGTCGTTTAATAGCTCATTGTGTGTTTAACCTTTATACAAGATGGAGATTGTACAACAAAAAGACCGATTTAATATCAATAACATTGATGAATTGACAGTTGACAATGATAAGTTAAATCATGGAAAACATGGTGAATTACTACCAAATACGATAAGATGTCTAATAACTGGTCCTTCAAATTGTGGAAAAACTAATGTTGTTTTTAACCTTATAACTAATCCTAAAGGATTGCGTTTTAACAATATATACATTTTTTCAAAATCATTGCAACAACCAAAATATCAATTATTGGATAAAGTACTTGCAAGTGTACCTGAAGTGAATTTTTATAAGTTTAATGCCAGTGAAACAATTATGCAACCAAATGAAGCAAAACCATTTTCTATTTTTATATTTGACGATGTTTCTTGTGAAAATCATGACACAATAAGGAATTATTTTGCTATGGGAAGACATCATAATATTGATAGCATTTATATTGGTCAAACATACAGTAAAATTCCAAAACAACTTATAAGAGACAATGCAAATATGTTGATCATCTTCAAGCAAGATGAAACAAATTTAAAACATATATATAATGATCATGTAAATGCGGATATGCCATTTGAAAAATTTAAAGAGATGTGTGGCAAAGCATGGAATGAGAAATATGGCTTTCTCGTTATTATGAAGGAAGAAAATATTAAAAATGGTAGATATCGTATAGGGTTGGATAAATTTGTATTAATGCGTTGAACTACCGATGCTACATCTAGTTACATGTTTAACCTCACAGTGTAAACATGGTGAATCAAGAAAAACTATTGAAAGAAATAAAATCACTCAGTGATTCTATTAGGACGAAGAATCGTGCATTGAGGATGGGTTTAAGTGAAAGAGAAGAATTTCTAGAGACTACATTTAAACCTATTACGGAACCTTTAAAACAGATATCAGAAACTATTGGTAAACCTCGTTATGAAGGAGATGTTTTACTACCAGTTTCTAAACAAGAAGTACAAGCATTAAAAAAAGAAGAAGATGATGATTCATATACAAGTGCTAGTGAGCAAGAAGAAACAAAAGAAGAAGAAGAACCAATTGTTGAAAAGGAAGAAGAAAAGCCAATACCTGAAGCTGAACAATCTATTCCAAATTTAACTCAATTGAGTAGCGATATATTACAACATGGACCTCTTGGAAGAAAATATATAATGAAAATGCTACATGACATGAAATCAAACCCGAATTTGAGTAGATCACACGTATACGGAGCAAGAATTGATGGGAATGAATTGAAGATTGGCGATTCAAAGCTTGAAATAACACCAGACGATTACATCATTATTGGTGAGCATAGATATAAAGGAACAAAAGGATTATATGAATTAATTTTTAAAAACATATCACTAAGATATTCATCCAAAGATTTAAGTGTTTTTAAGGAGATTCTCCAAAATACTAACGCTCATAAAAGAAACTACTTAAAGGATGCAATGATTAATCGTTCACGTGCAACAAAATATAACATCGTTATAAAAAAGTTGTTTCCTCCACGAAAATTGCCAACATTACGTACTGCACCAGCGGTGAGACAACCACTGAAAAGAAAATCTTTATCACTTATGGATTTATCACTTCTTGAACAACATGGTATAAAGAGTAAAGGAGATACTTCAACATCTGGTAAAGGATTGATGAAAAATCTATACAATACCACTAAGATATTCATCCAAAGATTTAAGTGTTTTTAAGGAGATTCTCCAAAATACTAACGCTCATAAAAGAAACTACTTAAAGGATGCAATGATTAATCGTTCACGTGCAACAAAATATAACATCGTTATAAAAAAGTTGTTTCCTCCACGAAAATTGCCAACATTACGTACTGCACCAGCGGTGAGACAACCACTGAAAAGAAAATCTTTATCACTTATGGATTTATCACTTCTTGAACAACATGGTATAAAGAGTAAAGGAGATACTTCAACATCTGGTAAAGGATTGATGAAAAATCTATAAAATACGAATGTGATTTACTACAACGACATCAATAAATTGGTTGATAGAATGAGACTATTGCATGAAGCCATGGAAGCTGGTCATACAGGTTTAAATAATGAATGGGTAGCTCTGATTGACGAACTCAGGAATCGCGGCATAATTGTATAATTGTCCGCGGATATATAAGAGTTGCAGGCGTATAATGTGTCAGTTCTAACATGAGCGTCGACAAGTTCGGACGATACTCCGCGTTAGGAGTGCAAGTTGGAGAAAACAGAAAAAGAAGTGGATTACCGCAAACACCCGAAGGTGACTATAACATAAATAATAAACGTTTAAAGTTTGTTAGAGATCCAGAAGAAGATGGAGATGCAACAAAATTTAAAAACAGTGAAGGAGGAAACATCTACAAGTTTAAAGCTTGACAACAACCAACTGTATGATGCAAAATCTCACAGGGTTATTAATGTTGCAAAACCAGTCAACAATGGAGATGTTGTTAATAAAGGCTATTTGCTATCTGCGATGGATTACGCTTTACTGTTGCAAAAGACTAAAAGTGGAAAAATGTACAATGCTTTAAATTATAAAATAACTAATGTGGCAGATCCAACTGATGATACAGATACAATCAATAAGCGTTATTTGCACTCTGTAATACCAGAAAAGAAAAAGGATGGATTTTCTTTTTATAAATATACTATAAACGATATTGGATATCCTAAAGAAGAAAGTGATGGTGTTAATATAAAATATATTAAAGATAATTGTATTTTATATAATGATGCTGTTATTGATTGTCATGGAAAAGTGTTGTCCAATCTGAAAGATGGTTCAACTCCATCGGATGCTGCTACCGTGAGACAAATGAATGAAAGCTTGAAGAAAGGAACATCCGCTTTTGTTAAACAAAATCAGGTAGTGTCAAAGAAAGGTGATGAGTTTATGCAAGGAAGTGAAAAGTTTACCTTACTACAACTAAAAAATGACAAGTGGGATGGAAAAAATAAAAGATTGTCAAATATAAGTTTAGGCACGGAAGAACATGATGCTGTTATTTTAACACAAGTGCCACAACTATCAGCTACTGGTGTTAACTTTATATGTGGAGGTAGACGATTAACCCATGTAAAATCTGGTAAAGATGATAATGATTGTGTTGTTGTGAAACAAACTATAGCTTTAGATAAAATAAATAACTTATATGATGGAAAAAATAGAAGAATATCTAACATATCAGCAGGAATAGCTCCGAATGATGTTGCTACTATTAATCAAGTTATAGCAGCCTCTAATAACGATCCATCTGTGTATACATGTAATGGTAAACGTATCACAAATCTTGATAATCCAACAGATTACAAAGATGCTACTAATGTAGAGTAAGTAATGAATCTTGTAGGTAATGCAGTTGTTGATATGCATAATCATATAATTGGTAAATCAAATCACGATAAAATCGAAGGTGCTAAGAGAGAAAAATGGATTAAAGATACAATCATCGATATATATGGGTAAAGCTTGTGAATATTTAAGTATGGAATACACAAAAAAAGGATTCATTATCATAAAGTATCTCATAGAGTGAAGACGTTGGTTACATAAAACAGCATAATGAAGACCGCATCGTTCAGTCATCGTCAGGACATTGGCAAGAGAGGACGTGGTATAACATCAGCTGCATTATCCCTGCTCAGACGGATTCCAGTTGGTGCTGTTGTAAATCGAGCGATAGACGCTTTACCATACGAATTACATCTGCCCGGAGGTTATCAATATTGTGGACCCGGAACTAAGTTGGCAAAACGTTTAGCAAGAGGAGATCCTGGAATTAATAAATTAGATCAAGCTTGCAAAGAACACGATATAGCATATTCAAAGTATAAAGATTCAACAAATAGATCAATAGCGGGTAAAATTCTAGCGGAAAAAGCTTGGCAAAGAGTAAAATCAAGTGACGCAAGTATTGCAGAAAAAGCATCGGCTTGGGCAGTAACTACAGCCATGAAGACGAAAGCAAAGTTAGGTGGTGGAAAACGCGGCAGAGGAAGACCTGCAAAGAGAAACGCTCCTAAAAGAGGTGGAAATATTAAAAAAGGACGTCGTAGAACTCGTAAGGCAAGTGAAAAGAAGACTTCTGTTTGGCAAATGGTAAAAAACGGAGCAGGTTTATACCTAAAACCATACCGTGTGTACTAAATAAGAAGAATCAATTGATAATTCCAAATAAAGCCTTAACAAATCATCAGTTAAATGATTATGTAAAATGTTTGAAAATACCATTCTTTCGAGGAGTTTTTATGAAAGATGCATTACCAACTAAAATATGGAAAAATGAAACTGGAATAGTAATTTTGGATTCCACCTATGGTCCAGGCACTCATTGGGTATGCTATAAAAAGCTTGGACAAACCGTTTACTACTTTGACAGTTTTGGCAATCTACCACCGCCGAAAGAACTTCAACATTATTTTCAAAACTCCAAAAACATTTTTTACAATTACAAAAGAGAACAACCTAACAATACTGAAATATGTGGGCATTTATGTTTGGAGTTTCTAGCGAAGAGTGTCAGTCAGCTTTAAGATGTCATCGTATACAGTGTCACTGAGTGGAAATTCATCCACATTGAAAAGTACGCTGTTCCCAGCATTGCGTCTATCCAAGGAACGATTATGGGAAGCGGCATTACTTGATTTGACTACCTACAACTCAATTCCTAATGTTACGGAAGGGAAGAACAATTTACTACATTATTATGAAACTAAGGATGCTGCAGGAAAATACTCAGAATTGAAAATAATTACATTTCCTACTGGAGCTTATGAAATCGATGATATAAACCAATTATTACAGAAACAACTCGGAGAAGACAATATCACCGTTAAAGGAAACAATAATACTTTAAAAGCAGAAATAACTTCGAAATATTATATTGATGTCAGCTTGGAACAGTCGATTGGCAGTTTACTTGGATTTACAGATACAAAAAAGAAAATCTTAAATCCTGAAACTACTCATTCAGGTGATTCAACTGTAACAATATTGAAAGTAAATAGTATCGATGTCACGTGCAACATTATACACGGATCGTATAGAGATGGAGTTAATCAACATATTTTACATACATTTTATCCAACAGTGGCTCCCGGTTTTAAAATTGTTGAGAAGCCACAAAACTTGATATACCTGCCGTTAAACACCAGTTTCATTTCAGACATCGTACTGAACATCTTGGATCAAGACGGTCATAGTGTTGACTTTAGAGGAGAAACAATTACTATACGGATACACATCAGAGCAGCAACATAAAAGTCAACATGGGATTATCATTTAAACCGCAACGGAAGAGTCGGGAGCTCAGTAGCTCCTCGACATTGGAAGAGTTAACATCGGACAACATTCGTTTTCTACAGAAGATTGGATTGAAACTTAACAGCGATGGATATCCTGGATATATCTCAAGGACCAACGTTCGACGAAACACTATGGGAGAAGGAATATCACACGCACAACCCTTACACTTCATCAAAATTAAACAATAACGATGAAATAAGGATTCCCATTCAACAACAAGATATTTACACGTTACCGTGTGAAAGTTACTTGTACATCGAAGGACGGGTATTAAAATTGGATGGAAAAACTGCTTCAACAGTTCCTTTTATAAATAACCCGATGGCATATCTTTTTGATGAAATAAGATATGAAATATCAGGGGTGACGGTTGATTCAACAAAAAAGGTTGGTTTAACAACGACATTAAAAGGATTAACATCATTAACACCGCATGAGAAGAATTCAATAGTCACCGCCGGATGGGTTGCCCCCGATAAAGACACTATAACACCAGCTTCCAACGGTCACTTTGATTTTCATGTACCTTTACGATTGCTTTTGGGATTCGCTGAAGATTACAAACGGGTAATAATAAATGTCAAACAAGAATTAGTATTACTCAGATCTTCAACTAATAAGGACTTAATACTTGCAGACCCTGCAACTACGGAAGATAAACTGGAATGGCAACTACAGTTGGATAAAGTTGTTTGGAGAGTACCTCATGTAAGATTGGCCGATGAACATAGAATCCTATTATTGAGAAAGTTAAAATCTGACCGTGATATTGTGATGCCATTCCGAAGTTGGGAATTTCATGAATACCCTACACTACCTCAGACAGAAAGACAAACATGGACCGTCAAGACATCAACTTACTTGGAACGAGCAAGGTACATAATACTCGGTTTTCAAACTAAGCGAAAAGATGTTATCACTGCAAATGCTGGTCAATTTGATCACTGTAAAATAAAGAATTGTAAAGTTTTCCTAAACTCTCAATTCTTTCCCTATGACAATTTGAATGTCATGTTCAGCAAAAAACGTTTTTCCATTTTATACGATATGTATGCAAGATTTCAATCGTCATATTATGGAAAGACTAATACACCACTATTATCACCTGACCAGTATTATTCCAAGGCTCCAATAATTGTAATCGATTGTTCAAAACAAAATGAATCGGTAAAATCATCAAGTGTGGATATAAAAATTGAAATGGAATTTGAAGAACCAGTAGCGGATGGAACTTCGGCATACTGTCTAATTCTACATGATAAAATAGTTACCTACACACCACTGACCGGAATTGTGAAGAATGTACTTTAAGAAGAATTGTACAACGACTGCAAATTTTTGAGGTTAGAATTATCTGCTTCAATTTTTGAGGTTAGAATTTCATTTGTGAAAGACAAGTTGAAAACAAACAATTATGTAATTGTATAAATTTCAAGGATTTTACGAAAAATATAAAAGCGAGAAAATAATCAGTGGAAACTTCATTCTATCTTCAACCGTCGTATGGGAAACATCATTCACAAGATGAATTCTACTAACGGAGAAGAAAATACACCTCTAATGGATGATAATAGTTCAGATATAGAAAAACAAGTTGAACGAGAAATGGACGAGTTCCTAAAATTCAACAAACATAAGAAGAGAGAAGAAGAAAAAGCTGAAAAAGAAGTAAAAAGGAAGAAGGTTGAAGTTAACATTACAACCAATATTTTAACAGAAGTATTTCTTCGGATTATATACCCAATTTATTCATGCATGACAAAAAGTATATCAGTTGGAATTTTAAAATCAATGGATTATTCACCAATTGTTATTTTAAATCATGGAAACAAAATGGTTACTTTCAGTGAAACTACTTGGGAATCTCTCATGAAACATTTACATCTTTTGGAGTGCTATTTAAGTAACAACACATTTGGAAGAAGAACAAGATTAAGTTTATTGGAATCAAATATTGAAGTTGATATAGTAAAACATCGTGGAGGACAAATTGTTCGCTTCAGAGATTTAACTACACACAATGTTAAATTATATTTCACTAAAGAAGAATTTTACACTTTAAGTTGTACTACCGGTCCCGTCACCAGATATTTGAAACAACTAATATTTTCAAGTGCAATAATTAAAGACTATCTAATTGATACATTGGACAAACAACCTTTTGTTCCAATTTTATACGGTCCCGTGGATACTTCAATCTTTAATAGAATACCTCAAGAGGTTGAAATGTGGAGACAATTAAACAACTATCACACCAATTTTAATATCGATGAAGTGGCACAAGAAGTGAAAGAAGAAGAACAATCCTGTCTGTTATAATGTCGGCTCATTCAATTTTTAAGTCAGTTGTTAGTAAGACTTCATCATGAATAAACGGGTTTCGTTTTCTAATGCACCACACATAATGGAAGTTAAAAGGGGTATAATTGAATTTCAAGCTTTCCGAGGAAATGATGGTAATTTTATTATTAAAGAATTAGTAATCTTGGACATGAACACATCAGTAGTTTATCATTATTTGTTCAAACCTCCAGTACCATTTAATAGACTAACAACTAAAGCGAAAGTTACAAACAAATGGTTGAACAAACATTTTCATAGCTTAAGATGGGATGAAGGTTTCATTAATTATAACATGATGCCGCACATTATGAATCATTATTGCAAAGAGTTTAAAATTATCTACACAAGGGGATTGGAACAAGCAAATTGGATACAATCATTTACAAGCAACGAAGTGATTAATGCAATAATTGATAAAGATTTCCGATGCTACTTCAACGAACTTTGTATTTCATCAAAAAGTTTTAAACATCGAAGGTCGCAGTGCGCTTTAAAGAATGCCTACCGCTTGAACAGTTTCCTTCAACAAAGTGGTGGGGGTAGTGTCAATTATAAAAGTGAGAGCGCTACCATGACGCAGCATGAGTAATACTCGAACCTCCGAAGAGACAACATCTCCAACGGACATTCTTATTTACAAGAAAATTAACAATAACATCAAGATGGCATCGCAGAACTTACTTCAAAATTTGGTCGATCAGTTCAACGCTCATTCTAAATCATCAATTCTACCTACGAAGAAATGTTCTGAACTAAAAGAAGAAAAACATTACATCATTCATACGATCAAGAAAATGGAAACTTCAGTAGGTGATGCTATTAATTGCACATTGAGCGAGGCACCGTATACAGTTGGTGACGAACCGAAGTTTCAAATCTTCCTACCTACACGTTTTGTACAACTTCTTCAAAATGAAGATCTTCGTGTAGTTCAACCCGGCGCACTCTATTTGGTTTCGCACGGACCAAGTGGAAACAACTCTACTGAACTTACAATTCATGTAACACCTACTATTGATTAGTTTGTACATAACATTGTAAATATTTGTTTGTAATTGTTTCTCAATAAATATGATATAAAACAAAAAAAATAAAAAGCAACATATTGTAATGTCTTTGTACATTACAATATGTTGCTTTTTAAAAAATTCCACGGAATGACCTTGACCCAATTTTGTGTGATGATAAAAGCAGAAATCTACTTGTGAAGTTCATCAGTCTACGACTACCTTTCGTACCGTACACATCTCGCTCACTCTATCGCTTAATATAAAAACTAAAAGATGTCTCTCAAAGTCAAGTGTGCATCTTACGATACCAACACCATTACAACTTTTGAACAACTCGAAGATTTAACCAACGAAATGCGAGTTTTACTTACCGGTGGTTATCACTTAACTGTTGATGTTAGTGCTACTAATACAAGGATGTTCACTAAAACAAAATATTGCGATGATGAAATATTTATTTCTACACAACCTACAACTTCTTCATCGCCTACTGGTCAACATAACATCAAGTTCCAAAAATATTACCAATGTTGAATAACTTTTGACAAACAAAACTACAACTAAAGAATCACGTGTTGAATGTGAGTTAATAAAAAGGATGTGATACTTGAATAAATAATCATTTGCTTCTCAGCTCCCACCACGACAAGACCTATTTAAGAAAATGTTGTACAGAATGATGATTCAACTTGATGGAAAAATCTATGGAAAAGATTACAACACTGTTGAACAAATGACTAAAGATATAGATGTATTAGCTAAAGAAGGATACCAAGCTAAATTAATTTTGAAATTTCCTGAAGTACATCCGCTATCAATAGAAGAACTAGTTGCTATGGCTAAAGCTGAGAAAGATAAAAAGTCTGAAGAAAACAAAGAGAAACAAACTTCTTAAGTATCAACATTCCTTACATTAGTAAGGTATAATTTTTTAAAACTCCATTTGGATGACCTTGAAATTACCCCCACCACTTTTCACAGTACATAAAACTCGCTATTCAACACTATACACTCTTATTCTTTCACTGGACTCCGCAGCGTCAACATGGAAGAGCAAAAATACAAGTACAAACCTCGTTACTGTTGTGAACAACAATGTACAGATTTAGGACCAATGATGGTGGATGGGTTAGCTTGTACTAAATGCGAATTCTTCGGATCTTGTTACTGCAAATGCAAAACAAAACAACTACCGCCACCGGAATTGCGAACTTTGAAACTTTACAAATCAAGATATTTTCATACATGTTGTCCTCAAAGATGTTTCAAATTTCACCCTCTCGATCTTGCTCATTGTCAACGCACCAATTCTCATCAAGATGATTTTTGTACACATATGATAAAAAGATGTAAATACAGGTCAGATTGGTATTCCGATCCTGTAGAACCATCAAATGTGTAATTTCATTTTTATACTCTTTTTTTAAAACTTCAATTGGATGACCTTGAGATTTCCCCCACTACCGATTGTAATTTTTATATAATATTATATTCAACTTTAAATCATTTCACTTCCAACACTCTAACTAACAACATGGAAGCAAAATTTATCAAGTTTGAACATATAATAACTGAGAGGGAGGAGATGGAAGAATTGTTTCAAAACTTACTTTCTATCATGGACAAATATCCTATGAGATGGTTCAGAATTGTGGTTCAATATTTAAATCCTGGTGAATTATTTTCTTCATCGTCATCATCACAGAGTGAGGAAGACGAAACAACTAATTCAGTTAGAATAATTGAATTAAAAGATGAAGAAGAAGAACTTAACGCTTTATTTGATCATAAGCTCAAGGTCGCCGTTATATAAGCCCCATCCCTATGCGCCGATCCTCATTCCATCACCGACTCTCCAACAATGAACAACTCTCCATTGGCCCGAATGAATTCTAGTTTTGAAATAAACTCTAAAGAAGAGTTACAAGACATTTTTAATATTTTACAAGAACTTGTAGATAATTTTACAACCATCAAAATGAATTTGGAAATAACATACGATTGTCCTATTTGTGATAAGGTTGAAAGTTTGGACGAAGACAGTTTACTAAATCTAACTCCTGCACCATCTGACACTACTGATGGTAATAATGAAGAGCAACGTCTTTCCCCCACCACTTCTTTGTAATTCATCCTTCCCCCCCCCCCCCACCACTTCTTTATTTAACTAACATTTCTCCCTTTCACTTCTCATTCCGTCTTCGACTTCTGAACTATCAACATCACTTGTTTTAAAATTTCAAACACTAACACAATCATGATGGATATGATGGATGAAGTTCCCTTCGTAACTAGAATGGAAGAGGATAAATTGAAATTGGAAATTAAACGATTGGAAATGGAACGGGAAAACCAACTCGAAATGTTACATTTGTTCAAGCTTTTCAAATACATCATCTGGGGACTCTGTATTTACCTTCTCATCGTCGTCGGTGTTTGCATTTACAACTCTGTAATTCATCACAAAAGTTCAACTTGTTTAAACTCTGCTGTTGCACATTAATTGTATGTTCACTAATAAAATTCAAAAGTTACTTCAACCTATCCTACTATCACCAACTAGTTCAACTTAGAACTATTTCTGGTGGTAGTTGGGTAGGCTGTTTTAAAACTTACTCTGGATGACCTTGACATACTTTCCAGATCCCATTTATAAATTTGAATTTCAGTTTTAAACTAACTTTTAGTTTTGTTCAACTATTAAGAGTTTTGTTAACACCGTCAAATTTCAGTTTTCAACTAACTTTTAATTTATGTGCACTTTTAGTTCAACCCTAGTTACTTTATTCGCAAATTCAGTTCAACCAACCGCCAACGCTATCGCCATCTCCACCCCAATATTTCAACATCTCTGCCCCCAACACCTGCCTGAACATCTGCCCGTAGGGGCAGCTGCCCGGACATCTGTTCGGTTTTAAAAATATAAAAGAAAGGTAAAGGAGTGGGGGTGGCACATGCTCACCAATGCAAAGCTAAGGTTTGAGGTTAGAATTATCCATGGCGGCCGCCATGTCTAGTTCAGTTTTACCACATAGAGTCGGCGACCGGTTATTGATCTAAAGGAGTGGGGGAAGGGGTGGTGGGGGAAGGTTGCCATTTTATAAGCCCTCTCCCTAGGTGGCGCTTCTCATTCGATCGCCAACTTTCAAACGATAAACACCTCTCCCATGGCACGGATGAATTATCCCACTATCACCAACTAGTTCAACTAGTTTAACTTTGAACTATTTCTGGTGGTAGTTGGATGGGCTTTTTAAAAACTTACTCTGGATGACCTTGACATGTTTTCCAGATCCCAGTTATAAGTTTGAATTTCAATTTTAAACTAACTCTTAATTTTTCTTCAACTGTTAGAGTTTCGTTAACACCGACGAATTTCAATTTTGAACTAACTTTTAATTTATGCACACTTTTAGTTCAACCCCACTTTATGCACAAATTCACTTCACCCGAACGCCAACACTATCGCCATCTCCACCCCAACCTATATGGCATAACGTATAACTACAGCATCTCATATACCCTCTACCCCCCACCGGAAGCTATGTGACATGGCAGCTGGCGCCAGCTGCCACGTCACGTGCTCGGTGGGCACGTGGTCGGTTTTATAAGTAACCAAAAGGCACAACTGATTAGTGTTATAGAAATCGCTAGTGAGACGTCAGTATAATGTATAGCTAGTTTGTGTATTAAGAGCGGAATCCGTCCGTCATTGTCACTCGAGAATTGTACATCAGACTCAGCGGACACTTCGTGTGTACAAACATTTCGAGAGCGGAATGACTATATTTGTGCTCGAAATACACACTAGATATTTCCTACTACCATAATTGCAACAGATTAAATGTTTTATTGTATACAAAATGTCATTTAGGTTATGTTTGATTTTATTATAATGTAACACACTGTTAACTATCAATTATAACTTCAAACTAAAAAAAAACGAATTTCTAAACGACAACAATGATTAACATGTGGCAAGGTTTGTAACAACAGCTGACCTTAAATTGCTATTTGATGCAGCGTGCGGGAATGTGCATTGCTGCTCTTGAGCGGGAATGAAACGGAAACCGGAGATGAACTGTTTTGCGAACGGTTTACAGGAGTGGCAATGTGGTTATTTCCATGCAGTGATAGGAAAAAAAATTATTAAATTCATCCTATGCATGAGAACGTCTAAAATTGAAGCTATATAAAACTTTGAACTTATTAATAACGGATTTTATCAATAATAAGTTCCCTCATTTCAACCTCATTTCCCTCACTTCACTTCTTTCTTAATAAAAAAAAACCTTAAATTGTGTTCTTGTAGAGTTTCATACGATAGTTTGTATCCAGACATAAATTACTGATTGTAACTTTGCATCCATTTCCGTGACAACTTGATACGGGAATTGTCCCTATACTTATCAGCAACGCAAATATAGTCATAAATAGTTAGTAGGTTATTTATATTGTTTATATTTTGACACAAAAGTGATAAAAGCATTTTTAGAGTTGCTATCTGTTGTTTGCCTCTACAGGAACTGCAGTATTACATAAGAATTGGACCATTTCTCTATTACTATTGATTTCAAAGTTCAACTACTGTTGAAAGGCTTTAAGCTGAAAAGTCAGCAACTTGTGTTTCGACCATTCTGTCATCGTAGCAGTTTCTATAACAACAATGTTGCCGAATTTAAACTATACTTTTCGAAACTGATGTCGGAGGTATTTAATCTCATAGTTTGTATCATCCCAGGTAACTTATATAAGTTTTAGTAGGTCTATTGATTTCTTATTGACTGACTGCAAGCGTCTCAATAAATTAACGAAAAGAAGTACCCGTTGTTTTATCTGATCAATAATGCTATGTGACCTAATTGCGAATTCATACAAGGAAAGAAGTTCGTGCAAACAAACTGTAAAAAACTGTTGATAGACTGTAAACAGTAATAATATTTAAACTTGAAGGAAAATAAAGAGTACACACAAATCTAAAGTCAAAATTATACTATTAATTTTAATTTTTATATCGCGTATAACGTGATGCTATGGTATGGATTGGATTTTGAGATAATATACTAACTTATTCTTTACACAAACACGGTGTTTCAAATAGATTGGAAACAAAGAGGTAATATTTTTCAACCCTCCCCTCTTAAAAAAATAAATATATTTGAACGTAGAACAGTGACCCAAAAATAGTAACAAATGTTGATCTTCTGGAAATAAAAATGCAATCATGATGTCAAACTATTCATCATTATATGTTGGGTTTATTTAATACAATCAAAACCTGTGTATAAAAGAATTATTTTAACAATTTTTTATTTATCATTCTGTTATATATTTCTAAGAATAAATATTGTCTAAAACTGATATTGTTTCCAGCACAGGAAAAGCTTCTGAAGCCCCCCGTTAAAGAAGACGCGAGGAGTCAGAGCTTAAATTTTGACAATCAGAGACAACTAAATGAATGTTATCCTCTTTTGAAAGGAAATGAACCCATGAAAAACTTTCCTCATAAACAGGAGGGCATCAAACAATCCACAAATTTGAAACCTCTTGAACCTTTAAATGTATTAAATCCACTAAGAAAACCAGAGGATGGATTGTCCAAGAGTGTCTCATCTGTTAATGAAGAGACCAAGAAACACACTATAATTTTCAACCCTATCAAATCGATAAGCCATTCATTCCCAGAACAACAAGAAGGATTTATACAAATTATCAACAAAGAATACAAAAAACCGCTAATGCAAGTTGATCCTGAAAACCCATTGGACAATCAAAATCCACTCTCGGTGGCCAAGGAAGAAGACAGGAAGATGGTCAAGGACAGAGTAGAGGACTCTGAGCAGACGACTCTCCCGCAGTCCTTGGGTGTTTGTCGACCGCTGCCCCTCGCGCCTATGTCATCATCAGACCTCCTCAGGCAACGTTTCGGACTGTACCATTCGTTATCTGCAGTACGATACCAGCCTTATCCAACTGCTCCTGCCTACAGGTGTGCTCTGACAGGAATCAACTCATTGGATTCTGCCGTCCTGCTTCATGAGGTTTGTAGACCGTATGTTGGTGAAAAGTATAAGTCTATGAGAAATCAGTTAGTCATGACATTATTTTTCCCATCCCTTTAGTAGTCTGTGATCCGTTTAACCACTCGAATAAGAATAAAGCACAATTCTATTTATCCTAGGGGCAAAAAATTGATTTATCACCCTTCTAAAAAAAACCCAGCCTTTCTGTCTGTTCCCATTCTCTGTCATCTAATAAATCTAAAAAATAAATCTGCTAAGGTTGAGGTTTTGTCTATCAATATTCATAATTATTTATACATGACTTTAGTGTTCTTGAATATTTTATATCAAGATAAAAGCACATTAAAAGATAGGATGGTGTGTGTTTGTGCAAACCCTATAAATTACCAGTTTATTTATTGGTGTGTCGCTACCATTACTGTAAACTTATGTTTTGTAGTTTGATATAGGTAATTAAAATGAATTGCCTATTAGCACTTCATTTTAAAAGCAACTCTTTAATTGGTTGCCTATTTTTTGGCAAACTTTAAAGAAATTTTTTTTATTTTAACATGAAAATTATTTTTAGAAGTCTTATTACTATACTGCTATTTATTTTACTAAAAGAAAGAATTTTTCAACAATGTCCCAAAACATTTATCACTTTGTTCAACAGATTCACTATCCCAAATCTATCGTTGAAAACACGTTTTTCATATTGACACAATATGCTACTGAACGAGTAATTTTTTAAATAAATCCTTTATGCACTAACATTGTGGTCTTAAAAGTTTGATATTTAAAATTCACGTATACATTTTTTAATGACATATTATGTTACAGGGTTTAAATTCCACGATTAGAATGCCTTTGGACAGATGTTGCTTTTAGATTACTAGAAGAAGTTAAACTGAGCAAAAGAACGCAAGAACGAAGAAATTGGCCAGTTGATGTTGAAAACGTGTGTCTGACTTCACAGAAAACAACAACTACTACTACAACAATAACAACAATAAACTAGCTGCGCAAATTTGTTATACAAACTTAAATGTTAATGAGAAGTATATTTTGATGTTTTACCACAAAACCTAAACTGTGTTCAATTCATTTGCCTAAAATAATAGTTTTCATCTCGGCTGCGCCTCGTTTTTAAAACACGATTGCGCTCCAAAAAGACCCACATTTGCTCCGAGTGATGAACCACGTTTTTTTATCATAATTAGACTTTTGATCGTTAAAAATATTAACTATAAAGTTGCATTTTCGAGGTTATATTTACAAAATAAGTAATATGCAGTATTTACATTTCTGTTATTTACAAACAATGCTCTTTATAACGTTTGAATTTCAAAATTCTGCTCCTAAAAAACTAATAAATCAATAATATAATAATATACTTTACTTAGCAAACAGCTGACTTTTCAGTCCTAGGACCTAAAAATTCTCCAGCTGATTTTTCAGTACTAGGACAAAAAATAATCGGTTTAGGTACCCTACTATTAAGAGAACAAAACAGGCTGATTTCGTGCAGAATGATAAAAAATATTTTATCTCTTTAATAAAGGTATGACTGTATTTATCAAAAACAAGTTTTTCTTAAGTAATTTTACATAAGAATCGGTCAACATATTGTTACGGGCTTACGGGTTCTAATCAATAACACTTGGCGATTTCAACAACTAACTATAATTTATTACAAATTAGATTAATTAACAGAGATGCAAATTTATGCTAAATACCTAGCTAAACCTATCTAATTCCTAACTAGCTACAGTTTTACAACTAACTATCTAACTTACAGGGTTTTTACAGAGAGTGTCCTATCAATACAAATGCGCTAGCACTATCACTATAAATGTCACTGGTTACTCTGTCACAATCACTGACACAGTTCACAGTTCACTATTCACACGCGGACACAGTCACACTGTCACGGGTCGAGAGACGCACTGACGTCGACCTCACGCGCACTGGTTATCACTGACTGACACACTGACACTCTCACTGACTGACTGAGGCTGCTCAGGTAGGCCCTTTTATCCCCTACGGCTAGGATCATTCTCGAAGCCGGACGCCTCCAGACGTTTCGGGAACTCCACTGTTTTCGCCGCGTCATTCAAGTGAGGGTTGTTTACACTGTCGCCGCGATGGTTGACCTGCCCCGTAGGGTCTGGAATTTTCTCGACGGCGCTTCGAGCCGATACGGGGGACTGTTTCTGGGAACTGTTCCCGACGGGCCGTAACACTACCCCCTCCTCAAGACTGTTCTGTCCCAGAACAGACTCTGACTTGCCGTTACTAGAGCTGATCCTGCATCCAGCTCTCCAGGGGTTGAACGTGCAGACATCGACGGTGATGTTGGTTCCAGCGAAGATTTCTTCAATCATCTTTCTTACAATCTTCCAGTCCAAACCGTCGAATCCACTTCCTAACTTGGGAATTGCCAGTTTGGTCTCCTTCAGGCGTAGGAGCTTTTCCCGCAAATCCTCAAGACTCTTCCTGAGGGAGAGGTATGAAGCTTTAGTGTTCGGTGTTTTCTTGGTGACCAGGTAGAACAGGTGTCTGCCATGTTGATTGAGATGGAGTGACTTGCCGACGCTGGGTCCTTGGCGCTCGAGCTCTTCGGTTCCTCCAAACTTCTTCCTGAAGACGGTGGCTAAGCCACGGGACATTCTCAAATCTTCAGCCACGCAGTGAGCCAGGGCATACTCTGTTGGTAAGTTGAATATGTCGCTATGTTGCAACCTAATCACTCCATATCCACGGCTGTCCAGGGGCTTCAGCATTCCCTTTTCAAAGTCGGAGGGTGTTATGCGGAAGTTCCTGATTTGCTGTTCCTCTGGTCTGTCATGGTCTCCTTTGTACAGGGCAAGTCTATTAAAGTGAACAATCTTCGGTTTTCCTTTTGGTAGCTTTTGGATTCTGTAGACTACATAGTTTATTCGACTTATGATTGTGTATGGCCCTTCCCAAGAACTTTGGAGTTTTGGCGAGTACCCACGTCGCCTCCGAGGATTGTGAAGCCATACCAGAGTTCCAGGTTTGAAGCCTCCCTTCTCGGCTTTTATGTCGTATCTCTCCTTCATTCTGTCACTCGCTCCAAGGACGTTGAACCGGACTTTCTCGTGAATCTCGTCCATCCGCTTCCGTAGATGAGAGACATAATCTTCACCAACCACTTCTTCATCCGGTGTGAATCCAAACTGTAGATCACATGGCAGACGCAGTTCTCGGGCAAAAACCACACTGGCCGGGGTCTGTCCGGTGGTCTCGTTAACAGAGCTGCGGTAGGCTAGCAGGAACAGATGCAGGTATTGGTCCCAGTCTCGCTGATGTTCAGAGACAACCTTTGACAAGTATCTTCCTATAGTCCTGTTCATACGCTCCACCATGCCGTCAGACTGCGGGTGAAGAGGTGTGGTTCTAGTCTTCCGGATGCCAAGGACTTCACACATTCTGGTGAATACAGCCGACTCAAAGTTTCTTCCTTGGTCTGAATGAAGCTCCAAGGGGACTCCAAATCTGCTAACAAATTCCTTGACCAAGACGTCAGCAACCGTGATTGCTTCTTGGTTTGGGAGTGCGTAGGCCTCCACCCATTTGCTGAAGTAGTCCATGGCCACCAGAATGAATCGATTTCCTGCATCTGAGACAGGGAACGGTCCAGATACATCAATAGCGATTCGTTCGAATGGCGCTCCTACATTGTATTTTCTCATCGGGGCCTTCCGTTTGTTAGTTGGTCCGTTTGATGCGGCACATGTAGTACACCTTCGACACCAATCCAGCACATCGGCCTTCTGATTGGCCCAATAAAACCGTTCACGCACCTTCGCCAGTGTCCTATGGACTCCAAGATGGCCTCCTGAAGCTCCGTCGTGCAGTTCCTTTAGTATCTCGGGAACCCTTTTCTTTGGGACGATGACTTGAAGTTTACTGCGATCCCCCTCCAACGATTCGATCGCTCGTTTCAACACTCCATTGTCCACTAGAATCGAGTCCCATTGTGCCCAATACGTTTTCACGTTCTTGGACAACGGAGCAACGTCCTGCCACGAAGGTCTTCCATTGCTGTCCAGCTTCCACTTCAGTATGTGCGTCAAGTCTGGGTCTTCTTGCTGGTCCTTAGACAGCTCCTCTCCCTGCCAGGTGTCGTCAACTACAGTGATTCGGTTCACCAACGCAACTCTCTCTTGGGTGGTTGCCGTACACTTGCTTCTAGGGTGTCCTATTTGGCCACAACTCCAATGGGAAACTTGCTTCCTTCGAGTTTTCAGCGCTTCCAGTACTTGTTTCACAATCGATGCGATGTCAATGGCTGGGGGTGTATCAGCCTCCATGGAGCGTATTTGAGCCTGCCCTCGGACTGACTGACGAACAGCTTCAAACTCCAGTGCCTGGGTCAGCGCCTCGCTGAGTGTCTTCGGCCGAGCGAGTTTAACAGCTTGTTGTGTCTCCGGGTCTCGCAATCCGTCCAGAAATTTGTCCACTGCAAGGCTTTCGTAGACGTCGTCAGTGACCGACGGATACGCATTCCTCACCAGGCGGGCGATATCTGCCTCGAACTCCTGCAGTGATTCGCTGGGCTTCTGGATCCTGTTCCTCAGCTGTGACCGGTAGAGCTGATCCATGTGCCGTTTCCCAAAGCGCATTTCGAGTCTGTTCACCAGCGCAGCATAGTTCTGTCGCTCCGACATTGGCATCGTCTGTAGGATAGCCAATGCATCGCCCCGAAGAGACAAGCATAAAACAGAAGCCTTGGTATGCTCGGGCCAACCATGGACCATTGCTGCCGTCTCGAAAAGTGTCATGTAGTCCTCCCATGGAGTTTTACCATCGAAGACAGGGACGGTAGTATGCGGGTTCACTGTCACTCCTGTTGTCGTCCTGTAGTCCGCCGCCTCTGGGACCACAACCTGCCGCGGCGTCGTGACGTAGGCGCTCCCTGATGACGTTGACGCAGGGCTCAACGCAGGACTCTCCTTTGCATCCGTACTTATTCTAAGCTTATTAACTAACCTACTTTCTAGGTTTTTCTCAATAACACAAATTTTATCCTCAAAATTGTTTTCAATTACATTTATTTTGTCCTTTATTTCACTGATTTCCTCTTTAAACGTAACAATATCACTCTCCAAAATTGCAACCTTACTTGAATATTCCTCCAGTTTGTCTACAATTTCTTCTTTTAAATTTTTATTATTTTCTAACATTTTCTCTTCTAAGCCTAACATTTTCACTTCTAGACATTTGTTACTTTCTAACATTTCCTCTTTCAAACATTTGTTACTTTCTAACATTTTATCTTCTAAGCATTTGCTACTTTCTAACATTTTATCTTCTAGGCTTCCAATCATTTTATTCAAATCGCAATTATCAAAAAGAAAAATGTCTGGATTTTCACCTGCATCAAGCAAAGCTTGGTGGAGACGTTGTTGGAGTACTGCTTTTGTACCAGAAGTATCGAGGTCACGTTCTTCTAATTCTCTTTTAAGATCTACCACTTTTAACTCTACAAGCTTTGCCTTCTTGGAAACCATTTTTAATGAAATACAAAATAAATAATTATGCAAAAACAATAAAATTAGTTTTAAAAAATTTTTATACAATACAAAACCAATAGAAATTGTCTTACTAAATCAACTCTATTACAAATAAATAACAAAATTAAATTGACAGCCTTTTAACAGTGGAATTACTAATACAAATATATAAACGTACTAAAGAATTATTTAATTTCTTTGAAATGAAATCGCCAAAATATCTACACTTCTGACACCAATTGTTACGGGCTTACGGGTTCTAATCAATAACACTTGGCGATTTCAACAACTAACTATAATTTATTACAAATTAGATTAATTAACAGAGATGCAAATTTATGCTAAATACCTAGCTAAACCTATCTAATTCCTAACTAGCTACAGTTTTACAACTAACTATCTAACTTACAGGGTTTTTACAGAGAGTGTCCTATCAATACAAATGCGCTAGCACTATCACTATAAATGTCACTGGTTACTCTGTCACAATCACTGACACAGTTCACAGTTCACTATTCACACGCGGACACAGTCACACTGTCACGGGTCGAGAGACGCACTGACGTCGACCTCACGCGCACTGGTTATCACTGACTGACACACTGACACTCTCACTGACTGACTGAGGCTGCTCAGGTAGGCCCTTTTATCCCCTACGGCTAGGATCATTCTCGAAGCCGGACGCCTCCAGACGTTTCGGGAACTCCACTGTTTTCGCCGCGTCATTCAAGTGAGGGTTGTTTACACTGTCGCCGCGATGGTTGACCTGCCCCGTAGGGTCTGGAATTTTCTCGACGGCGCTTCGAGCCGATACGGGGGACTGTTTCTGGGAACTGTTCCCGACGGGCCGTAACAATATATTAGTTTGCAATTATTTCCGGGTTCAGCCATTTTAAGCTAATTTTAGTAGACTAAATAGTTAAAAAGTTACCAAGCAATGAATTTTTAATTTTTCAGATAAAAACAATCTTCAAACAGGAAAGTTGTTGCAAATAAGATGATGATAAATAATATCTATTTTATATATTTAGAAAATAATTTATTTTTCAAGGTTTATTACAAAGCAGTGCAAAGCATTGATACTTATAAATTTTACAGAAGAGTTCTGAATTTTAAAACTAACCATAAGATTCTTATGTTTAAATTTAAAAAGATTCAAAATTTAAATCAATACATAATACAAACCCATACAAGACTTAAGTTTTCTGTATTGGGTGGGAATCTAAAGAAACATGCACCCAAAATGAATTTTAGAAAGAAAACATATTACACAATCACATTTTAAAAAGGACATCTATTTATTTAGTTAGTAGAACAAATTCTATATTTACAGCGTGTTCCAAAATAAACAGTAGGCCCTACTGAAACTGAATCAGCCACCTTGACCAAAATGATACAAAACCTTCAAGAAGAGTACAAGTGTTGCTTAAAAATAAACGGAGGTCATATTAAACATGCTACTATTAATAGAGTTTAACCAATGGTGCTTACTACTTGTATATGTTGATAAAACTATAAGTAAACAGGGTGTTATATTCACTGACTCTACCTGTGTTGCTGTGTATTATTAAAATGTAAAAATTTACGACTGTGTAAAAATTTACACTATTTACAAATTTATACTGGCAACTGAGTTAGGCCTATCAGAAAGTGAAAGCAAAAACAGAATCATAAGTATGTTTTAGAACAAACTAAATCATTTGTAAGCAGTAATATCAATTCTCTTTGCTCAGACCCTAAACGGAACCAACTATCCAATATTTTATTTTCCTATATCAGTTAATCCCTAATTAATTAGGATAACTTAATTATTGGAAATATTCTGTAACCTAATATCTAAATAAAACCCACTAATACCAATTTAAATGCCATTTACCAAATTTTAAGCTGTGTTAAAGTTCTGTGTTATAATTTCTACGATTACAGAACGATTTTATATTATGCTGATATTTCAGATTTTTTAAATGTTATTATAAGATTTAATTATTATTTATTTTTTATGCTGATGGCTGCCAGTGCGTCTATATTTGTATCAATATATTTTTTATTAATACAGTATTGAAATAAAAAAAAGTAATATTTATAATGTATCGAAAGACAACAAATTATATCAATATATTGTAGCTGAAATGAAGGAAACCAAACAAATGTCATTAGGCTTCACCTTTGGGCCAGTAGCCCATTGTTGCGCAGTCGGCAATGTTAACCATACGGCTTTCAATGCAAAACATGGTATTTTATTCCCCTGTTTCGGAGGCGGTTTTTAACCGATTTTTTAAACTTGGTAAGTGTTTAATTGAATAGTTATATTAGGCCCCTCAAACCTTGAAATTTTGAAAATTTTCAATAACTTATTAACTCTCTGTGACGTAGCAAAGTAACTCTATTTTCCTTAGTAATATTTGTTAAATTTTTAAGTTTAAAAACTCCTTTTCGTAAACCAAAGGAATATATAGGGCACAGAAATAAAGGGAAATTTAATTTATTATAATTCAATAATTTTAATTTTAACCACTCCCCAACTGTGTTATCGAGCGTCATCAAAAGGAAAATTCATTGTTTTGGTGGGCAATTTGGTGAATTTGTATTGTGTTGGCTATACTGGTTGCACTCATAAACAAAATAATAATACCAACTTGGAAACTTGGTTACTACAAAGTAGTTACAATTTAATATTTACATATTTTATTTATTTTTGTGTGTGTATTTTTATTGTTGTATTACAGGAAGACAAGTTTAAAATCAACGTCAAAACATATATTTTTTAAATTTCATTAATTAATTTATTATAGCAATGAACAAGGCATCAAAAGCTCTAAGAAGGTATTTAATATGCAACATTAGTCATAGGTTAGGTATGGCCAAGAAACCATTGTTCTCTGTAATTCCTGTAGTTGATTGTTCTAAAGGCCTAGTAAATCGTCGTAATTGATATCCCTGACTTCTTATTTAAGCTCAACTAAACTAAACCCATCCCAATTTGGGTTACTCCTTGAAGCAAAATAGGGAAGGTTAACATTTAAAAAATCACAAAGACTAAATTGTGTACTTGCTTGGTCTGTTAATTTTACAAACCGTTGAATAAATAAATATATAAACTATAACATTATTATCATGCTCATATTGTTGAATTGTTTGTGTTATTTATATGACCTCTATTTCAGTAGGCTTTAGGCCTACTAAATTATGTAAAATAATTTAGTCTGAAACCTAGGCCTAGGCCTACATCATCATTCAATGTGTTTCCTAAAAAGGGTATCTAGACCTAGGGATTGACCAGATAAAACATGTTGGCCGGGTTTCTAGAGTCCCGGGTTCAAAGCAACCCAATCTGGTTCCAATTTGTTCATAATTCAGCTGTACCGTACTGTACTGTACAGCTGGACTGAACTGTAACCCAGTACTCGATTTCAGGGGGAACGCGACGGAACAGCGTTCCCTTACCTTTTTTAAGAACTAAAAATAATTTTTTTTAAATAAAAAAAAAATTATTAAATAAAAAAATAATTATTTTATAAACTAAGGGAAAGCCTTAAAGTCAAGTATAGACCTTAAAGTCAAGTATAGTTTGTTAAATTTACATTAATAATATTTTTAGATTCATCCCAGTACTTTAATTTAGTTTTCTTTCAAATAATATTGGATGTTCAATAAAAAGTTTTTTATACAATATGATGTTCTTCTTAACCCGGATATATTTTTAAACTTGCAGAAAAATTAGGCCTTATCTAGATTTTACATTGTTAAGTTAGTATGAAACATGCCTGCTCCCGAAAGGCTTAATTATTTTTATTAAATCTTTAAAACTGTATTTTGAGTGTCATAAAAAAGCTGCAAAACTATTCTCAGGTACGTTAAAAACGCTGCAACTTAAAAGAGTAATTTTAAAAAATCTTCCGGGGGAGGGCCCGTGGTGAGCCAGTTCCTTTACAGTTCCCTTACCTCTTTTTTTAGAAATCCAGCACTGCTGTAACCTATATACAAAACTTCTATATAGGCCTATTTACCAAATTTATTACAAACATTGACTACTACTCGTCGTTTTTACCCTTATTATTTTAATAAAAATGTTTGTCACACCAAATTTACTTTTACCCAGAGTAGGCCCTATCATTACTCAGATTTTTCAAGTGGTTTTATTCCGTTTGGGACTAGTTAAATGGACCTAGAAACAGTAAAATGTGGTTCATCAAATCTCCTTATATACTAGAAATATTTGATTTTTCAGGTTTGAAAAATGTTTGGTGTGAAATGATCCTGTTCAAATATTTTTTTTACTTCCCATGATATGTATACCGGTACCTTTCTCTAGGATACCTTTCTAAACTAGGCCTAGTTAGAATAGGCCTATCATACTGGTATAATGTAATTCATTGTATTTATAAGGTAATTCTTCATTAGTTCTGTGTGTGAAAAAAACTAAATAAGATTATAGCCGAAGAGTGAATTATGAAGGCCTAAAGTTTTTTCTGACCTGAAGATACTCTCCCACAAGTCAGCTTGATGTGTGACATAAGCTCAGAGGCGGCCCTACATAAAGGCGAACAAGGCGGTGCCTGAGGCCCCGCGTTTTTAGGGGCCCCGCACAGCCGCGACCCATGTGAATTTTACTTTGAATATTCATTCATATTCAACTCATAGACAAACAAGACAATAAAATGGGTATGATTATCACTACTTATTTAAAATGTATGAACCATAATAAGAGTGATGTCATCGGTCACAGTTTTTTCATATTACCGTTTAACAATAAATATATAACTAAGCATTTATAATGTGTGTTTTAATAGTACATGAGTATAAAGAGTGTTATGGAGTGTCCTATGAAAAATATAAACAACACAAATATTATCAGTAAAAATTAAATTCTCTGTAAACTTTCGTCGTACTGGTCAGTAAAATTTTTATTTTATGGTTAGGGGCTTTTTCCCCTAAAAGCCACTAGGCCCTAATAGGTTATAAGTTATAAGGTTATAAGTAGTATATAATAAGTTTGAGTGTTGGTTTGTGCTAAGTGATGTTTAGTGAGTGAGAACAATATTTAAAAAAACTTAACTTAAACTAAAATATCAGAACCAGGACCTGGTACTGGTAGTAATAAACGGGAACGAGCTTTCTTCTTTGGCAATTTTATCCATTGAGAGAGATATTGCCTCCAATCTTAAGTACAAGAACATTATTGATCAATTTAGTATTGCAATATCTAGAAAAGTAGTTTTGTAACAGTTAACTATAAAGATATTAATTCCTATTAAAAACTTATTCCTTGTTCTTTGGATTAGCACCTTTTTTCTTACTGAATAGGCTAGTTTAGATTTATTTCAGTATTTAGAGGCTCGCCGTTGAACTTCGCCTTGGGCCCCGCAAACTCTAGGGCCGCCACTGCATAAGCTACTAGTCCTACTTATCGCCACTTTGCTGACCTATTTACAATTTACTCTTAACAGGAGCAGTGTCCGATTGAAATCTTTAAGCATTGGTCACAGTGAGCTCAACTTAATTGTGTCGGATATGAAAGAGTTTCGTTCTGCTGCTAAACATTTTGCCGACGCACAAGAAACTGTTTGGAAGGATTTGTCAAAATGGGCGAGCAGAGAAAGAAATGAAGCTATTCGAGAGTCTTTCTCATACCTCGTTGAGCTGAACCGCTTGTGGACTGAGGTGCAATGTGATTTTGTGGGTAAGATCAGTTCCAATATTCTTTCTTCAATGAGTGTAAGGGGATTAATAAAAAAGGGCCAGTATTTTTACTCTCCAAGAGTGAAAAGGAAATAAAAACATATTCACCTTTATAATTTTAAAATTTCACCTTAAAATTTAAATATAATGCTACTTTCTAACTATGCAAAAATATCTCTACAGTAAATATCAGTAAATATAATTACTGATGTAATTTTTAAAATTGTATAACAAGGTTATTTTGCCATAACGAAGGACTCTTGAAGAATACGCTTATAATTAGCATTATTCTGTCAATAAAGGCTTCTCTCTATTCATTCACTTAAGGGCCTACATTAATTTTAATGCAGGCAACACTCCTTTTTATTTAGATATTTAATTTTTACTGTATTGATTGGTTTAGGTATCTTTTTGCTACAGTGTTATTATTTTCATGCTTGAAGCATATCATTTTTTCTGTTATTTAAAAATAAATTAAGGCAAATATAGGCCCTACCACACTAACTCTAAAACATATACCCTAAATCTTTTGTAAGTGTACTACATATAGCCTAACTTACTTTCTTGTGATTAAACTGTGGTAGTTTTCAGTTTTATTATAACGTACTAGCTTACTCCCGTTTAGTTTTTGTTTAATTGTTTAAAATTTTAATATCTTTATTTTGGCATATTTTTTTGTTGTATCGTCTTACAACTTATTTAAATGTCAGTATGAGATTAAAGTGGAATAAACTCAGTAAACTAATTTATGATTATTTAGATTTTTTGTTTAAAATTATTCCCTTGGAAAAGAGAATAGTCTTGTGATTAAAAATGTCATACTAACAATTTGGATTGTTTCACTCAATAGAATTTTGGACAGATTTCTAAATTTAGATTAATTTAGTTCGGTACTAATTCAGTTTGTATAGAGGGAGATTCTAATCATCTGAGGAATCAAGAGGGTTTTCTTGATGTACCACCCATAAAATGGTAAACAAGGTACTTTAGATGTGTGGAAGAGTTTGTAAAGCAAATTGTGGAATGTAATGTATATATTATGTGCTGTATAAAGTTAAAAGTAGGTACCGTACCAAAATTGTTTATGAGTTGCTTTAGCAACTCATAAACCATTTTGGTTTATTTATTTAAAAATAATAATTTATTTAAAAATAACTTAAAAAAAAAACAGTTCTGTCTCAAGAAATGCCACAAGAATACAGACTCTTATGCTGTAACTTACAATAGAGGCAGTTGGCCTAGGGCTTGGCTCTTAATCAGTCTTGTTCGCTATTTTGAACTGAAAAATTGACTTAACATGTAGAGCAGTAAATGCCTACACATTGTTATTTGAGACCTAGCGAGGTAAGCCATTAACACCCGGAGTAGCCTTTCACTGGCACCCTATTGTTTTGCGTTTGTGCGGGGAAACCGGTTGCAAATAATTTATACTGATTCCCATATCTTGGACTGACAATTGATCAGCACTTAAACTGGAATGATCATGTGGGTAAAATATTGACCAAAATTAACTCTGGAATATATGCTCTATCAAAAATGTCCTTTTATTGTGATTTAACAACGTTAAAAAAAATTTATTTCGCCTATATCCATTCTCATATTTCTTTCGGTATTAGTTTATTTGGTGCAACAACAAAAAATAATTTGGATTGTATACTGAAACAGCAAAAGAGAGCTATAAGAATAATGCTAAGACTAAACCATGACGATTCTGCCAGAGAGTACTTTAAACAGTTAAAAATTCTTACAGTATATGGCCAGTATATATTTGATGCAGTTTTAGTCTTTAAAAATAAAGTAGAAAGTGCCTATCCAGTACATTTCACTCATTCTTATAATACAAGGAATAGAGATTCAGTACAAAACAATCGTCACCATCTAAAATTCTATGAAAAGAAACCTTCATATGCTGGGAAAAAATTTATTAAATTTATTCCTGATCAAATTAGAAAAGAAAATAATCAAACAAAATTCAAAAAGCAGCTAAAAGCTTATCTCACTGACAAAGCACTATATACAATAGATGAACTTTTTCCACCTTCCTCTCTCCTAGTATGAACTTGGTTTAATAATTATGAATTCTTGTACTAACAATGAATCTATAAATAAATCTGTAATTATTTTGACGCTTTTCGAATGCTGTACACTGTACTTCTATATGAATAAAGACATTGTCTATTGTCTATTGTCTATTGTCTATCTAAGACAGTCAGTAAGGTTGTAAATTGGTTCTCTATATTTCTTCTGAACTTTAAATTTAGACAAATATATTCCTCATATTATTTTATACTCTTTTGGTTTTTATTTTAAGATTATTTATAACGTAGTATATTTCTGAAAGTCCTTTACTTGTTTTTATTTTACAGAACAATTAAACAAATTTAAATACTCCTTTGAGATGATCCTGGAAGGTGAAATGAGTGTAGATAAACTAAGAGAACATCTGGGAGCGAGTGAAACTAGAGAGAATAAGCTGAAAAAAGACTTGGCGAAAGCTGTGAAGAAAAACAATGCTAGTGAAGTTAGACAGATCGAACAGAAAATTGCTGACACAAAATCATCAATAAAAGCCACACAACTGGAAAGTAAGGATTATAGTAGTATTGTAACTAACTAAATTTGCTCGGTCTATTTTATAATAGAAGCACTGTATGATGGGTTGACCTTAAGAAAATTTCATCAATGAGAAATCTTAAATTATATTGGAGTTATTGTTCATCTGGCCTTACTCATCATGGTGCTCTCAATTATGAATTAATTCATACCAACTTTCGTTATGAAATTTACTGCCTCCAAATAGGATTCAATTTTATAACTACAGTACACTCTCGTTCATCGGAACTAATGTGGCGGACGGCCGGTTCGGATGTCAAAAAATTCCGATGAAGCGGAGTCCGTCGTTAGTCATCATTTCCGCCCATACGCTGAACTATCGTGATTGTATTCACTCTTGTTTTTAAGATAACACAAGAAGTTTTATGAAAATAAGGCACTCAAACTTTAAACATGGTAACAATGAACAGATAGGAATAAAAACAACGCAGGAAATAAAGATCCAAAATCTTTATTCTCATATTCCACTCATATTTCAGCAGTCAACTGACTTCCACGTCCAGGTGCAGTCGCTACGCGAGACAGACTGAAGGACAGTTTGGGAAGCGGTCGAACCGGGTGTTCACTTCCTGCCCCTTCCTCTTTCTATTTTGTGCGAATACTCCACGGCCTCGTAAATCACATCGATGGGTACAGATTATGGAAAACACCTGATGACGTTTAATGCAAAATGTGATACTTCACTGTTGTGCCGATAGAACGAATGGAAATTGAAGGCGCTAAAACGGAAAAATTATTTATTTCGTAAGAAAAAAAAATTAATAATATCCAGATTTTCAGTTCCGATGAAGCTGAGTTCCGATGTCGCCGAGTCCGATGAACGAGAGTGTACTGTATACATAAGATAGATCTTTGATAATTTACCAATGAGTTAAAAAATCTTTTATTAAAAATATTTTAAATCTAACGCTTGTGCTTCTGTGGTTTCTATATAACCTTTTCAAGGAAGTATTTTGAAGTACTGGTTCAGTCATTTTTAACAGGATTAACAATTTGATTATGGCTGTCCATGTGTAGACTTGAGCTCAAATCTTCAAAAGATTACTTTATAATCGTATTCTGGAAAAATAAAATTGTATCTGAATTATATTACCATTTCTTGAGTTATACGCCAACATGATATTTTTACACCACAAACCATTTTTAGTTTCAGAGAGAACTCATGAGAATGAAGCAGTTAAACTGATACGGCTTAAAGAGAGCTTGTTGAAACTTACTGCAGCGTATTTGGAACTAGCTCACAAGTCTATCATGATTTTCGATGGCCAGAAAAGTGTAGCAGCCGATCTTCCTGAGATGGATGATGCTAGAGGCATGCATCGTGTCAGATACAGAGGTTAGATATTGAGGACTATCTGTAGTAAGTTTAGAGGTGCTTGTCAGTTATAGCCACCATATATAATTGATTTCAAGGCTACCGGTACATATGAAGAAAAAGTATGGAATATGACCAAACTGCCATGACGTACTGACCTTTGTTAACATTTTTCCACAGATTTAGGATATTTGAACAGAATTCCAGAACTGAGTATTAATAAATACGGTACATACCAAATATCCATCGTAGTTCCAACTTGTCCTTCTCAGATGACCCGGGTTTTGGCCCCTACTAGGCCATAATCATATCCTATTCAGGGACACTGTTTAAAAAAGCACTGGTTGTGCTTACAACGACGTCAATATAACTCATTTCTTAACCAGTGTCTCTGAATAGGATATGATTATGGCCTAGTAGGGGCCGAAATCGGGTCATCAAAGAAGGACAAGTTTGAACTGCGACAGAGAATTCCAGAAGTCAGCAATGTTAGTTAGCAAAGAGAGCCGAGAGGGTGTCTCAAATGTGGTTTGGTCAGGTTAGCATGGATGTCAATAATGGTTCCGATATCTTCGTTCACTCATTTTAAAAGTAAAACTACCACCAAATTTAATATACAAAGTAAACTGATTAATTACACACACACCTAACGTCCAGTGGCAACAGAGCAAGACTGGCAATAAGCGCTTGAACGACCTTTGTACTCGTACATCAGACGCATTGTTGTCAAACAAGCAATAATAAAGAAACAGAACCTAGATTGACATATCTATGCTGACCTCACAAAGCCTAACTTTACTAATCCATATTTAAAATGGGTTGTGCCAATAATCGACAAGTACCGTGTAGTGTTGTGAGGCAGTTTGAAACACCAAATACACACCTTAGTAGAAAAGTTTATTGCCTTATTTTTTCCTTAAGATTACGCAGTGTTGTAATAAAGGAAATCATATTTTTAATATAGTGCTTTTGAATCTAATTAACTCCAGTAAAAGCAGAATCTAAAATATTAGTAGGCACTGTATACTCAAAGTCTAAGTCAAATTTTTTTTGTACAATGACATCTGTTACAGTTATTACAAAATTAATATACAGCAGGCACATTGTCAAAGTTATAAACTAAGTCTTATTATATACTTGTGACAGTTAAGTTTTAATTACAGTTCATTTGCATTTAAGTTATACTCCTCACTTGACCTTTATTTGATCCTGCCTACCAAGAATCACTGAAAAATTTGTCAAGGTTGTAATATGCTTTTTCAACTAAAATATTTTTTATATCTCTAGAAAACTTAATTTGTTGTATATTTTTAACCCCATATACAGTGGACTTGATTCATATTTTTCTTATTGCTAAGGCCTTGATGATCTCAGGTGTCTCAGTGAGTGAATCAAGATCCCTCACTTCAACGAAGACCCGTTTGTCTGGGGCGACAACATTTCTCACCTTCCCAACCGCCACCTTGTGAAGAGAGGCAAAAGCCCGCCTGTCGGAGTCTTTCCTCAGTCGGAGGAGAACCTCCTCCTTTAGTGTCGGTCTCTTGTGGACCACCTTAGCAGCTCAGGCGTCCAGGTTCATATCCTTGCGGATCTTCCGTAGGATGCCAGCGTATTTTTGGCTGCCCACCACTTGCATGAGGAAGGACCAGATCTTGCTTTCGGCTGTCCGGGCTAGGGGTCTGCGGTACAGCAATTTTCAGGTCGGTACGGTTCGGTACGGTACAATTTTTGTGTACCTCGGTCTCGGTACAAAATCGGTACGGTACGGTACGCGTTATCAATATAGGCCTAGTGGTATTAATATCGATGGGTAACACTTCAAATACCCATTTATTTACCTCATTTAACATATTTTGCTAGGTTACAACTTTAACAGGAAAAATATCATAATCACTTCACACTTGTGCATGTATGCTGGTGATATTAGTCTAATGCTATGTAGTAAAAATTAACATGAAGTGAGTAGCAGCATCACAACAATAATTGAAAACAGATTTATTTTTGGCTGATAAAAAACTTGCAAACATAAATAGAGACTTTCAAACAAAAGCCCATAGCCTACATGCTGTATCAGTATTTTTTTTCAATTCGTCGCCTAAATATATAAAAGAACAAAATAATTTTTAACTTAATGAAAAAAAATCAAAGCGGAACTCAAAACTATTTTTAGCAGGCGTTCGTAGCCGCAGTAGGCTAGGCCTATTGTGGAAGCGACAGATGCCATCATTGGAGCGGTACCGCCAGTGTTAGAATCAATCATGATTACAATTAATTATTTATTTACTACTAAACGGTTTGTGCTTCACATTTTCTTAAATTCAAATCCTAAACTTATTTCATAAAACTTCCAGGGCAACTGTCATTAAACAAAGACATAATGTATTAGTAGGCTAGTGAGCCTGACTGTGACTGTGACTAGAGACAGAGCAAACGTAATAAAATAACCAATTGAACCAATCCAACAAGAGTAGGCAAAGTACAAAGAGAAAGTAAATGCCAAAGAGTACGTTTATACATCATCTAAACCTCTAGAAGGAACATATATAACGATTTTAAAAGCCAATAAAATATGAACTATAAAGCCAATAAAATGTGTTGGCTAAACAAATTGAAAAATTTGGAATGTTCCTAGTTTTCTTTGATCGATAAATTCATAGGAACAAACAGCTTTTGGGTGGTCTTACTCTTTGCGAAAAGCGGTCGTGTATCATTTCCTAATTGCATTCGGCTAATCCGCCAATCCGGGTCACTTTAGAGGTTAGGACAAATCTTTTCAATCGGCAGTCGACAGTTCTCGTCACTTCTCATCAAACAACTGTCCTTACTGACGCTAGCGTCTCTGGCGGCGGGCATTAATATCACTGTAGTTTGTTGTAGTTGTCACTGAATAAAGAGCTAATGTACTTGATCAGCCGCTATGAGCGCTGTTGCCAACGATAACATGATTGTCTAAATGGTGTTGGACCACCAATTGTAAACTGCATTCCTATCCGTGGACTCGGCAGTCGGCGAACGCTACTACATCGTTTGTCAGTTGACTTTTCTGAGCGACGATGTCAAGTCATTCTTTTTATGCGTTAATCCATAAAAACAAAGAGATAACTACCAAATATTAATTAATTCCGTTTTTCTAAAGTCAAATATAAGTAGTAGATACATTAATATTTTTGACTTTTGTAATCTGTACCGAACCGATGACGGTATTTTGCCTTGTACCGTACCTGTACCGAATTTTCGGTGCACCGCAGACCCCTAGTCCGGGCACGACTCCCTGGTTGGGTAATCATTTAAGGGGCTTCCACCACACCTTTACGCGGTTTCTTTTTCTTGCATTTTTACCTGGCTTGGGTTGGTCGCTGGAGCCAGATCTCTCGTTTGTGCTCCCCTCCCGCCTGCCTGAGGTGCGAGCCGCAAGGACGGTATCCCGGAGGAGACGTCCTTGTATCCTAGGCGGGTACCTTTTTTGGCATGCCCTAGACTTTTTGGTGCCTCACAAATCCACAAAAGCAATCCTGCACATCATCTTCTTGCTTGCGTATTATTTTCAAACTGCTAAATAAGGTGGTTAGTTCAGCAATGCCTTTCTCTACTTCCTGTGGATGTTCTTTTGAACCTTGCAAGAATACCTCATCTCCCCGAGCAATACGCTAACATGAAACAACCACCTCCTTACGGATTTCGAGGACTTTTCCCCACTGTTCGTCGCAGCACTGAAGGTCGCAAGCAGTGACGTGACTGAACTCACTGCACATTCTACTTGCGACACTGCCTCAGTGTATAGGGGGACACTTAAAAAGGTTTTTATCTGTTCCTTGTTGGTCTGGTGTGTCTTTCTCTTTCTGGTTTGTGGTTTTTTTTATTATTTATTGGTGCCATGGTTTATTGCCACTATCGCATCGTTTGGCAAGGGGCTGCCCATTCATTGGCTGAGAACAGGTATACTCTTGGAGGTCATTGTCTTGTAGAGTATACTCCTGGATTGGGGCATAGGCTAGGATGCCCCTACCCCAGTTTCCCGGGGCCCGAACCTCCATTTGCCCAGCATAAATATACACAAGGTGCACAATTGCTGCACGTCGTCCATGGCAATGCAGAGTCTGTTCTCTGCATCCATGCTGCACTTCCTGACCAAGGAAAAAAGTATCTGGTTTCTGACGACATACTGGAGGAGACCATTGGCAGTGCGAGTCACACATCATCCCTTGCAACACAAAAGGAACACTGCCTGGACCCTCTATCATGTGTCTGTTGAGAGGAGGTGGAAGGATACCCGTGATATGAGGTCAAAAAGAAGAAGAAGGTGAGCAAGGTCAGCTAAGAAAAGAATAAAGGCGGCGGAGCTAAGACCTGAAAGATGGGAAGGAATGCTTCAGCTCTGGAAGAACTATAAGAAAGAGAGGCTCGCAGTTTGGCTCGGAAACCTGGGGTTGCCAGACACCCAAACAGTCGAGAGCCAAGCGCCTCTGGTGGCAATCATCAATAATACCAACCATGAAATGTAGGCTATTTCAAGATATGTTGTTGACTCCTTTCTAATAATTACCTGTCTCTTGGATCATTTTACATGTTCTTGTAGCAAACGCCTGGTTAGGGTCATTACCAACCCATCCTTAGAAAATAATAAATTATAACCCTTAAAAAGACTTTACTCCAATACAACATTTGATCAAAGCTCTTTCATTTCCTTATTTGAGTTTTAATTATTTTAACAATCTCGTAACATATCTGGAAAACTAAGTAAGTTCTGCAATTTTTTACAGCATCGTGTTTTGTTTCAGGTTCGGAAGCAGCCAAGAGGACCGTGGTGCAAGTGAAGGAAGCTGTCAACTCGTACAAGCCGCCGTCGCGGCCCCTCCACCAGCCGCAGGCGCCACCCTCAACATGCCCGCCCCCCTACACCTCCCCCCCGCCCCTGTACCCCCCCACCTCCTACGCCTATCCCCCCAGCTACCAGAACTCTGTTGGATTCGTGCCATATCAGAATGGTTGGACTACTAGGTAAATCTACAATCTCCAATAACATCGTGTGCATGGGCAGATTTAAGGAAGTACGCGGGGTGTAGGGCACCCCCAGATTTTTAGATAGTAATTTTTTAAACAATAAATATGATTTTAACATAAATTATTGAAAGGGTTATTGTTAGGTAAACGTAGTATTCTACCTTTTTAGGCCTTAGAATCAAAATATTTAAATTGGGTTTTGGTGGTGAATGAGTTTGGTATTTAAATATACATGGTGCTATCTTCCGAAAACCTGTGTAGTGAGTCCTTGGATCAAAATGAACAAAAAATATTATGGAAACATATATCCTAAAACGCTTTGTTAAGCTGCTAGCCGCCATTTTGATTTTTACACTTAATAATTTTTAATTCCGTAACGGATGGTTGTATAAACTTCATATTTGGCAAAAACCTTTACCACATCAATGTTCATTTCCAAGAAAAAATTTTTTTTTTCTAAAGTGTATTTTCAAAATGGCGGCCATCTTAAATTTTTAAACTCAAATATCTCAAAACCGGCAAATCAGAAAAGTTGAGAGTTAATTCTCTAACCAATGATATAAAGTAAGGATCTCATGACAAATAACAGAGTTATTGGGATTTTGCTATTAAAATAACCTAAATTTGCATGCATTATAAAGGCAATTGAAATTCTTTTTGCACAAAAATCACAATAGATCCGTTATTTGTTTTCAAATAATTGAAAATATGGTATAAATGGTGAGATAATTTAATTTGTAAACTTTTTGTCTCTTGTACAATTTTGATAAAACTTACAGGTTTTGAGATAATTGAGTTTAAAAACTTTAAATGGCCACCATTTTAATAATAAACATCAGAAAAAATAATGTTTTTCTTGGAAATGAACATTGGTGTGATTAAGGCCGTAAATCCGCCCTTGATCGTGTGACTGATTTGGCTTAAGTTAACTAAATTTAAATTATAACAATACAAATTACAGCTGTATGGTTCACTATCTGTTTTAGTTGTTGAAATAGATTGAATGTACTAAAATAAATCCAAAATCAGTGACTAATGCAGTTTGAGTTAGACAGCGGACGGGCAATCAGTCTCAAGCTGTCACACATATTCTACACTCCCTGCCAAAGTTTGTTTGTATTCAGTTTCGCTTTAATTATCAATAGTTATCAATCAATGTGTCAAAGTATACCGGTCTTCCAGAGCCCGTGTTTCGGTTACTGAATTGAATTGTAGTATTGGGTCTCAGTGACCATATGTGTTTCGTTATTGTTGTAAGTTGATTAAACTTGCAATTATTGTTATTGTTTATTCAGACTTTTGAAAGATGTTTTCCTCAAAACAAGCTGTATATTTAAGTTTATACTAGTATACGTGTTGCTCGAAATCGAGCAATTTATTTTAATTCACTACAAATGTTAACTTTTAGCTCTAAATCATTGACATCCGACCAATCCAATATTGTGAATATCTTTAATCACCAAAACTACACGTATTTACAGCTGATTTTTAACAGATGTTTAAAATGCTTTATTTAATACCAATGTTATTTAAATGGGAAATTTCGGGATTTCAATGGTGAATAGCGTCTTTATTTTCTGCCCGATTCTCATCAGTTTTTGGCGGAAACAACTACAGACCAAGCCCTATCCAAAGACACCAAAAACTTGAAAATCGGTTGATAATTGTAGGAGGAGTTTTCAAGACAAAAAAACCCTTAGCGTATTAAATAAGTTTAGATTTGTATTCATTGTTACTAGAGATTGCCTAGTCGCCGAAATTCGACCAAAATTTCACTTGATCTGGAATCAGTTGCTTAGTTTAAAAATATATTATAACTGAAATATATGTTGTTCCTGTTTTGCCATTTGCTATTACAACAGCTGTCTAATGGTTCACTTAACCTTCTTTCATAAGATTAATATTGAAACTCTGAAAGCCTGGAGAGGCTTTGAGAAGCTGGAGGGGCCTGAAGGGGCCCTGTGGGCCGATGAGAACTCCAACAAAATTCTGCTCATCTACAGAACGCTACCTTTCTAACGTTATGCGCAGATTTCTCCTACTATACACACAAGCTGAGAAAAAAAGGAAGAAAAGAAATATGCTTGCCTATTAATATATAGATTTTGCTTTCAATTTTACCCAACACTGCTTTTGGTTTTTAAATTAGTGTCGTTTATGAATATGAGTGAGGTCTCCCAGGCAGGGTGGTTCTGTAAATATTTTCAAGTGCTCTTAGGGTCTGGGTGTTAATTTAAATGGCTTAACACATACGCTGCGGGTAGGTCACCGGTGACGCACGGTGCGCCGTAGCGAGAGGCGCGTGCGTCACCGGGGACGCAGCGCGCCATGTTTCATTTAGGGAGCCAGCGTGGTTCAGCCACTCGTCGAGACGCGCTAGCATTGCGTATCGGATACCAGTCTGCCGTGTAGTGTGTTTCGTTCATTCGGCCCGGGGTGCTGCGTGCATCTCCCGTGACGCACAACTTTTTTGTTGTGAATCGTGTTTTCTGCTGTATATATTACTGTTGATATGAATTATTTTAGTATTTAGCTATTGTTTTTATTACAATGGATCATGCAAAAGCCGGTCAGTCGAACTTGATCGCCCTGGAGAACGTGCCTTGCGGCGGCCTTGCGGGCAGTGAACCTTGGACTTGCGTCGCGCAATGCTGCTGCGTCACCGGTGACCCATGACTTTCGGAGGTCCAGGAACCAGGATGCTGTCGTCCAAATATGGTTTCTAATCCATTTTATGGTCTTTCAATTACTAAAGGAAAGATTCCATGCAATAAATATCTTCAGCTTCTTAGGTAGTTGTCGACATTTTTGGCAGCAGCGAATGTGTTAAACTGAGGGATAGTGATCTGAATGTTTCTTTGAGTGTACAGTTGACTCACTCATCTGACAGATATCACACCAGAGTGGTGCTGGATTAGTGAAGTTGCGGCTTAGTGGTAAAAGTCAAGTTGTGCAAAGCTGATTTTACTCACACTCTTTACTTGCTGTGCAATATGAGTTCTCTAGGACGATCAAACAAAAAATTCTAGGTTAGTAATATAAGGTTAACGACCTTAGGTTAAGAGTAATCTTCACCCTTGGAAAAACAATTAAAACATAACTCTGCATGACCCTGTTTCAGACAGTGTTTTTGGATATTTAATGGTAATAAATATGATTTCTTGTTGATTAGATCTAGGCCCCTCATTCCTGATATATCAATAAAAATAAATTCTATTCGTGGAAAAAAATCTTAAAAGTAAGGAATATTGAGCAAGTCTCTGAGGGTAATATTTTCACATTTTTGAAATTTTAAGGTATGATATAGACCTAATCTACCTATTCAACTAAATGATTAACAAGTTTAAAGAAAATCTGTTTAAAATGGCGTCTAGAGGAAATTGAAATAGAGGAATAATATACCATGTTTTGCCCAAAAGCAGCCGTCTGGTTAACATAGCCGACTGCGCTACTAGCCTTAAAGTAATGGTGACTATTAATAGCAATATATCAATAAACGATGTTTGAACAGTTCAAAAATTGGCTGCAATTGTAACAAATAACGTTTAATGATCTAAATTTCATGAAATCCTAAAAAAAGCCTTGGAAAAACACTGCAAATAGCTATTACCGTAACGATGTCTGAAAAGCACCAGATTACTGGAGGGCCAAATTGACAATGTGCCGGATTGTGAGAGCCTACAATAATGTCAATACGTGTTAGGCCGAACTCTCTCTTTTGGCTCATAGCGCCTCAAGATGGAGAAGTGATGCAATTGACAATTGCTTCTGAAAGCAATAATTTTCACTGTTTACATTGTCCTACTATTAAATTTTAGATGTAATTAGTAATAGTCATTCCCTGTTTGTAGGCATGCCTCAAGTTCAGGGGCAGGAACAGCTCGATATGATCTTCCCCCTCCTGAAGACTATGAACAGGATCTCTCAGGAGCGGTGGGGGGAGCTAGGATATAGCGACAAACCTTCTCTCACACAGAGCTTCCATGACACAGCGTTCACAAACTCAATATAACATGACATAAATCGTCCGGTACGTGCGCAAACTGACAATTATCATTTTATCCATCTGTTATTATAAAACGTTTATTATCATCTCATGCAATTTGATGATTTGTGTCTGTACATCCTCAATAACTGAGCTAAAACATAGTAGCACTTATTTTTAATATTTTAAGTTTTATGACAACAATCAATTTTAATATAAAAGATATTTTTGTGTAATTATTAAAAATGTTGTAAACAATCTTGTAGAAAACATAATTATGTTATGTATTTTTTTAAAGCACTATTTATAAATGATAATAGCAGCTTATTGAGTTGATTGTCAGTTTTTAGTACAAAGTGCCACATTTGTTATAGGCTAATCTATATTTCAAGGCATCCATTATCAATATTTTAAAATGTATTATTTTTAACATCCTTTTTCTTGTTTTTGCACATTTTTCTGTTTCTTTTTTTAGTTTTTTTTTAATTTTATATAATAATCAAAATAAATTTTATTGTTAGAAAGATATGCATGAAACGTAGTTTATTTTTTATACAGCTTTCTATTTGAACGTATAAAATGCGATGTAACAAAATTAGTTTTACACATTTTATGATATAGGCTTGTAACTGATTTTTACGAATAATTATATTTCTATTAATTGATTGATATTAATAATAATAATATACCAGCAAAACATGTTTTTTTAATAAGTTTATACTAAGTATAAAAGTAAACTAGTTGTATTATCCTAAGCTACAAGCAGTTTCTGATATTGCTTTTTAGCATGTGTACATTACAAACTACAATCTATTATGTGACATTACTTGGTTTCTTATGTTCTCCAGTACGTTATACCTCTCGTGGGGTGAATGCCAAGTAAACTCTATGTGAAAAATTTTTCAATCCTGGTTTTTGCCAATAAAAGTGTGTAAAAAAATTAATATATCTTAAATTAAATTGACGGAAACTTTCCAAATCTTGAATTTACACTTTTTTACGTTTCTTGTTCTTGCCGTTTATTTATCTCTGTTGGGGTCTATGAGAGCACAGAACAAACACTTGCGCAAGTTGATTTGTACATAAGGTCCTAACTAGTGAGGTATTACAGTACTGGAAACCCAAACTCAAGTGAACATCCAGTTAATAAATAGCAAGTAATCAAATATTGTGATCAAATCATATTTCAACAATTTGAAAATGTAATTTTTTATTTTATTTTATGTGATTATCTACGCCAGTGGCATTTTAAACGTTTTGACGGGGAACGGTCCAAACCCCAGTCTTGTTTCTATCTAACATCGACCAGTTGTTAGAAAGCATCATCAATTAATAGCCCAATGACGAATGGCAACTGGGTCCGGAATCGAACCTTTAAAAAGCTACTAACTTTTCTCAGGATTGATTCGGCAACCTTTAGATTCAAAGGCGAGCACTATAACCACTCAGCTATCCAGCCAGTTAATAAATAACCTCTGACATATTTATTATTTTGAGGTCGTTTTTAGAATACAAAGAGCTTAAAAGTGATATATGACTTGAAAAGGGCTTAGTAGTTTTCCTAGAATGATTTTTTCGATGGTCTTTCGTATTAGTTGTATTAGTAAGTATTAGTTGTAAAATATACACATATCTCTGTGTCTTTGTAATTTTTAAAACTTTTTTATCTTTAAATCACAATAACTGTAAGTTTTCATACACATAAAATTATTTATCTCTAAATCTAAATACATAAAACCAGTATTGCAATTTATTGATCACAGGTCTTTCAAATATGATTTCGTTAGGCCCATCTTGGTAGATAATAAAATAATTTTCAAAGTCTACAGTTTTGCATGCTTTATTTACTTTGTTACTCATAAATTTATCAAAATGTGTGTAACATTACTAAGTAATAAAATACTGTATTTTATCTTGTATATATTTTTGTATTTTGGGAAAAGGTGGATGAACATGAACATTTTTGTATCATATAGTGCTACAATTTTAGTATTTTAATATATATATATATTTAAGAAGTTAGATTGTTCTGGATTTGTAGTCTGTTATTTTTTAGCTAAAAATGGCAGAGAAGTAGTGGTTGGAGGGCCCACCTCACAGCCTGAGTTTTGTTACAGATCGACTCTTAGCAAGCTTGGTTAATTTTGTGAAGTTAAAATAGCTATTTGTGTATTAAGAGCGCAAATAACGTCATTGCCGCTCGAGAATGTAGTTGGCCGCACGAAGCGTCAGCTGAGTGCGGCCAAACATTTCGAGAGCGGCAATGACTATTTGTGCTCGTAATACACACAATATTTTTCCTACCACCATAATTACAACCGATTAAATGTATTTAATAAACGTACACAATTATATCAACTTTAAAACTTCATTAACTTTCATTAACTTAATAACTGTAATAAATCGTAATCACTTGCATAGATGTGTAACCGGAAGTTAGTGTTATCAAAATACTGACCGTGAAATCAGCTGATTCAGAGCAAAGCAACTACAATTAATTTGTAATAATTATGGTGATTGTCATGTGGTTTCTGACCAATAGAAACTAGTCTGTGTTGTGACGTCACCTTCTTTACCGTTCTAACCTATTGTAGATTTTAAATAACCTTGATTTAGCGTGCGCCAATGTTCCATTACCGCTCTAGAGCGGAAAAGGACCGGAAAACGGAAATGAACTGTTTTGCGTAGGATTACAGCTGTGGCAATGTGATTATTTCCATGCAGTGGTAGGAAAAAAAACTAACCTAGCTGCTGTTGATTTTTGGGCTATTCCTAGAAAAAAAAATCAGCTGAATTTTGACTGCAAAAAGTTAGTTAAGTATCATGTTCTTGTTACACTAACTTTTCATTTATTTTTTTGGCCCAAAAATGTGGTTACGGGAGTTGACATCTTAAATTCTATGGTGCCAACTAATTGCTAACTGATGCAAAGGTTTTTAATTCTTTTCTAATGATAATTTTAAATTTAATGAATAGTCACGGTAAGACCTAAGACCGAGACTATGATACTTTTTTGTTTTGAGGTTCCCATAAGCCAAAAACTAACATATTCTGTATGTGAACACTATAAATTTTTAACATAATATCAGATTTTAATTAAATTTGGTAAAGTGGTGTAAGGCAGCATTAACTTGATGAAGTAAAGTTCACATACCAGAAGGGTCGGATAATGTTAACAGGGTTTTATAGAATTTCTAAAGGATCAAAAATTGGTTTTTGGCTATTTTAGCCTTAATTTTTAAAATTCAACAATTTTAACTTAAACCATTTAAAAGAGCTAAAAGAAGCAATCAATCTAGTATTTTGAATTTTTTGGCCTAGCACACCAAAATTAAATCTCTTAAATGGTTATAGAAAAAATCCAAAAATAAAAATATTTTCACATATTATTCTTATTTGCTTGCAAAACCCATGTTGCGGCAAACCTACGTACTCACCCCCAAGTTGTTTATGGGGGGGGGGGGGGACAGAACGTGATAAAATTTGATATGTACTCTCTCTCACTAAGTAGATTTTAACGCATATTTGCTTTCAAAACCCATATGGCAGTAAACCTACATACTCACCCCATGGTGTTTACGGGTAAATAAAACATACTAAAATTCCTTAGGAAATTCGTTGAGTACATAGGTCTGCTGCGACGGGGGGTATTTAAAAAAAGCAACAATTTATTGTTTATAAGCAAGGAAAATAAGTTATAAGATCATAGTTAATTGAATAAATTGAGCATTATGGGAAACATTAGTTAATAACATGGGCCAAAGTTGTCTCTAGATACTCGGTCAGTTTACACTGTATGAAAAGCATCACTTTAGATCTAACAATAAAATTTATTATTACTTGCCTGAAGTATACTTTACTTCTGTTCTGAAACATGAGTGTTTTTATGTCACCTTAGTAACTTCTCAGATTGTCAGATTGTTTGTATTTTAGATCTTTCTCAAGTTTGTTTTGGACAGTTACATTTATATCGTTAAGGTACAATTTTGAAATCTTGTGATTGAAATTGATAAGTAGGCTCTCTAAACCTTGATCAATTTTATGAACAACTCGAGGTTTTATATTTTATTAGCATTTTAATATTGTTGTGTATTATTTATTTTTGTCTTGGTCTTTCATGTATTTTAGTTTAACCTAAATAGGTAAGCCCTATTTAAGAAATTGAAGTAAAATTTATAAGGAGAATACATTTTCATCACATTGTATGGAAAACTGCTGTTTTCAACATCATCTTTGAGTGTGAAAAATAACGTTTTGTTGCTATAGAGTGGGAATATTGGACAGAGATTTTCCCACACTAGTATTTAGTTACAATTCTTGACAATAGAAGCGATTAAAACTAAAGTTGCGCTAAGAGTATGTATCTCACAAATTGGCTGTTCAAACTGTTTATTAAACTTATAACATGTTAATTATCTTAGCGTGTTTGTACTGCAGAAATCTAGCAATCTGGGTGTTATTTTAACAAATTATTTTTTACTATCAATTAATTGCAGTGTGATAAAAAATTATTTCATAAAATTATTATTGTCCATAATTTGGGTCAAAAGTGATATTCTATGCTTTGCTGGAAATCTTGATACCTATTTTCTGAGTAAACTTGATCACTGCCCGGAAAATGTCACTTTCCACCACTGTGATGAAATATCATAAATACTATTTTTAATCAATGTATATAGTTTCATTTTGCAACTAATTTTTGTACAAAGGTTTGTTTATCTGTCAGCACCTGACTGTTCATCATACCCCTGCTCAACTGAAGACTACGAGGTACTATATCTGTATTCTGATGGCTGTTTTGTTCAAATTTGATAAACTTGTTATATTTACTGTGGTATTCAGCAACCAATTGTTAATGTTAGCTGATGCACGGTCGATTTGCTTGTATTATTTTGTACCAAACAAACAATAAATCTATTTTCCTACTATTCCATTCTTATGCAGTCTACCTTCGTCTTAACAACTAATATTTTGATAATTTTATCGCTTTAAAAAAGGAGTAAATGCAATTTCCCTTAAAAAAATTTGTAAATTTTCAATAATTGGGTCGTGAAAATTTACTTTTTGAGGAAACAAATAACATTTCCTCCGTTAATTGTTGTTTTTTTCTTTATGATCTTGGGAGTATTGTTAAGAAAATTAAATCATGTAAAAAATTTGTGTACTCATAACAATTGGCTGTTTTAAATCAATTTGCTTTTGAATATTGAAAATACATGTCAGAAAGAAAATTTTCTTACAATGGACATTTTATGTTACCACAAAAGCCATGCCAAATAAAAACTTACACGAGTAATTTTGTAAAACAGTTATAAAGCCTGTTTTGGAATCCTCCGTGAGCCTGCGATGGCATTTTAAAATTCAGGCATCATTTTGAGGTTTAATAACTATTGACAAAAGCTGATAGTCCCTTATTAATGTTCAAATGTAAAAATTAAAATACTTGTATTTATTCTCAGATTTTTAGCAAAAATGGGTTAGTCGTTAATTTTTTATACCGGATATCATTTCAAGCCTTTTTGTTTGAAAAATTAAACAGCTCAAGTACCGATGATGACCGATGGTTTTCATCACTCCATTGCCCATCTCATTTTGCAGTTAGTGTTTATGTCAATTGTTTTAGTTCTAAGTGCGAAGGCAGTTGACAGTCTGTTTTGGCAGGCATGGTGACATCTAACTTCCCAAGTCTAACGCCATGGCTTTTGAGTCATTCGTTTGTTAGGCTCACTAGCTGGACTTTCGATCATGGAGTTGCATGTGATAGCATTTCTGTTTTTACTACCACTTATCCCCAGGTAATTGATGATCTATAGTAGTAGTTGTGTATGGAGGGAACTATGATTTCTATTACGAATCATAGTTTTTTTGTTTGAAATTTTTTCTGTAAAAATTTCCATTTTATACTTTGGTATTAATTTGCAAGAAAATTGTGATTGACAATATGTTGCATAGGATTTAAGCAAATGTAAAGATAGTTTCATCACAAAGGATTGTCACAGCTACAAGTTTTTTCTCCTTTTTTTAGCAAATGACTGTTTTTTTTTTTTTTTTTTTTTTTTTTTTTTTTTTTAATATCGTCCCAATCAAAGTATTAAGTATATTATGTATAATATATATATTTAATATACAGTGTGTTCATTTTTTTATGCTCACCATTGGGATCTCCCAAACTATAAAAGTTACAGCAAAGGTCAAATTAGCAAAGTAGTGCGGAATTATAAGCTGAACAAAATGATGTGTAAAAATCCCAGATATTTCTACTGGTTCGTTCGCTGTGCTCGAAAAACTGTTTTTTGCTCAAAACTTCTTTTGCCTATAACTTTGTTATTTGTTGAAACACAAAAAAAACGTTTTAGATAAAACTTTACTGAAATTTTACGTAGATTCTGAATATCAAAACTATTTTTTTTTTTTTTTTACTCCAAATGGTTTTTGAGATATTTTAGACAAGTTGATTATTTTTAATGCAAGTACAGTAGACTCCCTCTTAACCGGCCACCTCGGGACCAGGACGCAGCCGGATAATGAATTGGCCGGTTAAACCGATGCTCATTTAAGAACGCCATCCCACAATTTTATATGATCTAAATATAATTATTACTTGAAAAACAACCTTAAATACATAACTGTATATGATTTATAGCTACTGTAATATCCACCACCCATGAAATCCACAACAAACCTACACTAATAATAATTCGTTTCTTTATTGTGGTCTACTGGATAGTAGGCGCAAACGCATTGATTTCCGGTGGCAGTCACTTCCGCCCAGGACATTAGTTTAATTGGCTTGGGAACGTCAATATGAAATAAAGTTGAATTGAATTATACATTAGATAAGAAAACTTAGTTTCCGGCGAAACGCGGCCGGTTAAAGCGATGTTGAGATAAAAAATGGCCGGTTAAAAAGATGTTATTTTGTGTCAGAGTAGGCCGGTTAAAGCGGAGACCGGTTAAAAGGTGGCCGGTTAAGAGGGAGTCTACTGTATGTATTTTTTTTTTTATCATCATAAAAAAGAAATAATTTTTCTGATCACAAAAATACCAAATATGGCATATTTATTTATCATAATAATTATTTAATTATAAAAAATGTGATTAATAAGCAACCCTGAAATGCTAATAATGAGGATGCTTCTAGCATGTGGTGCAACAATGGTGTAAATCAGCTGTTTTTCATTTTGTGTTTCATATTTTGTTGCTTACATTGTTGATCAGCTGTTTACCGGCATCCGCAGTTCCCATAAAACGTGTAAATTAGCTGTTACATGGGATGCGGGTAAACAGCTGATCAACAATGTAAGCAACAAAATATGAAACACAAAATGAAAAACAGCTGATTTACACCATTGTTGCACCGCATGTTAGAAGCATCCTCATTATTAGCATTTCAGGGTTGCTTATTAATCACATTTTTTTATAATTAAATAATTATTATGATAAATAAATATGCCATATTTGGTATTTTCGTGATCAGAAAAAATATTTCTTTTTTATGATGATGGAAAAAATACATACTTGCATTAAAAATAATCAACGTGTCTAAAATATCTCAAAAACCGTTTGAAGTAAAAAAATTTATTTTTAATATTCAGAATCTACGTAAAATTTCAGTAAAGTTTTATCTAAAAAGTTTTTTTTTTGTATTTCAACAAATAACAAAGTTATAGGCAAAAGAAGTTTTGAGCAAAAAACAGTTTTTCGAGCACAGCGAACGAACCAGTAGAAATATCTGGGATTTTTACACATCATTTTGTTCAGCTTATAATTCCGCACTACTTTGCTAATTTGACCTTTGCTGTAACTTTTATAGTTTGGGAGATCCCAATGGTGAGCATAAAAAAATGAACACACTGTATATTATGTATAATATATTAAATACTTTAATATATATTAAGTACGGTATTTAACATATATATAATATTCTTAATCTGAAGCAACTAGGATTTAAGCAAATGTAAAGATAGTTTCATCACAAAGGATTGTCACAGCTACAAGTTTTTTTCTTCTTTTAGTAAATGACTGTTAGTTTTTTCCTGACAATGAAGAAAATAGATTTTTTGTTGCCTGAAAGTATGTTGCTCTTTGATAAAAAAAATTCTTTATTGTATTCCTATTTTTTTGTTGAACTTAACACGTAGTTAAAAAATTAACTGCATTTGAAAATTAAGAGAAATTATAACTAAGAATTAATAAAAAAAATACAGAATTATTAATTCAATTATTATTACTAATTAACAATTCAATTATTAATTATTTGTTTAACTATTATAAATTATTAAAATAAAATACAGAAATAACCAAGATTATGAAATTACTTTTAAAAAATCTATAGAAAACTAAAAAAAAAATACTTTGAAATTACTTTAAATTACTTTTTTGTGTTAGCCTACTTTATTACAAGAATTGATTTTGTCCATAAAATAAAGTTACACAATTACTAATGACGTGTAGTATAAAAAATTTAAAACATCAACTCCGAACCTTGTGGTACAGACGTGGGCTTATTTTAAAAATATAGCAATAATTCAAAGGGTTGTTAATGCAAAATATAGCCTGTAGAATTGAAATTTGTTTACACTCTAGCCTGTAGAATTTAAACTTTAATGCCTTAGTTCTGTCACCGAAATTCAAATTCAATCTCTATTATAGTTTGAAATGCAATCCTGTAGGACTTTGGAATTTGAATTGAGTGCAATAAATAAGCCTTTTCAAACATGAACTAGTGTGTATTGTTGATTTTTATGGGGATTTGCATTCATTGGCCAAGAGAGATGAAGTGACAGGTGCAGACAACAAAGATGGAAAAGGATAGTAAGTTCGCTTGATCATAACATAGGAAGTTCAGTGTGCGATGGAAACTACCTATACGTTTGTGAAGCAGTTAAATTATATCGAGGGAAATGTTTTTTTTTAAGCTTTTGACATGATCATATACAAAGTGAGAACAAACTAAAGCAATGAAACATTACAGACTTATCCAGTAACAATATTACTAGCAACAAAGTAATAAGCTTACATTAATTATTGACTTTTAAATTACAATTTATCTACAAATTGTTTTTCTTTAACACTTTTTTTCTTTCATTTGTTTTTTATTCATACAGAACTGTTTCTATGCAATATTTAACACTTTGGGTGCGGCTCGGTCACCGGTGACCGGTAGCGAAACGCGCGCGCCGGCCTGCGTGTAGCCGTCAGTAGCCTGTAGTATAGCCGTGTAGCCTGGTCACGTGTCGCCGGCCGTGACTCGGCGAAATGAATCAGTCAGTGTGGCCCTGGGTTGCGGAGTAGTTCGGAGTTGTTTATACGTGCGTTACCAGGGCAACCTGCCTTCTTTCGGTTGTGCGTCGCCCGCCGTTCCCGTGGGCCGGCTCCGGTCCATTGTGACCTGAACTTTTTTAATTACTTTTTAGTTCTTTATAAAGTGTTTCTTCCGTGTTTTGGTGTGTTTTGTGACACAATATTATGTTTAATTTTTTTTGTTTTAGTTTTATCATCTTTTATCTAAAATGGACCCCCAATAATAGAAATGCTTCGACCAGCACCTTGACGAAGTTTGAGTAAAAAAATCAATGGTTGGGAGGGTGAGAGGGGCTGTAAATAGTTGGAAATATTAGTTATAATTATATTGAACATTATTATAATTATATTAAACATTTTTAATGTAAAAATTCAATATTGTGTTACAAAAAACTGTGTATTGTCGTTGCGCGGGCCGGCTCGGTCACCGGAGACCTGCACTTTTGGACGCTATTTTTTTGTGAAATAATGCAAGAACGCCAGTTTGCCGCCTCGATCTGGACTTCTGAAGACAAAAAGTAAGATTTTATGAAAAGAAAATTTTCAGGCCCGCGGGAAAGATTTCCAATATTCTTTGTCGCACTCAACGTGTTAATTATTACGGCAGCTTAGAAGGTCCATATAGAGAAAGATTTATGTGACAAAAAACTTGACTTAAAATCTATAAATTTTGATTTTTAAACTTAAAATTTTGGGTTTGCAATCTCAAAATTTTTATCTTTAATACTTACATATTAATGGAAAATGTCCGCAATAATTTAATAAGAAATAACATAAACTCAATATCGCCAACAATAAACTTTAAACTACGAACTTATATTTGTTTGTTAAAACTGTAAAAACTGTTCTTTACACTCAAACTCCATCAAAATTTGGACCAGAACAGAGTGAGATGCAATTGTTGAGTCGAATTAGGAGTCGACATGGATGTTGAGAGGGGCAATCTTAAAACCTGTTTTAATCACTTCAGAATAGGGTCTGAAAAAACATATTTTCGCCCACCCGCGTGAAAGTGGGAGCTTCAAGATTTAGGGGTTGATAAAGGGATGAAAAGGGAAAAATTCGTGTTTTTTTGGTGTTTTGAATTAAATAACTCGGTAACCTTGTGATTTAGCAACTAACTTTACTAAATTTTCCACAAAATAATGATAATTGTATAAGGATATTTCTTATAACTCTACTGCACAGTAAACTAAAATAAAATTTTATGAGTGCCAATTCTTGACATTTTTCAGATGCTAAATAGTGATAGTTACAGTAAAGACAATTTCATGATTTTTTTTGTATAAAAGTGTTCAAAGTCAAGGTAATTAAATTATTTATAACAATTTTTAGTTAAATAGGTGAAACTGTTTAACTATAGCGATGTTTTTTTTTTAAAAAAAGGTGCCTCGCAAAATATAGTCAATTTTTAAAAACTGTCCTATTCTCTAATCCGCAGCTTCCTAAAAGTGACAATTTTTTCTAAATATAATATGAACGAAATTAATTTGTTTTTGAACACTTTTATAGAAAAAAATCATAAAATTATCTTTACTGTAACTATCCCTATGTAGCATCTGAAAAATGTCAAGCATTTCCACTCATAAAAATTTTATTTTAGTTTACTGTACGGTAGTTATAAGAAATATCCTTATAGAAGTATCATTATTTTGTAGCAAATTTAATTGGGAACAATTAATGTCCAGTAAAGTTAGTTGCTAAATCGCAAGGTTACCGATTATTTCATTCAAAACACCAAAAAATACTAAATTTTTCCCTTTTCATCCCTTTTTCAACCCCTAACTCTTGATGCTCCCACTTTCACGCAAGTGGACAAAAATATTTTTTTTCGGACCCTATTCTGTAGTAATTAAAACAGGTTTTGAAATTCCCCCTCGCAACATCCAAACACCCATTATTTTATGCCTAATTAGACTCAACTAGTTATTAAACTATTCATTTCAATAATTTTTGTAATTCTGTAATTGAACTTTTGTTTCAGTAATAGATTTTTTCATGGATATGATTAAAAAAGAAATAGGCTTGTTTTAGTTTATTTAAATTTAGGATTGGCAAAAGTATAATTTTTTACATTACTCTTCACAAAAAATTGTACCGATTATTTTCATTAATAACATTTTACTAATATCACGCCTATCATTTTGACAATAAGGCAAGTAATAAAGCTTTTGAAACAACTACGGCACTCTTTTAAATAAGATGTGAAGAAATGCATTAGAAATGAAGCTGTTCATTAAAATGTAAGTTATTCAAGCCATAACTACACATACAGGGTGAGGCATACCACCCGTGCTCATGGCAGTTAAACAAAATGAGCTAGATCCTTCTCTCAGCTTATATCCCACTTAATCAACTCTAAGGAATTTTTTAATTTTGTTTTCAAATCCCTCTGAAACCGCAAAAGGATATTTTTGAGGGGGAGATGGTAATTTTTGGGAAATTTGCAAATAATTGTAAAGAAAGTTTGAGTGAAGCATCATTTGAAAGGTCTGTTTAAAACAAACATTTTAATGAATACAGAATTTGGTTATCGCCATTCGTTTCAAAATGGCACAAATTGTTGTGCCCAAAATCAAAATTTATGATATTCCCTGTAATTTTGTTATACTTTGTCAAAAATTACTTCTGATTTAAAATACAAATTTAAAATCAGTTAAGCGTTGTATTGATATCACAATGCCATCATTTTGAAAAACCAAAATTTCAACAAGACCTGCATATGACGTAGGGCTACCAAATAACGTGTTTGCATTTCAAAATTATGAATTTTGTTTATGTTAGCATTTTCAAAAGTGAAAAAGTTTGGAAATTATGATTTTTAAATAAATAGTGGTATTGTGACATATCAGTGTGAAGCTTTTTGATTATTATTTTTTTTATCAGAAGTCATTTATGAAAAAGTATAAACAAAATACAGGGTGTTCTGTAAATTTTGAGTATAGGCACAAAATATTGCCACCATTTTGAAACGGATGAAGATAGACAGATTCAGTTTCCCCCTAAATCTTTTTATTCATCAGACCTTTCAAATGATGTATCAACTTATTATCTAACATTTGAAAATTTCCCAAAACAGCCTTCTCTTCCTGAAAAATACCCTTTTGGGGCATCTGAGAGGTTTGAAAGTAAAATTAATAAATTCTCTGGGGTTGATTAAGAGGGTTTAAGTTGTAACGAGGGATTTAGCTCATTTCGTTTAGCCGCTAGACATTGTGTACGGGTGGGTGGTCTGCCCAGGGGTGTATTTACATATGGGCTAAATGGGCTATAGCCCAGGGCGGCAGAATTTGGGGGGTGGCAAATATAGAAAAACGTTATATTTTTGGCTTAAAATTAAAAAACTCAAATTATTGGAAGCAAAAATTTTTTGGAAGAATTGTACAGAAAAATTTGATAAACGAGAGTGCATATTTTGTAAGAGTGATCATAATATCTTAGCACAAGGGGTCATGAAAGAGCTTTAAAGAGGAGCTGGGAGAACTCAGCACTACGTTGATTTGTCACGGTAGCGATCCACGCGTCGGCGCAAAAAGGAACCATCCGCCACCTCGCCGCCCCCTCTTTCTCCCCCCGTATCCGCCACCGTCGAGATGCACCAGTGCATTCAAGATGGGTGATTTGAGGTTATGTCAGGTTATGTGGCAGTGATAATTGATACTCTATTGACACTATTGTTACTTCAAACTTAAACGGGAAAACACATAAATAGCCGTACCATAGTAGGCCTATATGGGTTTGTATCTGGAATAAAATTAAAATCACAATGAAAATTTATTATTGCTACAATCAGATGTGTCTAACAAACCTCAAAAAATCTACTGGGACTGGGAACGAAGGTCACAAGTATTCCGCCCTATCCCACCGGCCGTGTGGACTATCACGGGCACAAAGGCTAGTTTTCTACTGTTCGCAATGGCACTTGTTATTGTCAGGGGCGGCTCTAGGTTTTATATATTGGGTAGGCAATTTCCCGGGGGGAGGGGGGGGGGGGTATATGGAGTACCTAGAAATTTAAAAAAAATCTATTGCTTTTAAAAGAGTTTTAAGCTATCGACGGACTCTCACGAGGATCGGTAAAAGGAGCCATATCTTGAAGAGAATTCGCGTTTATTCAAATTAATCATAGGCCTAAGTCATTTGAAAGCCATGGCTCATTTTCTCTTTTTGTATTAAGGTGCTAACATAATTGTTTTAAACAAACCATCTCATAAATATCTTAAATGTTTAATGGAATGTAATTTATTATTTTGAGAAATAAAACAAAACACCAGGATGACTCAGGTGGTTGTAGCAAAGCTCTCTCTTTTCAATAAAACCGAAAAAACATTTACCATACCAAACCGGCCTTTTAAATGAGCTAGAATTTACCTAACAACCCGTTTAGGAAAGTTTATTCTTGGCTGCATGGTTCCGGCATTACAGTTATAGCTGATATCTGTGATTATGGTAGACCTATTAGTTTCGTTTGGGACATTAACAACTTTAGGTGAAAGGTAGACAAGTCAGAGCTAGAATTAGTATTAGAAACATTTCCATTTGTATGTGGCTCCTCTTAGGCCTTTTATTGTCTTGATCGCTGGGTGTACCCCCAGTACTTCCTCTCTTCAACTTTACAATACCGTAGACTCCTTTTTTTCCGGCCACCTCGGGACCAGGCCGCAGCCGGATAATGAATTGGCCGGTTAAACCGATGTTCATTTAAGAACGCCATCCCACAATTTTATATGACCTAAATATAATTATTACTTGAAAAACAACCTTAAATTCATTACTGTATATGATTTATAGCTATTATCCACCATCCATGAAATCCACAACAAACCTACACTAATAATAATTTGTTTCTTTTTTGTGGTCTACTGGATATTAGGCCCAAACGAATTGACTTCCGGTGGCAGTCACTTCGCCCAGGACATTATAGTTTAATTGGTTTGGGAACATCAATATGAAATAAAGTTAAATTGAATGATACATTAGATAAGAAAACTTAGTTTCTGGTGAAACGCGGCCGGTTAAAGCAATGTTGAGATAAAAAATGGCTGGTTAAAAAGATGTTATTTTGTGTCATAGTAGGCCGGTTAAAGCGGAGAACGGTTAAAAAGTGGCCGGTTAAGAGGGAGTCTACTGTATATCTTTCCATATTGTAACATAACCATCACAACATGGCACACTAAACAAAGTGAGGTGAGGTCTGTTAGTCTGTTGACTGACAAACGGAGTCAAAAAAGACAAGTCAAGTGTCTTCTTCTGCCTCTCATCTCCGTCTTGCCGGTGCCGCGCTCCGTTGCCAAATCTTTACAGCCTTGTCAAATGATATTAGTGCGCTTGTATCCTCGCAAGTTTTGCGTAGACTTAGTCAGGATAACAGTTCTGGACAGTTAATAAACTACTTTGAATACCTACTGTTGAAGCTTATGGTCGAAGTAAAAGATCCGGCTATCAAAACGGATACTGCAGTTCAAACATTAAAAAAATAAATACCATTTTTTTAAATTTTTGGGTAGGCGGCTGCCTACCCTCTAAGGCCGCCCCTGGTTATTGTCTCAGATTGGTCAAAGAACCAGTCAAACAATAATAGCCATGCATTGAGCCACACTTTGTTAGTTCTTGCATCGCAAAGCAAAATATTTGATTTCAAGTTTTTTAAATTTCAAATTCCGTATAATCACTATTTTCAGCTTTTTATGTCCTATCCCGTTGAAATAGCATAGGAATTGGGACAATAAGTGTAAATATAAATTAAGAAATTATGGGGGGAGGGGGCGGCACTTTTTGAATAGCCCAGGGGCGGCAAATTCCCAAATCCGCCTCTGGGTCTGCCTCACCCCGTGGTAGTACTCTAGTAACTATAACCGTTCTAGTATTTGTGGGTACAAGTGTGCATACTTAAGTGCTTCCAAATTGGGTAGTCAAGAAGAAGAAAAAAAAGAAACAAAATACAGCTAAATGAATGATGAACGAACTTGACCCAGTAGAACCTGAAAATGTTAAAAAAAAATGTATAAACAAAATAAAGATCCCTTAATTACCTTGTCACATGGATTCATGGGTGGAAAATTGAGGGTGGCAAAGAGGGCAGTTGTTCCCCCATAATTAAAAAAAAGCATTGACAAAATTTTCATTTTTGATGCCACAAACCACACCTCAAAGAGTAAAATGTATCAGTAGTTTTTATATTTTAAAATTCTGGCAACATGAAACACACATAAGTTTATAATACTAAGTGTGATAGCCTGCCATTTTGAGCTTAGCCATCCTTTTAAGATTGAGCTTGCAGCATTGTTTATTAATTAAATTAAATCTTTAATTTGAATAACATATACAGGGTGTGGCAAAATGATCTGATTGTTTGAAATCAAAATAACTCAAATGTTTAAGGTGATAAAAACGGTTTTATTGCATATTATAGATTGTTGTTTATAGAGATAAAAAAATACTGAGCTGATTTATCCAGTTTATGATTTGAAGACGACGTCTTTCTAATGATGTTTGTCTTGCTTCATGCATTCTTCCAATTTTGCACAGAAGTTGTCAAACACTTTCCCTAACATAGCTGGAGGCAGGTTGGCAATTTTTTGGCATATGGCTTCCTACAGGTAATCCAACTAGCTGGGTTTGTTCTTGTAAACTCTTGATTTCAACAGTCCCTCCACAAAAAATCGCAAATGTTTAGATCTGGTTAACGAGCTCGCCATGCAATGTCTCTGAAACGCAAGATGATTAGGCCACGAAACTTGCTACTTAAGAATATCATCATATCATCTACTGTATGGGCAGTGCCCCATCTTTCTGCAGCATAATTTGATTCCAGCAAGATGGGGTGACTGCCCATACATCTGATGAGCTGATGACATTCTTAAGAAGCAAGTTTCATGGCCTAGTCATCTTGCGTTTCGGGGATATGACATAACGAGCTCTTTGACCAGATTTCAGCATTTGCAATTTTTTTGTGGGGGGACTGTTTAAATCAAGAGTTCACATGAATAAACCCCGGTAGTTGGATTACCTGAAGGAAGCCATATGTCAAAAAATTGCTAACCTGTCTCTTACTAAGTTGGCGAAAGTATTTCACAACTTTAGTGCAAAATTGGAAGAATGCATGGAGCAAGATAGACATAATTTGAAAGACGCCGTTTTCAAATATTAAACTGATTAAATCAGCTCTTATTGAGTAATTTTTGTTAAATTTCATAAACAATCTTTACTATGCAATACAACCCTTTTGATCACTTTAAACCTTTGAGTTATTTTCATTTTAAAACCCAGATCATTTTGCCGCACCCTGAATATCACCGTATGTACGCATATATTAAAATTTTCTACTGACTCCTCGTGGATTATCCCCAAAAGGGATCATCCAGTTGGTAATTACACAGAAATATAGGTTCCTGTGATTTGTAATAATGTGTGAACTTTGATAGGTATTTCTTGACAAACTTAAGTTTGTCTTGAGTCTCCATTCGTCAACTTTGTTTGCTGTACCCAATGTCAACTTTGCAACTAGTATAGACCAGTTTTAAAGTTGTCCTGGGATTACGTGGCAGCTGCTTGGATTGATGTTGCACTGAAAATTTACAAATATTCTAAGTGTTATTATGTTGTAACACAACTTAAATTTCCTATTCATTGTGGTAATGTAACACATTGGTAATTACTTATTATAATAAGAAAATTCTGGATTTTACCTTTCGAATGAAATATTAATGTAATCACTCTTAGTTGTTTTTTACCAGTAAAATTTTTTGGAACCAAATGGCCATACCTCGGTCATGCCCCTTTAAGGCGCAACTATAAATGGCTGACTCCCACTGCTAGAGTTAAATCACAGAGAAGTGAGTAGCTTAGCTTGAAAGTAACTAAAGTCGAAAATAACTTTGGCTTCTCTTCTCTATGGTTTAATCTTGACTTTTTTACAAGGGCAGGGCCTTTGTAAGGGCAGGGCCCAGTGTGGTCGCACTGCCCTAAGGCCGGCCCTGTTGGCTCTACAAAAACGTGTAAGATTGGCAAATCACAGTTTGAAATCGCTATTCTAAGGTAAAAAGCAGAGAAAAATAACTAATTTTTAAATTTTTCAGGTGAATGGCTTCTAAAAATAAATAAGCTATTTTCTGGCTTCTAAAAATAAATAAGCCATTTTCTGTTTTTTTTTTTTTTTTTTTTTTTTTTTTTTGAATGATCAGAACTTGTGAGTGAAGAGGATTTCAACTAAAGGGCATAAGTCATGCGATCATACCGCTGTTTATACAGTGTTTCCTCTAGACATTGGTATTTTTAAATTGAATCACAGAACCTACCATAAAAACTAATGATCCAATCACCTTTTTAACAAAAGTTAACACATCTAAATGTATGGAGTAAAAATCTACACCTTTAAATACCATTACATTACAACGACTAAGTAAACTGCTTTATTTGGGAGAAATAAAAGTTTTTCATGAAGAGAAAGTTGATTTTAATCTTTAAATGTTTAGGTCGACTTCTGAAGCTGCTTTGCAAAATACACTGGCCTCAGTGTTTTTGGAGAGCAGAAATGTAAGTTGCAACTTGGCAGCTTTTCGCCAACAACAGTTCTGTCTACGGAGGTCCTGGGTACAGCCTGTCCTGGATAATGCCGTGGTCCTGGCTGAGACGCATTGCCAACACTGCTTTCCCACCAACGCTCGGGTTTGTCCTACACCTACTCGTGCAACATTCTCAAAAAGTAAACAACACATTTTCTTTATTTATATATAAACTTAATTAATATTAGTTTTCTATTCAAATACAGTACACTCTCATTCATCCAAATCAGTGATATTGGAATCATTAAAACTGATGATCATGATACTATAACAGTTTTTTTCTTGCAAATTTATACATTTCAGTGCCTTCAATCTCCAATTCGTTATACCCGCAATACATTAATGTATCACATTTTGCATCACTTGTCACCGGGCGCTTTTCATAACCTGCATCCTCTGATGTGATTGCCGAGGTCAATAAGTAGTTCGATTTTTGTTACGTGGAATGACATTAGATTGTTGAAATATGAGTGAAAGGCAGAAAAAGGTTTGTGTGTTTAACGAGGATAAACTTAAAGCTATTAAAAGAATCATTGCCAGTGAGTCGGCCAAAAAAATGCTATGGAATATGGAGTGGGTACAATACGGGGGCCTTCATTTCCTGCATTGTTTTCTATTCCAATAAGTTTATTGTATCAATACTCAAAAGTCTCTGTGTTATCTCCACAACAGTGAATATATAACCATAACTGTTTGCCGTAACGGGAAAATGATGACTCATTACGGACTCCGCTTCTTTGGAATTTTTCGACATCCGAACTGTTCGTCCGCCACATTAGTTCCGATGAACGAGAGTGCACTGTATTATTCAAAGAGTTTCCTAAAGAGTTCAATTGTTTATAATGCTTACATTTAATTTAAAAATGCTCAGTGAAACGAAATAAAAAAACAGGATTCTTTTAAAACGATAAGTAATAAATTATCAAATATTTCATTTAATGAAACTTATTGTAGGTTTGGTTTCTATGTACAACCACGGAGTAGCTACAAGTTTTACATTTCCAATTTAACGTTTTCTTTTTCTGTGGTACAACATCTTTGGGGAGTAATAACTATACTCATACTAATACTAATAATTATACTCATACTAATAATTATACTCATCTATAAGAGTATAATCTATACTTACTAAAAAGTACTTGTTTACTGAGTTAATTAAGTAAGATATATTTTTATGTATTAAATGTATGTATGCACACGGATCTCAAAAACGGCTCAAACGATTTTCTTCAAACTTTGGAAATAATTTAGTTCTGGAATAAAAATAATTTATACACAGGTTTCTATGTTGCAAAAAATCTTATTTTGTTACAATCTTGAAATTAAATCCTAAAAATTTTGACATTGATGTTATGGAGTTTAAGGTCAAAACAAAAGAGTTGCTGAAAAAAAAACTAACTCAACTGTCAAAGGATGAATCAATCATGTTCCCCAGTACTGTAAAAACAAGTGTTTTTTTTTTTTTTTTTTTTTTTTCATTGTAGTCAGTAGCCAGTAACTGAATTACTGAATGACTATAGTAAAAAAAATTGATCAGTTTTTAAATAGAACTTTATGCTGGTGATTATGACAATTCAGTTAAATAGAAGTAAAGTAAAATGGATAAAACCACTGAGAAATTTGCAGAATGCAATTAAATTTTAAAGCAAAAGAACTAGCAACAATGTTGAAATCAACTGTTAACCTAGAGGTAAAATCCTCGTGTTACAGATTTAACAAGGTAATACCAGAATGTAGCACCCTTAAGCTTACATTAAAACATCCTGAAAGGCAAATGAGCAGAGCGAACGAGCTCGTCTTGAAATAAAAAGCCTCTTAGAATTGGCATTTTACCATACAGACTAATATTACTATGACTACAAAGAATTGTTTAAGTTTATCGAGCAAATGCTTGGGACCCAGGTACTATTAGTAATTGCAGAAAGTGACGCTGGATCAAGTGCATTTCTTTTAGAAAATTTAGAAAAGTGAAGAATGTTTATAAAAAAAATTTTGGTAGAAATTTTCCAAACTATTTATTTTTATCTTGTTATTTTTGCAGATTATCTTGTTACTTTTTGTACATTTCAGTGACACGTGATACAGCCATGATGTATGCTCTGTACGCGGCTTCGCTAGCATACTCCGCTGCCGAACGCTTCAGCCACAACAACCCCTCTAGACGTTGCATCACGCCCCACAACATCCACTCCGGAGTCCACTTCACTCGTGTTCTGCTGCTCATTGACAAACCTCTACATCCTGAAAGGGAGTCTGATCCAACTCAAAAACACAACTTTATGATTGGTCTAAGAGTAAGAATGTTTCTACACTTGAACCTAAGTGTTTGTAGAAAAAATTGGCCATCCATAGATAAATTAAAGCTTAACGCAAAACATGGGCAGATTTCTGGGGATGCACCTCAGCACCAGATTTTTGGGATGATTAATTTTTTTAACATTTGTAATGAGGTGTAACATAAAATATGCGAGTTAGGCCTTCCTACTATTAGATAGAAGAAATAGCATAATTCTTAATTTAAAAACTAGCAATTTGAATCAGGCATTGATGTTTGAATTTGTTCCTCTATTTAAAAATCTCTTTTCTTCTGAACAACTTACACCCCCAGTTATATATAGACCTAAATCCGCCCATGACGCAAGAATTCCAATGCTTGCTGTAAGTTTCAATACCGTACTCCAATCCCTTGGCCTACCAGACTAGAGGGTAATCAAATACTAAATAAAAGAATTTATTGGACAAATAAAAACTCAGTTATAAAACATACTTTAGATCTTGTTTGGACATTGTTTAACTTTATCACATTCGATACACTAAGACCATTGTGATAAACATAGGTAGCTTTAGAGAAACACTTTCAGGAAAATCTTTCCATTATACCCATCTTCATGGATGATACCTTCATATTTTCCCCACTGAGATTATTGTTGTACATACATTTTGAGTTAGAGGGACATCTCAATTCAGAGTGGTGATCTACTACTTTATATAAGGAATAACACTATTTAATACAAAAAATGCCTCTTCTCCCAACACTTCATCCACCAGACCACAAAGTCACTTTTGTGCACACACATACAGAAATAGCCCTCAAAACAACCAAAAGCACAATCTGGGTGGCAACTGAAGGAACTGAAGTGGTGGGGACGAAGATTTCAATGTGGAGTTTATAGGGACAAGAACATACGAGTAATAAGCGTAATCTGACAGGCTAATGAGTAAGATGTATGTAATTTGAAGAGTTCATGGCCGCCATATTGAAAAAATCAACTTTTAGTTTTTATTTTTGTATTTGTCCTCTTTATCAAGACACTAGGTACATTAAGACACTAGGTACATTCAAAAACACCATAAAATCTTCTCTTGGAATTTGTTTAAGGTTAAGGCCAATTTTTACTAAAATTGTTCTGATTCTAGTAAGTCTTGGGATTCTAAGTATTGAAAGTACTAAATGAAATCCTTAATTTGAAGTACATATCATATATCACCATACGCTTACACTAAAATTTTCTACTGACACCTTATTGTAGATTGTCTCCAAAAGGAATCATGAACAAAACGCCTTTAAATCTGTATAAAAATTTAGCTTAGCAGCATTGAGGGCAAAGATCATGCACCTTTTTGCAAACACAATGTTTGCAATTGAAATAGGTGAATAAAGAGATTGAGCTAGTGTAAATTTGATCAAATTATTTTTTGGGAAAGTAAAACCTCTGAAAAATCATCTGTGAATTGAATACTGTACGAGTTTGTTGATGTGTTAATACTACATGTTGACTGCTTAGGTAGTAAAATCAAGTGTACGAGAGAGATGCGTTCGTGCTGGAATAAAGAGATCTGGCCAGATCCAGAAGAGGTTTTGTTACAAGGAATTGAAGCCGTTCACTGATATTGCACTGACTCTCCAGTCGCTGTACGCCACAGCTGTTTACTTGAAACAACAAAACAAAACCAGGGCCAAAAAGAAGAGGTAACTGATTATATCAACTTAAGTTAATTTAAAATAGTTCATCTTTTAAATTTGATATTCATATAGTCAACTAAAAATGTGAAAGTATCAAGTCTTTAACTGTTGAAAGGTTTGTTTGGAAATGAGCAAATTAAACTAGGAGTACATTTATTTTTACATAACCATTACCTAGTCCGGTCTAACAGTGGTGGCTGCTGAGGGATTAGGACAGCTGGGGAGGCCTCTCTTCCCCTCGTCAGCCCTCTGTTAGCCTCCTTGGGCCCGGCCATGAGTCACCCACTGGGCAAGAGGTGCGCTTGGTACAACTTTCGTTACTTGTAACGTAACATATTGTAATTATAACTATTTAACGCAGTTCTTTCGCTAGCACACGCTTTCCGTAGCCTGTATGTCATTGAGTCATTATTAGCTCAGTTTGAGTAAGCAGCAGGGGGTAAAAGTTTAAAAACTCAATTCTAAAATGTGTTGAGCCGAGCTTCATATAAACATTTTGCAGGAAATTTCCCAAACGCCTGTGGTACACAGACGAGTCGTCCCCTGAGTGTAGTCCTGCTGGCTCACGGTGCTACCATCGCACCCACTGCTACCAACGTTGCTGCAGTGAGGACTTCAACATCCAACGCAGTGTCACCCAATACTACTGTCACTGCTACTTTGAGTTTGGTTTCAAACTAGACTGTGAAATATGCAACAAAACTCTTACAACACATTTCTGTAATTAGACATAAACACAGCATGTTTTTATATTTATGTAAAACCTTGTATATATTTTAATTATTTATTGTATTATTTTAATTTTACTATTGTGATGAATGTGTTTATTTTTTTACCTGCCGATTTGTTTGAACTCTTATCCAGTTCAATCCTTTTTACGGTTCAAAAATTGTAATTTTTTTAAAACTCTGTAGTAATACGGGCAAAGGACATAAAATTTTAAAAAGCATTTCAACAACTTCATCTTTTCCATATTGAAGTAGCCTATTAACAATAAGTATCTAGGTAAAGAAATAATCATAATTTAGTGAAATAAAACTTAATCTACTCTTGTACAATGATGGTTTTGATTATTACCTCAAAAATGGTGATTTTAATGCTTTTATAGAAAATCATGTTATGAGATAGTGGAAAACTTAAGAGTCATCTTCACCTATGATCCACTAGCCCATTGTTGCGCAGTCGGCAATGTTAACCATACGGCTTTTAATGCAAAACATGGTATAGCATTCCCCTGTTTCGGACGCCGTTTTTCAACAGAATTCCTTTAAACTTGGTAAGTGTTTAGTTGAATAGTTATACTATGTGGCTCATACCTCGGAATTTTGAAAATTTAACAAATATTACTAAGGAAATTCGAGTTACTTTGTGACGTCTCAAAGAGTAATATTTGTTAAATTTTCAAAATTCCGAGGTATGAGCGACATAGAATAACTATTCAACTAAACACTTACCAAGTTTAAAGAAATTCGGTTGAAAAACGGCGTCCAAAACAGGGGAATGCTATACCATGTTTTGCATTAAAAGCCGTATGATTAACATTGCCGACTGCGCAACAATGGGCTGGTGGATCATAGGTGAAGATGACTCTTAAGGCCTCAAAGTGTCATAGTGAGGTACCCAACAACTAACTAGCGGTGGGCGAGTACTAGGGGTGTCAATCCCGGACCAAAATTACTATCCCGGGATTTCAGGATTGATTAATGACCATCAAGAGATTTGTATATCATAGAAATATATATTATTCAGTTATGTATTATGAAAGATTGGCTGGGTAGCTGAGTAGTTATAGTGCTCGCCTTTGAATCCAAATGTTGCCGGTTCTTACCTGAGAAAAGTTAGTAGCTTTTTAAGATTCGATTCTGGACCCAGTTGCCATTTTTCATTGGCTACTTATTAATAATGCTTTCTAACAACTGGTTGGTGTTACATAGTAACAATACTGGGGTTTGGACCGTTCCCCGTCAAAACATTAAAAAAAGCCACTGGCTTATATTCACAAAAAAAGACAATTTTACTTGAATTCACAATAAATTACACATCAAGTGCTCACAATCTCGAGTCGAGTATCTAGAAAACTCTAAGCTTACATAGCATCTGGCCAGTTTATTTGTAGACATCTTTGGTTTGTAATACTCCTATAGTTTGAAGTCGGTAATTTCGTTGCTGCCGTATCTCCCGCGCCTCCGATGTTAAATGTACCAGCAACCTTTATCGTCGGAAAGCTCTTTACCTTAACAACATTTCTTTAAACTACAAATTAATATATCTACTTTGTATCGAGTTTGTGTTGTGACATTGCATCGAGATATTCGTAATTCATATTACATTCCTTCCAGAACTACTACTCTCAACTAAGAAATGAAACAAATATAGGCCTAATCTGAATAATAAAAAAAAGAATTATTAATCTGAGCAAAATTAAACATTGTTTTTAAGGTTGCTGGTTCACATGAATTAAAGTATTGTAAAACTACTCCAACAGTCAAGACTTTTATGCTAAAATTTATTTGTATATGCAACTCATGCATTTTGTAAACATATATTCACATCATATGATCAAATCTGCATGTTTCTTCATGGGGGCCTGATGCCATAAAACTTAAACAAAAAACTATTTTTGGCAATCCCGTTAATCCCGCGATTAAAGGTAAAGAATCCCGGGGTTTTGAGGTACCCAAATATGCTCTGGATTCTGGAATCCCGGGATTGACACCCCTAGCAAGTACTCAAGTTTCAAGTAGTGACTCGAGTAGTTGGTCTTACTTGAACTCGAGTAGTTGCAAATACTCGAAATTTGTGTAGTGTTGTTGTCACTCTCACCACCACCAACATAATGTTTTCTATCGTCTGTCGTACTCATGTTGACAAGTTTCACAAGAAGATGGAGTGCTGTATTTATCTAAATAAAATCTTCACATGAGTTTCTAACAAACCATATTTTTTACCTAAAATTATTCCTTGGACTACATTAGTCTTACCATTACTGTTATATTACATTTAATAATATTTATGGATTAATTAATACAAAACATAAGTTATCATTCTATATTTCGGGGGATTCAATACCCCCTTCTTCCGGAAGAAAACATTTAAAATTAAAACAATTATAAATACCCCCGTCGCAGCAGACCTGCGTACTCAGCGAATTTCCAATGGAAGTTCAGATTATTTACTTTCCCCATAAAAACACCGTAGGATCGAGTATGTAGGTTTTCTGCCATGGGGTATTGTTAGAAAATCTAAGTTAATCAATAATTGGTGAATGTAAACACAAAATTGTATCACGCTATGGAAATTTTTTATTTTCCCCATAAATCCCATGGGGGTGAGTATGTAGGTTTACCGCCATATGGGTTTTATAAGCAATTATAAGTTAAGCCCTATCTAGATAATGTACATACTAAATTTGATTAAGTTATGTCAATAAATAAGCAAGATATAGGGTTTTCTTGATTTCCCATAAGAATAACATGGAAAACACATTTTTGGATTTTCCCCGTAACCAGTTATGCTAAGATAAAAATTCAAAATACCAAATTGTTTGCATTTTTAAGTTCTTTTAAATGGTTTCAGTTAAAATTGATGAATTTTGAAAATTGAGGTCAAAAAATGCCAAAAACTCATTTTTGACCCCTTTGAAACCCTATAAAACCCCGTTCCCATAACCCGACTATGCTGGTTCGCGAACTCATGAAAATAGACCTGGTCTTACACCTTCATATCAAATTTCATCAAAATCGGAGGTTCCCTTCAAAAGTTATCGGTACCACGGACACACACACACACACACACACACATATATATATATATATATATATATATATATATATATATATATATATATATATATATATATATATATATATATATATATATATATATATATATATATATATATACATATATATGAAAATGAACGAATGGTGTTTTTGGCCTCTGGGGACCTCAAAATGAAAAAGTAAAGTGGTCCCGGGCTTAGGTCTTACCATGGCTACTACCGTAATAGCGTATTCCCTATAGGGAAATTCGCTAAAACATCTTAACAAATAATTAAACACAAATAAAATAAAAGTAAACAAGTAGATGAAGCAATCAGCTGCCATAGATGTTTTTTGAAAATTCTTTCTGGACAGTTCCTGGGATTCACGTCTTGTTATCTTAAGTTGAGCCTATGTGGGGTTTTGGATCGAAGCACTACCTGGTAAGCTTGCTCTGATTTTAATAGTTGGTATCTGTTATATTCTTCACTTTCATTTATATCGAATTATATTATATTGTTATGGAAACTTCCTAATCCAACGTTATCTACCAGTATTCTCATTCATTGTTATGTCATTTATTCAGAAAATAAATTAGTTCTGACTAACAGCTCATTAATTAATAATTTATTAATTTTTATCATTTTCAAAAAAACGCTCACAGACTACTTACACTCACTCACACAGCCCCTTTATCTCTTTTTATGCAACTGTTCAACTCGACTTGATACTCGAGAAGTTGTCTCAATTCCCGACGTGAATTGCATAAACCACTACTCGCCCACCCCTACTAACAACCATGGGTACCTTAATACCTTTGCATATGTTCAATCCCTATTGTCTTTTGGCATCTTAGCCTGGGGTGGTTGTCTTAAATCAATTTTGGAACCACTAAACTTAACACAGAAGGTTATTTAAAAAATTGGTTTTGGTAAAAACAAATGTTACCCATCTGACTCTCTCTCTTCCAGGAAACTTCCATTTGAACTATTAGGCAACTTTTGTAAAAAGTCTTTCAATTCATATATTTAAAATTTTAATGATATTTTTACTGGAATTTCTCACTCTCATAACACCAGATTTTCAGCTTGAGTAAGAATTACATATTTACAAATTTATAAATCATTTTCATGACTAATTCCAATTTACATTAATACATTTCTCACGTTCTATATCGAAATTTATGTAATAATTTTCAACACTTGGAATTATTTGACTCTATATCATTACCAGTATTTAAAAATCACATCAAATATTGGTTATTGGGGATGAGCCAGGATGAGGCCGGGTTTATTATCGCGTCAGATTACAGGTGTGAGTGATTTGACCCTTGCACTCCGCCCTACCCCCCTGATCCCACTACTGGCCTGCCGCCGACTCAGGTCAATCTCGCATTAGTTCTAGGAATTGAATTCTTTTCCCTTGTGTTTTATTTTCAAACTTTAATTTTTCTCAAAATTTGTTTAAACTTAATTAAATTATACAATAATATTTAATTTTTCCTCTTAGAAGATTTACATTTACCTGGTAAAAATTAGTTTCTGGACGCAACTCATAGCTTGCACACAGGCCTCAGTGCCCATGTTAGCTCATTCCATACAAATTAAATAATGTAATTATTAATTACAATTTTTTGATCATGTACCTTTAGAGTTCCTTGTTTAATGTATGCAGATAGATTTTTTATTATTATTATTTGTAGTTGTAGTACCGCAAGTTATTTATTTGTACATGTATATCATTTATAATAAATGACTTCATTCATTCATCTTTACCAACAGTGGTTTGTAAGACCCAATCAAAACTTTGTTTTCATCACATTGGCAGCCTTGCAGATCACATGGTGCTGCCCTTCACAGTATCAGTTAGTTGTTCATCCCTCAACACCCTACTACACCAGTTATTGTTCAAATTAGCTCAAACAGTTTTCAGTTATTAAACCATTAGACCTCAGAGGCATGTGTTTCCGTGAAAGTTGCTGGATAAGGGTGGTGGGTATCAGTCACAGTTGTTGCTTTACGGATTCAAAAGTAAAAAGGGACTGCTTCTAAAGATAGACTGTGTGGTTTTTTTTACGATTTCTCCATTTCAATTGGTTTAATCTACATATTGAGAGGTCACATATAAGGGCTGTTTATGTATATTTTTTTAGGAGATGGTCTCAAAGAATATGTGATTCCTTCAATGGCTATAAAACTTAGGTCTTACGGCCCTAAGTTTCAATGAGCGTTAAGTCAAGATGTGTTTTGTTCTGTCAAGATGTGTTTCGTTCAGTAAAGGTGTTACTCTTCTAAATTTTGTTAACGACAAGTTTAAAAATTCAGAATCAAGCGGTTTTTAAGGTTGAATAGTTTTTAAATCTCAAAAGTTACAAGACTGGTTGGTTGAGAAAGGGCGGAATTAATTTATTGAAAAATATGAAAAGTCAATTTTCTGAAATTTACTAGTCAGGTTCTAAATCAAAATGTTTGAAGGACCAGGTACCATGTCCCAGAGAATAATAAATGCCTACAAAACTGTTCGTAAAAAATCAAGAGAAAAGGTTTAAACTCACTGACGTGAAAATCCTTATGGCGGAGCTGGAAGGGCAGCCAAGATGGCCGACTGGATGCCGCCACACCAGAGCACGGGAACTGCTGGGCCAGGAAAGTCTCTGAGATCCAGGGAATCTTCTTTCTTGCTGCGGATTCGCACGTATGCACAATTGAGTAATGATTTGAGCTCTCGTACATTCCAATGTTCATATACGCGGGAGACCGAGTGTTGCCCGACACGCACTTGACACACACCAGATTCAATGAAATTTATGTTAGTGAACAGGGACAATAGTTAAATGAACAAAACAATACCACTTTACAAAATGTTTAAATAAATTAAAAAGGGGGAAGCCACCAAAGGCGAAACTAAGGTCACGTTCATTCAAAAGGATTAACGTGCCTGGAGAATAAAAGGCCAAAAGCAATCGAGATAAGCTTAACGGACTGAGACCACGAGACGAATGTGAGCGTCCTGAAAGGTTAGGGAACTGGTGACATGCAAAAACAGAACCCAAGTGGTTTTATGAGTCGGCAGCCAATGAGCGGCCTTTGAGGTTCGGAGCGACCGACAGGCAAGGGTCATCGGCCAATCAGAAGCCAGGAATCGGTAATTTTCCATTTCGGACGTGTTCACCAGTTCTCTCGGCGATTACGCCCTATCGCTATCTCTCTCTCTCTCTCTCTGCCTACCGCCAATGTTTGAAATGACAATTCTGCTTGTCTGTTATAACTTAAAATCAGTACTTAACACTGGTATTGCAGAGCTTAGTGATTTTCTTTACAAAGCGTTTTGATTGCTTATAGAGCCAACATTTTCACTTTATAGAGCAAATAAAACTCATGGGAAAATACAAAAATTGATAAGGTCAAAAAGTATTGTAGTTGCTTGAGGTTGTTTTTGACATTGTTAATTATTCTGTCTTATGGTGAAGGGTTTCCCTAGAAAACTTAATCACTAGAAACTAGAAGTTGTGAGGGGGCAACAATGAGCCATATGTACAAAGCACTGTGGAATGCGTGTAGGGGAGGTGAGTCATATTCATCCGACATAAGGTGACATAGTATAATTCTCATTAGTTTCATAACTATGTGCGGTATTTTTAGTTACAGTATATTATGCAATATTTTAAAGCAACATTTTAGTTGGCCTAGGCCTAAATTTATCGTACAGTGGACTCTCGTTCATCAGAACTAATTTGGCGTATGACTACTATGGCCAGTTCGGATGTCAAAGAATTCCGATAAAGCAAGAGTCCGTAGTGAGTCATCGTTTTTGCCTTTACGGGGACCAGTTATGATTATATTTACTATTGTTGGTGAGATAACACAAAAGATTTTCTGAAAATAAGATACTGAAACTTTGAGCATTGTAATGGTTAATTTATTGGAATAGAAACCAACGCAAGAAATAAACATCCCCCAATCCATATTCCATTGCATTTTTTTTGCAGACTCTATGTCATCTTTTCTTTTAGTAGCTTTTAAGTTTATCCTCAATAGACAAACAAACATTTTTCTGCTTTTCCTTCATATTTCAACAGTCTATTGCTGGCACTCCACGTAACACATATGCACTCGCGAGACAGATAGACAGACAGACAGTTTAGGAAGCGGATGATTAATTCCTGTCCCTCTGTGTCCTGTCTTTTCATTTCCTTACAAATATTTACACAACCTCAACAATCAAATCGAGGGTTGCAGATTATGAAAAGTGTGTGGTGAAAAGTGATGGAAAATATGATACATTACTATATTGCAGGTATAACGAATTGGGCACTAAAAAACATATAAATTGTTTTTGTAAGAAAAAAAATTGTAATAATATCCTGATTATCAATTCCGATGTCACCGAGTTAGATGAAGGAGAGTGAACTGTAACTTTCTCTTGAATTCATATTTTCCTGATATTCGTCCGGTAATCCGGAATATTTTGTAATACGGCATGTGTCAAGTGTTGAAGAAAGGGAATGTTGAAGAGATAACATAAGAGAACAAGAGTTGAAGGATAGGGAATGTAAAATTTCTTCTAATAACAAAACACCTAATGACTTAATTCCAAAATCACATAATATGTTAAACCGTATTAACGCTCGGAATGGAATTCAGGATAAAAACTAATCAGTTGTAGACAAAAATTCAGGACATTTTCTTTGTCACATGTCTTCTATTTCAGATTTAGCCTCATAAAGCGCTTGGGCTGGATTTCCGGTTCCTGAATGTGCCGCCATCTTGCTTTGGCGTGAAGACGCCATTACGTGCATGGCATTGCTAGCGTGTGGTTGGCTCCCGTGTGCTGTCTCATGATTGGTGCAGTGTATTTTTTAATTTTCATTTTTTGTGCCTTGTTTTGTTACTGCTTTCACAATTTTCTGTTTAAGCTTTGTGTATTCATTTGATTTTTATTTAATTTTTCTGACTGCCTTTTTTGTTTTCAGGTTTAGTTATGAACTCCTCCAGGATTGCTTGGTGTGTTTTTACTAACTTTCTTATGTTCTAGGAATTTCTTTCCCCTGAAGACGGGATCAGATTCCAGATTCCAAAACGTCATGAATTTACTAATCAGTGGTGGAAAATGTCAGAAATAATTTACTAAACAATAACATGTGTCAAGTTCCAGACATGTCGCATTAGAGGAAGTTTACTGTAGTATCTTAAGGCGTCGAAATGAGTTTTAGCCTGATATATAAAATTATATACACGCATGCTCTGATCTTAAAGTATGCGAAATTTAAGGAGTGTAAGTGTCATATTGGAATAGTTATAAATACAAATTCATGAGATATATGTTCAATAATGGTTTAAAATTTACAAAATGTAAATTATTGCTTTAATTTATAAAAACGTATGCTGACTGAAATACTTGTTGATTTATTGAATTATCATATTTTATGATTGAATGAAAAAGATATACACACTGCCCTAAACGAACAAAATATACATGCTGAAGTTTAGCATGGAAAATAAGCTTGAATTGTAAAATTTAGTAGTGAAAAATTTATCTCATACATGGGTATAGTTGGTAAGTATAAACTAAACAAGCCAAAAACTTCATTACTGTAAAAGCTATTTTATTAGAACCAAGATCATAGTAGGACTGTAAAGCATCATATGAACAAAATGTAATTGTTTACACTACTGTGTGGACAATGGGCTTCAAAAATAAAACTTTTTGAGTTCATTCCTAGAGATTCTAATTCGTTCTATAAATCCTATCTCGGTAGAAATGTTAGATGATTCATAAAAGAAGATCTGACAATTACATAGTTAAAAATTTATTGTAAAAAAAACATACAATACAAACAGGATAACATAACTGATAAAACCGCAGCAACTAACCCACTACATACAGGAAATGCTAGGTAAGGTCACTATTTTGATGAGAATTTTTGTTGTTGAATTTTTAATGTGTGTTTGTTCCAATAATTGTTTAGATTTAAACTGATTTGAGAGAAACGAATGGGATACACTAACGACTAGACCAGATGGGTCTCTGCCACATCACTCAACATAGGCCTACGTAGGTCAAGGATTTTTAGACTAAAATACATTACTAAATTGAAGCGAAAACTTAAAACTATCACAGCTCGGTTAAAATCTACTATACAATCTTTTAACTCATCCACACCACTAGAATCCACATCGAATGAGAATCAATAACTATACAGATATTAGTCGGCTCTTTTTTTAAGTTAGCTGCATTTGAATCTTGGTGTTATGCTAGTTTTGTATGTTGCTACAATTTTTGACACGTAATTTTAAAATTAGACAAATGATTTTGCAAAGCCACTAAACACATAAATTTACAAAAAAACTGTACAATAATGCTTAACAATTTACAAATTGTATTACACAAATTAAAAAAATAATTGTACTAAAAAAAACACAATTACTGTTATAGTGATAAGCATTTCTTAACAGACTTAAAATAAATTAAAATTACACTCTAGACAGATTGTAAATTATGTTATTACTTTAGTGAACAACAATTTTAATTACAAAGTTCTCGTTATACAACGATTGCCAAAAAATCTAGAAGATTCTTTTATTAACACCAGAGTCTAATTATTTTCAAGAAGAAAAAAACTTGAGCCATATTTATCATGAAATTCTGTTTTAAACCCAACCATCATGTTCTATAAATTCATACAACAGATTTTTCACCGACTTTTAATGTTAAATGCTCAAGAATCGCATTACCAAACTGAGTATTGCGCGAAGATCACAAAAAATTACAGATAAAACTAAACCTAGCTACCAGATAGTCGATCACTGAGGCTGAAACCATTCTGAGTTACAAACCAAAGTCGTATCATTTAGTAGAAAAAATAAAGCTTTACATTCTAAATTTAATCCTGCGATATCAATCCTAATACAAAAAGATTTACATTATGTTTTATTACAAGTGTCAAGTAAGTAACTTTCGAACAACAAAATAAATTAGGTAAAAACATAACTTAACAATAAATTAAATTATTTATATATTTATATGCTATGACAGTAATTCTATAAAAATTATATAGCCGTCGTTAAAACATCTTTGGCTCATCGTGAATGTTGTTAGCGGCTGTTAGCATCGAAGAACTGACTTAGGCTAATACATACAGTACACACCGATACATAGACCTGTAGTGGAATGGACGAAACATGCCGAGTGACAAGCGATAGCTACATCTTATTCACATTATCATATCAAACACAGTATTTATAATAAACCGTCTTGTCGATAAAAAAGTATGTGTATACAAAGATACGCGTTCAAACCATGACAAAAGCTTCTTTTCCACAGAAAAGAAAAGGATACTGGTCTATCATGGTTTGCACAATGTCCTCGAGATGGGGTCGCATCTGCTCGAAGCGGCCCATGTCACTGAACTCAATGGGAAGGAGGGTGGGCCACCAGCAGATAGCGAGGTTCTTGGAATCCATGCTGTTCAGCTTACAGTTCTCTGACACCCTGTAACATAAACCAACAGACGAGATCAGTTCCAGACCCTGGTTTGCTATTGGAGAGAACAGGAGGGCCGACAAAGCTGGTTAGGCAAGTATCCCCATGTACTGCAATTGGGAAGGGATTCACAGGAATGGAAAAGGCACAATAAACCAGCAAAAACTGCACCAACCCTCGACACCTAACCGAGTTACCACCACAGGTGGAATATCTCTTACATTCGCTAGACAAGGACTGCCTTCGCTTGCCAATCTCTGTTGAAGGGATTATCATAATTCGCCTCCTGGTCAAGAAGGCCAGAAACTGTGCCAAAGAAACCTACCAACAGGTGCCCATTCATGGAAGATCCACTCCTGTCCACAAGAGACTGATAACGAAACGGAGAAACACCAAAGTTAATATCAGTTAGTCAAACTTCCCTGTTGATAAAAAATATTCCATTAACACATTCGCTGCTGCCAAAAATGTCGATAACTACCTAAGAAGCTAAAAATAGTTATTGCATGGAATCTTTCCTTTAGTAATTGAAAGACCATAAAATGGCTTAGAAACCATATTTGGACGACAGCATCCTGGTTCCTGGACCTCCGAAAGTTATGGGTCACCGGTGACACAGCAGCATTGCGCGACGGAAGTCCAAGGTTCACCGCCCGCAAGGCCGCCGTAAGGCACGTTCTCCAGAGCGGTCAAGTTCGATTTACCGCTTTATTTATTTCGCTTTTGTATGATCCATTGTAATGAAAACAATACCTAAACACTAAAATAATTCATATAAACGCTAATATATACAGCAGAAAACACGATTCACAACAAAAAAGTTGTGCGTCACGGGCGAATGAACGAAACACACTACACGGCAGACTGGTATCCGAGACGCAATGCTAGCGCGTCTCGGCCGTCCTCGACGAGTGGCTGAACCACGCTGGCTCCGTAAATGAAACATGGCTTGCTGCATTCCCGGTGACGCACGTGCCTCTCGCTACTGCGCGCCGTGCGTCACCGGTGACCCACCCGCAGCGTATGTGTTAATGTACAAAATGTCTTCTGGAGTTGAGTAAGTATTGCCATGGAAGTGAAATAAGCATGCTGAGTCTGTGTGTTGTGTGATTAAATATGCATTCAGCAGTCGCAGTTTGATGTCAGTGCTGCTTTTGAATTGTGATCATTGAGCGAGAATCAAGAATCAAGAATTTTATTCTCATAAAAAAATACAATAATGTACATTGAGAACATGTTTGTAAACTTATTGTAATAATTTATTTAAATCAAAACAAAATGCTCCTTAATTACACTTAGACTATTGAAATGGTATATCTAGCCGGTAAAGTGACATAATGTTTTCAACAAGCATTTCTGGGCAATAAAATTTCATCATCGTAAATTTCCGATAATGAATAGTATGCTTTTGTAAAAGAACTTTTTTTTAACTTCTTAAAAGCTGTCTATTAAATGAGACATGTGGATTGTGTCTTAAAATTTTGTTAATTACTCTTCTAGTATTGTAATCAGTATAAAAGCGATAAAAATATCCACTGAAATTAAAGTTTTCTCAGTTTTGTGGTGTGAGTCAAGTACCTGAAACACATACTGCAGGGTTAGGCTTATGAAACTCACCTGCAAAAATATAAATTACTTTAAAAACAGCCTTTGCATTTAGTGCTTAAAACACTACAAATAGTTAGGCCTACAAATCAATCTAAAGATGGTATGGCACTAATATGAGGAAACTATCAAGTAAGCAAGTGAGCAATTGTGAGGGAGAATGGAAAAAGGGACCTCTTCGCGGCAAAGTGAAAATTTCAGTACGGGCAGTTTTATCGATTGAGGTCAAAAATATCGATTTTCGGTTGTTTGCATTTTAATATGCTTAATTTTGTCCTTTACCGGTTGAAATAGAATACAAAACACTTGTAATGGAATAAAACATTCAAAATAATGATTAGGGATGGGTCGATTCCACTTTTTATCGATTCCGATTCCGATCCCGATTCTTGCCCAGTCGATTCCCGATTCTCGATTCCGATTCCATCGATTCCTAACAGTTAAAACAGGTTAACAAAGTAATTTAACATAATGAATTGTAAAGTTTAAACAAATTATATTTATTTACAAAAACAAGAAATACATCCTCAGCACCATGAAATAAAAAAATACACATACAAAACTGTCTTACACACAGTTTGCCACAACCTGACATAGTTGAAAATAATATTTAAAAACTCTAATATACCTACATGGCATAAAAACTTAAAAATATAAACTTGCAATTAGATTACAGAACAATGAGTAAGTTACCTCCATTTAATTTAATATTGAAATAAACTGACTAAATTATTAGACTTTTTAGAAAAAAAAAATATTGTATTATAGCATACCAGTTACATAGTGTTGAATAAGAGAGTTTAGTGTTGAATAATCAATGTTACAGTATTGTTAGTTTTTTGTAGGGACAGGAATTTTTGAGTAAGATAATTACATTTTGTTTTGATATTATTGTTTTAGTTTCAATTTTCATAGCAAGTTTTTTATAATACTGACATGTCTATTTTATACAAAATAAATATGTATAATTTAATGAAAACAAATAAACATACATAATAGAGTAAAATAATAATAGCCTAATGAGCAGTAAAATAATTATATAGTATATGTCAATAATGTAATAAAGTATGTTGTTTTTTAAGTTTCTTTATTGTAACACATTATAACATTAATTAACATATTTTTATAGTCGTACAACTTTGATTGGTATTTCAATAAATTTGTGAACATTAGACGAAAAAAATAAGCCATAATTTGTTTTTCTACGACAATTAGTTCAGGAGATACAGGAGATTTTGTAGGCCTACAGAGATCGCTAGCGATCGCGATCGGCGCGGCCGCGGCGCGTGGCCGACTCGACGCGATCGCGGCTGTAGCTACAATCGTCGGAATCGGAATCGGCTTTAGGTGGTCGATTCTCGATTCCGATTCTGACCGTGAGAATCGGCGGAATCGAGAATCGACGTTTGGAATCGACCCATCCCTAATAATGATTAAAGTACCGTAGTCGATGTCTAGCTTGAGAAAAGGTAACTCTTCACGCTTATGGAGAAATAACATTGCCGCGAACAGGTAACTTTTCAAAACCAATCAAAAAGCTATGTTACACTTTGAAAACTGAACTCGTGACGAATTCTATCGGCAACGAGGTAAACTACTACAAGTTTATTGTTAATGTAGAACGTCTTTTAATAACTAAAAACCAGAAAATGCTGTCAAGAGGTCGCTTTCGGCAGTTTTGCAATTCGTTATGGAGAATGGGCCGCGAAGAGGTCCCTTTTCTGAAATATCACTTTTATTATGTTTTTGTCAGACATGCTTCGATAAAATCATTATTTTCTTGATAACTACTATGAGTTAAGACATAAATAGGATTTCCCATTAAAGAAGACATTTAGAGCTTTCTGTTGATACCAAAACCGTTTCTTAAATATGAAAAATAAATGTTTTATGCTAATTTGAATTTTCAAATAGATTTTTCTCAAAATGGCCTTGCTTTCTCACGTAATTTCAAAGTCCTATATCTTTAACAACAACAAAAATCGTAGACAAGCAGGACTTGCGCCAAATCATTAGGAATTAAATGAGGAATTTAAAAATATGAATACCTCAAAATCTAAAATTGCCGCGAACAGGTCGCTTTTTCCTTTCTGCCTCACAATTTGTATTTAGGCACAAAAATTTTGTTATTCATGGCCTGGAAATTAAAAATACAACATTGTCTATTTTTGAGTAAAATTCGTAATTTTAACTATAGGTCAGGTATGTAAACTAAATTCAATACACAAGATTCTTTCCCAGCTTCACCATATAATAGTAAACGCAACCGCAAACAGTTGGGTTTTGATACTGACCTTACAAAATGGTGAAAAACAAATTTCAACACTTCAAAGTTCACAGGTGGTAACTTCTTCAAAAGGCTTCTTAATGCTAGAAGTCTACAGCTTTTGTCTCCTTTCACTAAAAAATAAGACAGAGTAAATTAGTATTAATGTCTTAAGAATACAGGGTGCCAGGAAATCTGTATTACATTATACAAAGCCGTTTAGCTATATAAAAGAATAAAAAATGCTAGAAAACAGATATAAATGTATACAAAAAATGATATCATTGAAAATATGACAAAATAGATTGAAGGCATACAATTTTACAATTTGAGAAATTAGTCAAAGGCTAGATGGTACTTGGAAAGTATGTACGTATGAGTTAGGTCTCTGGGAGTAAATTGAAATCGGTGACACATAGATGCGTGATAGCAAACATAATTAATCACAATTCAAATTATTCAGATATAACCATTTCTTAATTAAAACTACTTTTTTCTTATTTATGGATTCTTCTATTTATAGGTTAAGATAAGATAAAAATTTAATTGTAGTTTTAATTACCATAACCATTTGTCTATTGCAAACGCATTTTAAGTTGTATTATCTACTGATGAGTATCAGTTAGTGTCCTTTTGTGTTGTTTTATTGATAAGACGCTAACTCTCTGCCCATAGGCTTCAGCCTCTGCGCAATTTTACATTGTTGAAACAAGTTTGTAGTTTGTATATATTAAGGGTCTGCAGTATAACAATTTTCAGGTTGGTACGGTAAATTTTTGTGTAACTCCATTCTTGGTACAAAATGGATACGGTACACATAATCAATATAGCAATATTAGGCCTAATTGATATCATTTGTATTACAGTATTAATAACGATGGGTAACATTTCAAATACGTACCTAATTTATCTTCAAAGTATATGAGATATTTTGGTAGTCTTCTGCATTAATGCTATCAAGTTACTTTAATAACAATATTAAAACATACCTAAAATATTTTACTTTACTTATTTTGGGTCCTCACACAATATTTCTTTGACTATAAAAAATTGCCAAAACCAACAATAATAATACTGTGAGAGTTTATACCTGATAAATCTTCTAGTTCGCTCATTAGATCCTCGGTGAACAATGGTGGCAGGCGTTTGGAGAAGAAATCTTTCAAAGCAGTTGCTACAGCATTCACAGGAATGTCAAGAGTGCTTATGTCAACATTTGGATCTAAAACACCCCAGTCATGGTTAAAAGCCTAAAATTAATTATGTAAGGAATCTATTAATTTTAATTTGACATTTACATAATCATTAATAAATCAGAAATATGACTCAATATAACTTGGATCAATCTTCTCAAAAATAATAGAAAATATTGTGAAACAAAATTTGTTTATCAAAATACAAACAGAACAAAAGTCCACTAAAAAGAACCTACAAAACCAAACATATGGCACAGTATACTATCGAGACAAATGCAAGGATACATAATATACTTAAATATAGTAAAGAATTGAGTATGGTACTGCCAAAAAGGTGGTTTACTGTGAATACTTTCAATCAATATTTGGATATCGTCTCACACTGTGAAGCAGCAGTAGCATAATTAATGTAATCTTGGTCTCCAAAATAAGGCGATTAGAATAATTAGTTACATTTCATGATAATTGACAAATTTTATGAGTTATATAATACAATAATTAATCTCACCTTTTTTTATTTCATTGCGTTCTAAAACCACAGAAAATTTTTACAAAATTTTCAAGAAGAACACCAGATCAGCTTCAGCACCCAATAGCTGATAGCTATTCAGCTATCAGCTATTCAGCTATAAAATGTACCAATCTTCAGTATTGGTAGCTCTTACACCCAATAGCTATTTGTGTAGTAAGAGCGTAAAGTACGTCATTGCCACTAGAGAATTGTTGATTCAAAACAATTCGAGAGCGGCAATGACTATTTGCGCTCGTAATACACACAAGATTTTTCCTACCAACATAATTGTTACATATTACATGTTTTATTGTATACAAAATGTCATTTAGATTATTTTTGATTTGTTTCTGTTGGAACACAAAGTTAACTATCAAACATAACCTCAAACTAAAAGAAGCAATTACTAAACGACAACAATGAATAACAGCTGTAGCATGGTTTGTAATAACAGCTGATTTAAAATTGCTGTTTGATCTAGCGTGTGGTATTGAATCATTGCCGCTCTAGAGCGGGAAAGTAACCGCCGGAACCCGGCGAACCGAATGAACTGTTTTGCATAGGGGTTACAGGTGTGGCAATGCGATTATATCCATGCAGTGGCAGGAAAAAAGATTTACATATCTTTAATGCACAGAGAACCTACATTTCTTCGAGGGGGTCTTTTTGATACCGTTTTAATGTGCTATTACTGCACTCGATGAACGCAAATACAAAATACAAATTGGACTATAAAAAAGCTACAACAATATATACAATAAGATATCCAAGCTGCCAAAGCTTTGTTGATAACTTACCTTCGTCGAATTTCTGAAAGAGTAGTTCAACATGAGCTCTGTTTCCGGGCACTCTATATATCCCCTCAGAGTCTAGCCCTTCTTCCTCAACAAACTGGACACATTTCTCCAAAATAATCGGCACTGCATTATTTTCAGACTGGGCCAACTGTTCCAAAGTTGACTGCCCGATGCCTTTACCCATACTGCTTGTACTTTTTGTTTTCTGCTTTTTCTTTTCTCTTTCCTCTGCCAACTTCTTTAATTTCTCTTCTTTTTGACGCCTTTTTTCTAATTTCTCTTCTTCTTTGGCTCTTTGTTTCTCTTTCCTTCTTAAAGTCTTTGTACCATCTTTTGACTTAGGAACTACTCCAAACTAGAAACAAATATTAATTAAAATTTTAAGATAATAATGACTAAATTAAAATAGATTTTTAAAATCAGTTTGCCATGCAGTATGAATGATATAGAAAACAACAAACTTATTTATTTATTCAATATCATCACATGACATCAATACAATTGACTGGTGATCAGTCAAATACATTATACATCTTATAGCTAAAAAAAAAAAATAATAATAATAATAATTTTTATTTTTATTTTGATCACTAAAAAATAATGATATTGACAATAGTTAGACACATTATTTTCCCTCCACTAATTCTTCTACTAAATAGAAGCCTTTTCCAATAACCACTCTTTTAAATGTTTTTAAGCTTGGAAAAAGAATCAAAATCTTAACTGGGAGATGGTAGTTTATTATAAATTTCGGAACCCATGTATTGGGGAACGAATGGAATAATTTTAGTCTGTGTTGTGCCGGTTTAAATTAATTTTTGAATCTGGTCTGATAAGGGTGGTTTTCTTGGTTGCATTTGTCTAAACTCTATTTTACAACTAAGGAAATTGAAAATGAAGGAGCTGTAAAATGTGAAGATTCTGAATTTCATAAAAGTTATGTTTAAGAGAAAAAATTTCTTAACATTCTATTTGAGGTAACTTTGTTATTATAAAACTTTGGTTATAGGTCTACTATAATCATTTTTACTTTTTCTTTAGTTTCAGTACTGTCCACTATGTTGGAAAATGTATATTAAAAAAAAAAAAAAAAAAAAAAAAATAACTGTAAACTTATACAAAAATGGTGTTTAACTCGAATAATAATTTAGATTGAACATTTTCTTTAATTAGAAGTTGAAGTTAAAAAATTACCAATGGTGAGTTGACATCTCGAGGGGACGAGACATCAAGGCTAGATTCTTCATCGTGACCCATCGTCAAACCTTCCATCTTGAACTTGGCTGTAGTAAAGAACAGCTATTAGTTAAAATATACCTCATACAACAGACACCTAGAGTTGATAATTTTGCTGTGATACAGACTTCAGACTTACAAAATGTCTAAAAAGATGAGTTAAGTTTGGGGTGATGTTGTCTTTTCTAATATTAAAGTAGAATAAAATCGATTGGTGCAGTGAAACACAGTGCAGACAATTTGACAATAAATTAGTGTTGACAAGATTTGATTTAAAAATGTGTTGTATTGATTGAGTGCATCATGCTCCGATATTACTTTATACGATATTTGCTTTGATATTATAGTGATCTAGTGAAAAAGATATTCTGATTCTGTGGCTAAAAGAAAAGAAATTGGTCAGTTTCCAAACGAGCTTAAAACAGAGACTATTGAAAGTAACGGTAGATCAGAGGGGCAAATGGCCAAACTGGATTTAATAAAGAAAAGCTGGATAAAGTCCAGTCTACTGTGAGATATTAGAGAATAATGTTTTTGGTAAAGACTAAGCCCTTTAGCCTGGTCCAAAAAAAATTAATTAAAAAAGAGACCAAAATAGAGACAAACAAGACTATACGGGACTTGTTAGTATACGTTTGGATGTACATTTTCCCAAAAGTCATCTAAAATCCCCCCAGTGCATTTTCCCCACCCGTAAAACGTAATAGTTTTTTTTTTTTTGTTTTTTTTTTTAGGGAACTTTACAAAATTTTGCGTTTTTTGAAACTAAAATTTTTGTTTTCGTCCTGTAGTTTTATGCCCCCCAATACTGAAAATGTCTAAAGGTTGCAGGAAACGTGCTTTCAAACATTTTCATATAGGCTATAAAAGTATAGGATTGTGGGTCAAATGCTCCAGGAAAGTTTAGTTAAGTACCTACTGCTGTCAGTAACTCAGTAACGTCAACCTTAGCGCTCACCGTACCCTACGCCATCCGCGATGCGTATCCCACATCCGACACCGTCATAGGTGTGTCCCACGACTTGAATAGTGAGGGTGCCATTCGCAGACGGTTTACGGGGGTTTTGGGGGGTCAAGAAAGCCATGACCCCCCCCCCCCCTGCGCAGGAGTTTTTTTTTTTTTTGCTGTAACTGTTTGGGGATTCAAAAATATAAAATGATATTTGGTCGCTAGAATTGTGTACATTAATTATAGTTAAGTCAAATTTGTGTGTAAAGGATATATACTTATCTCTTATTTTTATTTATTTATTTATTTTTTTTTTTTTTTGAGAGAGAGAGAGAGAGACTTAAAAACTTAAGTCACATTTTAGGGGAAACTTAGTTGGTGTGATTTTCTTTAAACGTTGTTGCACTGCAGCTTCTCCGGTTGGCGGTTGCGAGCGTCTTCTGGCGGCGGACGCGAGCGTCTTTGGTCGGCGGGCGCGCGCCGATTTAAAATCCCAGATCAGTAACGAAATTCCTGGTTTTTCATGGTCTTTTTGAATGCCCGGTTTGTAAACACCCTGATAAATGCTCTCCTAGCTCAATGTTGGTGTGAGTCAACATGTACGTGGGATTATTGGAGAAATTTAAAGCATAAAGGACGAAGCTAAGTATTTTAATACGTTTATCTAAAACTGTTGCAATAACCACAAATAATGATATTACACATAACATCATAAATAGGTACATTATTGAACTAAATAAACCCATTGTACAGGGTGATTCAAAAAGAATGACCTGATTTTAATTTTGATATTATTGATAGTATCACGTTACCACCACTGAAACTGCAGTATCAACAACAAGGGTGGTCTAGAGTTTTAGAAAATCACCACTAGATGTCTAATTAAGCGCTAACTGTGGGTGTGGCATCAGTCATAAACTTTGGTCATGTTTAGTCAGACGTTGGATAGGGCGCACAGGACCGCGAGACACGGCTTTGCAATTCTTGGCCTCCAAGGTCACCTGACATAACACTGTGTGACTTTTTCCTGTGGGGATACGTAAAAGAACGAGTTAATGTTCCTTCCTTAGCTCGTGACATCGAGGAGCTTAAAACCAGGATATCAGATACAGTAGCTACAGTCCCAGAAGACATCTAGTGAACAGTTTGGGATGAGTTCGGCTTTCGTCTAAATGTCGTCAGAGCCTCCAATGGAGGGCACATAGAACATTTGTAGTACATCATCATAAATTTGATGTTTCTGTGAGTATTTTGATGTAAAATTTGTTTGTGTGCACAAATTTTTGAAACAATTATAGTTTTCTGAAATCAGGTCATTCTTTTTGAATCACCCTGTATAATGAGTTCATAATGATACAAAAGTCACATTAGGATCCTATAAATAATCTATATGTTTATTACTTTACTTTTGCAATGTTTTACCGAATTTGAGTTGGTTGTAACAGTGTATGCAAAAATTTAATTCAGCCTTCAATATCATTTTTGCATAAATTACTATAAACTCTTTTTGTGTGGTAAAATATCCGTTGGTTATTTTGGCAGCAAATCTGGCCTGAGGTGACTTGACTTATGTAACATGACTTAAGCAACTAAATAGCTGTGGGGTGACCATGGTATTTGAGGGGATATAAAAAATAACAAAATTCCGTTGGAAATTCGTTGAGAACGCACGACTAGTACCGCTTGGTATTTATAATTATTTTGCACTGTCTCTCTCGCTACCTCTCAAGAAAAAGATCTTTTTTCACTGAGATTTCATAATCTAGCCCTTAAATTACTATATTAAAAAATTTTACTTAATGCACCTTTTTGCCATTAAAAAAGCCACCCACACAAACAATGAAGTCTTGATGTTTCAAATGAAAAAGATTATCTATGAAAAAGCTAAGAAGCCTTCAAAGTTTAAGGAAAGTTTAACATTTTTCTTTCAAACTCCTAATTATTTCTATCATTTCTATAGATGGCTAGAATTTTTTAGTGAGTTAAATATACCATAGTGTCCTTTGTGTATGGGCATTTAACGTGTAATCAAATGTGATCCCACCCATCTGTGGTAAAACCTAGTAAAGGAGTATTATTATTTTTCTTTTTTTATATCTGGTCTAGTAACCAAAAGTTGAATGGCAGTTTTCCCCCCTTTTAGTACAAAAAACCTATATAAATTGAAACATGCAAAAATGAAACCTCAACTGGAACACCGGGTGAAACTAGAGAAAGTTACCGAACAATTACAAATTCACTTGATATTTTAAAATATACTTTTTCTTGATTCAAATAACATGGGTTCACAGGTTTTGCCTTTTATATTGTAGGCTGAAGTGTGACAACATTCAAAATGACAGTGGAAGCACAAGTATGACAAGTCCCGATGAAAAATCCAAAATATCGTTGAGACAGAACTGACCAAAGATTGAGGAAAAAATCAATTTTTAACACTGTGAAACAGGGTACAGTGTCCTGTATTGAAAATTGAGGGAGAGCCGAAACAAAAACATAAAAGGACGGATCTTCAGTGACTGAAGTGTAGACACGACATGCAAGGCAGTGCTGTCATGCACACACAGATGTAACTTACATGACTGGAGGGAGGGGACAGGGGACTCGTCAACGGAACGTTTCTGGAACCGCGGACGGCAGTGGGGCAAGGGAGGAATAGGCAGGGGGGCCACCCACGTAGAAGTGGAAATATCTGGCTCACTGTTGCCGCTTTCCTCAGACCCGCAGTCACTTTTCACTTTACCTACTGCAAGGTTGGCAATCACGTTTTGAGAAACGGTTCTAGGCCAGTGTTCGAGATGGTGTAGATGTGATAGAAAAACTTAAATGTTTAGGGGTAAGAGTTCATTACCTAGAATATTAACATGAAGCGAATGCAGGATAACTTAACTGGATGGAATATTATGATTCGCTAGATGGGCAAATCACAAAAACTAAATGGGCTGTTCAGAAAGTAAGTTTCGTTTTGATCTATTAAAGGGTGAGCAAGGTAGAGACATGTGAGAGTGTAGTTGGGTGTATAGGTCCATTTGTGCAAGTTGCAGAAGTCGGTAGTTTCCACTGTAACTTCAATCTTGTCAGTTACCTGTCCAACCCCCCCCCCCTCAAACTCCCTGCATGCTGGATACTGAACGTCCGCCTCAGAGTTTTTGTTGTGTTTTCCTCATTCTAAATGGACATCTCAAATTACAATGGAATTGTAATTTTCTGAGAACTGTGGACATTCTTACTAGTTTGGGCTACAGATATCATTAGCGATCGCGAATGGTGTGGTTGCGGTTGCGGCCATTGCATGTGGCATCAAATCGAAATTTTGATACATTTTCGATGCATCGCACACCCCTAAAAATCAATGATCAAGGTTGAGAAAACGGGAGTTTCTATCAAAAGATGAGTAGATGTAAACACAAGGTTTAATTTGAAAGAGAACAGCCAGACCACCACCAACAGCAGCGAAGACAGCGGCGCTTAAACTTGTAACGGACATTCTGATTCGGAGTTTCTAGCGCACTGCGCAATCCTCACTTATAGATGGATTCCTTATCTACCCAACGTTAAACGCTCACACTCCTCTACCCCCACCCTTGCCTTCAGCAGATACGAAAAGAACTTACTTTCTGTACATCCCTTCGATATGTAACTTTTTTTCTACAATGGATTTTCTTTTTAATAAACATTACAAATTCAAAATTCCTGCTAATAAGCTTGTCTTACCTCATATGTTTATTATTGTGACCTGATAAATATACTTTTATGTTTGGTTTGTCATTCGATGGAGGAAATACTACATCCTGGAATTCTGTATAATGAATAAAGGAGTAAGTTTCTCCATATAGTGACCAATTATTTCTTTCACCTCCATTTTCCTAAGAAATATCTGTTTTGATTAATATTCTTTATTATTCCCATTGTAGTGGTTTACTGTACGTTAATGTTCTATGCAGTGTACTACTTCACAAAAAAGGTTAGTTATGAACAAGATAAGGTTTGCTGTTGTGTAAGATTTGATAGTTTACAACTGTTGCCATGATTTATACTAAAGCCCTCATTAAGGAAAAAAGGATTTAGACTACTTACATTCAAAAAAGTTTATACATGTGAAATATTGTTATATCTGGGAATTAAAACTAAACCAAGAATTTAAATCAAATATACAGTGGTGATGAATTTTTTGAAATGATTTAATAACTTTTATATTAATTTCGCAGAGAAAATTGACATTTTCAAATCTATTAAATATTTGGTAGGTAAACACTACTTTCTAGAGTTGCTGACTCTCAACTTCCATTGGGAATGGACAGTGGAAAAGGAATAGGTAAAATATGGGCCATTCAAATTTGACGACTTATGAGTTTGTGAGACTTAAGAGTAAGTTTTAAAATTGATTAGAAATTATGTAAGCGTTGTCATTGCACAGCTGAGTTAGAGATTCATAAAATACAGGAAGCCTACCACTGATCCCAGGACTGTCTTCTGTCAATCCCAAAATTCAGGGATTTGATTTTAAGTTCAGGATTGAAACCCTTATTCCTAACTATAAAACATCCAACAGAGTTTTGGTACAACGAGAAGGTAATTTAACAAAATATTACAGGTAATATATTAATTTTTCCAAGTAATGATTTTCAACTACACACGTTTTTCTAAATTTAAATTACACTATTTCAGGTTCCTTGAAAATTTCACAAAATGTGCATTGTGAACTGTAACTATCTGTAAGTATTTCATATACAGTGATTGAGAAAGAATCCATATAATATTTGACTATCAATGCTGTAGTTTATGACTTTATAGATGGTGCTACCCTTAATCAAACTGTACAAATTGATCCACACAGTCTTTATCTCATAAGGCATCTCCAGCAAAAAATGCTTTTAGGCAAAAACATGTTTCTTTTATGAAAAATTTAAGAAGTTTAAAAAATGAAGACACTTTTGAAGAAGATAATAAGAATAATTTTTAGTTCTGAATAACTTACATTTGTCGAGGGATTCACTTTTATTGTCTTGCGTCTTGAAGCGGTAGCTGAAGTCCGTTGGGGGCAGAGGGGGGTTGGGCCCGTTGCTGGAGAGAGGGGGTGCGCTAAACGGAGGCACTCTGGGAGTAGCGACAGGGATAGCCGTTCGTTTCTTCCTCACTCTTTTATGTGTTGTGGGTTTTCTGCTCACTTTGGAAAACATTTCCGAACTGTTGGTCTTCTGCCTCCTTTCCAACGAGCTCCACTCACTGTCCGAATCTGACATGACTATAAATTAAATACAACAATAATTTGTTGAAGGGGACTGAACTAAGTAGAAAAATATAGTTCAATGTTAAAGTTGGTAATTTATAGGGAAAACATATTTCAAAGTTTCAAAAGATTTGCTATTTATTGCACAAATGAGTAACTGTTTCACGATTTTATGCTATTGAAGAAAACTAAGTTGAAGTGCTTAAAGAGAGATACTCATCTGGGCTCAATTAACCATGCTAGGCCATCGAAGATCTCAAAAACATTAAAAATTTTATTAAAAGCACTGGAGAAGTACTGTTTCCAATCAACCACTCAAAATACCTTTATTTACGTAGCGTATAACATAAAGTGTCAACAAATCTTATGACTAGCTTAAAACTAGAAGAAAAAACAAAATTAAAATATTAAAATCATCACAATAAATCTGCTTGAATAGTGTCTTACATCAAAACTGAAAGAAAATCATTATTGCTATGAAAAATGTCAGAAAAATTTCTAAATCAGAAGCCCCCTCCAAAAAAATTAATTCAGACTGTAGTATGGATGTTCCATTAAGTACTTCTTAAGATTGTTGAAAAATGATTTATTATTAGTATTTGCATTTAATTTTCCCCAGGTAAGTTCGTGAAAAATTTTACCTCCATATAGGATGTTTTATTTTTGTACATCTCTAATCCATAGAGTTTACCTGAAAAGTGGTTTTTGTTGTTGTAGGAATGAGATTTATCTTGAAATATCTGAATTCCATTATTTTTAATGAATTTAATAGTTTCAAACATATAAATTTTATACACTGTTAGTATTCCAAATTCAGTAAAAGATTTCCTAACATATTCCTTTACTGTTCAATTCAGCATTATTCTAATTGATTTATTTGATTCTAATCACGAATTAATATAGAAAAATTAATATTGGTGACGAATCCCTCTTGGGTGAAATATTTTAACCACCTGATTATGCAGCCATTGCAGCAAAACTAGTTGTGGATAATTTCACTTTTAACTGTTTGGACGAAGGTATGTGCCATTATTAAGTCTTTAAATACGCAGTTCAGGGGCTAAAAACGTATTTAAATAGAACTTTCACTCTCTCCTTCCCCAGTTTAAAAAAAAAAAACGAGTTTCACACTGTCCACTGACCTATACACACTGTCTAGTGTTATTTAGATCAGTTCTTACTAGTGATGTGTCGGTACCGGTCCTTTTAGGATCGGTTCTCGGTACCGGTATTATCGGTAAAAAAACTTAACAGAACAAAATTGCAAGAAGGAAATTTGAAATGAATAAATACAGTGAAAAAATAAATTTTTTACTTTAGATACCGGTTACAAATATAATAAACCAAAAACAATAATTAATAAAAAATAATCATACATAATACAGTAAAATAATAGTATTTAGCAGTAAATTATTTAGTATATGTCAGAGACGGACTAAAAAAATAAGGCTTAGTCTTAAAGTCAGAATTTATGAGTAAAACAAGATATTGACTTGTTTAATTCTGCCATTTACTAGATAATGACAAATGATATCAGTACTCAATGATCGGAAAACAAAAAAATGAGTGAGAGATGAAATGTGTTTAAAATGTGTTCCGAATATGCGGATTTTGGTACTGCAGGACTCTACTGAATTAGTTTTACCTTGTCTCCCCTTCTCTCTTCTGTGCCTCGTCTTATGTTTGCTGGTTCCAGTTAGAGCATCTTGAACGGGTGTATATGAATACTCTCCGTCATATGAAGAATATAAATTTCCTACTGCATCCTTAACCTAAAATAATCATATTAATTTATTGGCAAATATCAGTTGACAATATGGAAATTTTAATTGTAAATTGAGGTTACAACACCTTGTATTGCCGTCAATCGGTCATTTTGTAGACATGGCTATTTTTGGTCATTTGCTCTATTATCAAATCTTGTAGACTAATTTAAAGAGGTTGAACACAAAGTCTTTGTCATAGTTATTGTGTTCGACCTCTTTCAATTAGCCTACAAGATTTGATAATAGAGAAAATGACCAACATTAGTCATCTTCACAAAATGATGGATTGAAGATTGTACATGGTATGGTAACCAATTATTTACAATCACGCCTGAACTAAATCCAGGCGGCAATATCATGAATTAAAAAATTATAAGCCTAAAACATATTGAAAAATAAGTCTTTGGGAAAACAGTAAACTTCCTCTAATCCGGCATCCTATGATCCGGCACGCTTAATAATCCGGCACGACTTTAAGAACAATTATATTGACAGAAACAAAAATAACAATTGAGCGTTCTAGTTTGTTTGGGATCGAAATTTGCCGCAAAGCAACACTATCGTACAAAGCCTATTCCACAGTCTAATATAAGCATTGACTTTGTACACTACATGAGTAGACTTCTCATAGCATAGGCGTGTGTGAATCATATTGACGGTGGTGTGATCTCGTGCGGCGTACATCAAAGTACGTGTAACATATGATAGATAAATTAGTATTCCCACTCTTCTAAACCAAGGATGAAACATTTTATAACTGAAAGCTATGTTTTGGTAAAATGTTATGGCAGCACTGTATAATAACAACATCGATGGCAGCGACTCTGGTACGGCGTCCACCGAACTTCCAAATTTTGCCTCAAACTAAATGCATTGGATGAGAGGTATGACACTCCGTCACTTAGGTTATCCGCCTAAACCGCCCAGGGACTCCAGTTACGCAAGGAACAGTGACTCGGAGTGCTACTGTGGATTTACTAGCGCTAGCGTTGGTTGGCATCAGAGTTAACACAATCACAGGTAATTGCAGCCATCAGCTCAACACGAACACAGCTGAAAATGTCATTGGATATACAAAGCTGATAACAATCAAAATTGTCAAATTAAATCCCAATCAAATGATAACTGCCAAAATGTATTTTAGAATTGACTGCCGCTCACTGGAGGTACATTTAAAGTTCCCACCCATGTTGAGAACGGACAGGCTGGGACTTCAGTCATGCCGGTTCCATCCGCTTAAAGCGCTAACTGCCCTGCGGACAACACTTAACATGGAGCTTCAATACAAGTGTCGTGACTGTCTCCCAATAACATTGACTGTGGCGTATTCCGTATTGGAATGCGTGGAGGGGAGAAGAGTCGTCTTCAGCCGATATCGGGTGACAGGAGACATGGTGTATAGTTATGGGATAGGCCATCACTGTAGCTTTGTTTACATTATTCGTCTTCGTGTTGAGTCTGCCAGCGTACGTCTCTTTAATATGACGCTGATTGTAAATTTCAAAAATTTTATTAAATAACAACAAAAGTCAACAAAATATCCACTAAACTTAACTCATTAGTTTCGCTATAGTACATAACCTCTGTATTACTGTATCCGAGTTTTTCCCGTATTCGAGGTGGTCTTGTTCCCAATTATTGTACCTCGTATTTTTCATAAATGTATTTTTCATTACAGTAGAGTCGGTTATACAATAGTTTTATTCTTTAAAATCTGTTTTAATACGTGTTTTATAGTAATTTTTGTTTAATTTACATTTTTTCTGATATTCATCCTGTAATCCAGCATATTTCGTAATCCGGCACATGTCAAGTCCCGGATGTGCCGGATTAGAGGAAGTTTACTGAACAAATTACTCTTAACAGATGAATCTTCAAAATAAAATTTAAATTCCACTTTGGTGTTTTATTTGTAATATTCAAGATGTTTCAATACAAACCAATAAATAAAATGCTTCCTGAAAATAGTATCAATGATGGGTTTATCAAATTTCGTACACTATTGTAATTATAATCAAAAGTTAATTTTATTCCAGCATAAAATAAACCAAACAAACGAGTATTAAAACTGGTTGGTAGTTTAACTTAACCACAAGAAATCTAACAATTTGACTAGGTGGCCATTCAACAATCACTATTATTGAGAAAAATATAAGTTATGATTCTAACAAAGTGAATTTATAGGTGTCTTACATTAAACGATTATAAATGTTAGCAAGAAAACTTACAATTATGGAGTCACACTAGGCATAAGTTAGATGGAATCAGGACAAAACAAAAGTTACCATGCATCTTAAAAATAAATAAATAAATAAAAAACTAAAGCAACAATTACAAAAAGCATTGTCTGCAAGGTTAAAAAAGTTTGGTTATTTTATTTTATTACTAGTTACTAATTGTAGTTACAAGTCACTAGTTAACAATTGCTGATAACACAATTGTTTGTGAAAATTGGTATGTAAATTAAAAAGGAAAAACTTAACAAAAAAGCAGAGTAAAAAATAAAATATTAGTTGTTAACGAAAATTTCGGACCTGGAGGGAAGAACAAATTGAGTTGATCGACAATTTTATAGGAAAACTAATAAATGGTTAGAAAAAATACCAAAATATAAGGGTGAGGGCATAAACAAATAAAAGGCAATCGTAAAGTAAATATTGTAAGGTAATATACTATCTAATTGTACCTGAGCATATTCCGACCCTAAGTCAACATTTTCAGGTGTTGCTAAAGGGGCATGACCAAATGTTGATTTTGACATCTTGTTCACCCGGAGAGAATCTTTGGATCCTAAGTTCATTCTCGCTATAGCGTCAGTGACAAGTGTATAATCCTTCATATTCAGCTTTCCTGGTTGCTGAAAAAAAACAAATTAACATGTTTGAAACAAATAGTACAAACAAATGGAGACATACTCTGAATATTGGTCACAACGGAACGCTTAATCTGCAAGTTCCTTCCTGTATCATGAATCATTTCCTTTCCTTATCACAAAATAGGGAAAGGATATGAGTTTTACAAAATAAATGAATCAACTCCAATATGAGTATTGGGGTAAATTTAAGTCATAAAAAGGGTGTCAATGTTTAAAAAATTCATAACTAAGTGGACAATAGACAATAATTATTCATTTATATCACTTTGAGAATAGAAATAGTGATAACTAAGTCCCATAACTCCACTAAATTCTGCTGCAAGTAATTTTTATGACAAATAAAGTTTTAACTCAATTTAATTTCAATGTGTGCTCAGTAGGTAGCATAAATTGAAACACTGGATGAAAAACACAAACAGTCTAAAAGGGTTTTGTGATTTTGTATGTAATAATTGTGGTTATTTTATATAAAAGTAAGGCTATTTTACTGTGGTAAATTTATAAACAAGTTAGCATTTTTTCAACAGTGATAAAAATTTCCAATGACCCTGAATACCAGCCCTGATGGGTCAGAACAGAAACTAGCCAATAAAACTATATTTTTTCAACTGAAAGAAAAACCTGAAAATTTGAGGCATTTTATTCCATTGTTCAATGCTATCGGTAACAATATTGATATTTTGAATCTACGGCAATGTTCACATTAGGATTTCTATTTTTTTATTGTTTGTGTGAAATGAAAATAAATGTTATTTCTTAAATCTAAATAAATGTTATGTCTTAAATCTAAATAATATTCTTTTTTAATTATAGAGGGCTGCTATAAAAATATTTTGAATGATTTGGGATAAGCTTTCCATGATGAGTTTATGAATATTATAAAACAAAATCTGTAAGGCTGAACTAAAATAGCGTCCACAAAAATAAGCCCATACCTGATTACTGACTGAAAAAATACATAATATAATGAAATGATACCTTTTGCAAAGGAACATTTAAAAATCTTTTAATTGAAAACGTCACTTAGAGATTTATTGTCACTAGATCCATGTTTGATCCCAACCAAAAGCTGAATTGAGTGTTGTGTGAAAAACTTCATGTTTACTATTTAGTGAAATATAGAGATATTGGTTATCCCAACCTTCATGGTATGACTAGTGCCTTTGTATCTGGACTTGGATGTGTGCCTCCGTCCAGTAGTAAATGCATGCTGGGAGAAATTATTGATCCAAACTCCATCTTCATGTTCAGTGTGCTGCATGAAGACTGAGTCGTCCACCCATCCTGTACGATTAACAAGTTTAAATTATGTCTAAAACCTTTTTAATAAAGAGTGTCCCAAAACATAGTGCATCGAAATTTGGGTAAACAGATTTGGGAACAACCGATGTATCGAGTGATAAGGATGTTGAGGGATTAACAACTCATTTTCTGCAGTACAAAGCTCCAAGCGAGAAGACAGGAAGAAAACTCCTCCGTCTGTTTCCTAGAGGTGAAATTAAGGAATGAACTGTTTAATATCATTGTGGAAACATGTTGAGGTAAAAATCACAAGAGGTGCCTTGAGAACCCCTAGGCCCTCGTTATTTCGTTGTTTCAGACAATGTTTAACTATCAGAAAAACCTCTGAACAATTATCAATCATAGTAGCAGTTGATAATGGCAAGTCGCCAAAAATACTTCAGTGACTCTAATGAAAAGAGCAGCTAAAGGGACAACTCTCCCAAATCATTGCTTCGGTTAAATTTAATTTATTTCCTATCTAAATTATTGATTCAAACTCCTTCAATACTCTACCATTTCAGACTTCTCCAGTGCATAGTGTAAAGGAGAACATTGATGAGTCATAATAATTCACATTTACATCACATTGAACAATCCCCGTTTTTATAAATACATATGAAAAAATCAAACACTTTGAAAGAGGAAGGATATTGTAGAGAGGCATAGGATTGACTTGAGAATTGAAAGGGGAAGCATATACCTGAATCATGTGTAGCTAGCGATTCCCTGGACCCACTAATGTCAGCTAAACAGAAAAGCAAGCACAATTTTAACCGAGAGGTTAACTTTGAAAAAGCTTGGTTTAGACAAAGATTGCCTAACAGTACAAGAGATTGATCCTTTGATAAATTTACACATGTCTTTGACCGACACAACAACTTTACAGAGAACGCTCTAACAATGCCCTTAATACAACACCCCCTTTTGTGTATGCTCTAAAATGTTACGATGTTAAGTTTTTCAATCGAATCTATAAACATGTTACCAAATATTCTTCATGTTTTGTTTGTTCGCCATTCATGGAAAAATAAACACATTGAATTGGGACTGTTCCTAAAAAAATATATGATAAATGATAATAATAAAAAGAGAAGACTAATGGTGCCAGTTTTATTTATCTCTTACTTTACTAATCTTGTAGTTACTGAAAACTTAATGAAACAGATTAGTAAATAGGAATGTATTCCTCAGAACAAAGTACAAATTGATCCTGTGAAGGTAAGAGGTATGAGGAGTTTGAGATCTTATTCGACATACTATTGACATAATTATTGCTTTGCATTGATACTTTCTGTAAGTGTGATACACGCAAGCTCGGATTGGATACGATTTCAGATACAAAAACGTTGTAAACATTGTTTAACTATCAGTGATGGAAAATGTCCTCAACATTTTCTTAACAAATTATTGTTCTTGAGTTTTGCAGATTTTATTTGAGATTACTAAGAAAGTGAGTTTTGTTATGATATACATAAGAGTCCCGCAAATAATTGGGATCGGACAATGTTTGGTTTAGAAAATTTTCAGAATAGGTGGAACTCATAAATGATCCAAGGTTGTTTTCTCAAACAGGTTGTATGATGCTACAAACTCATTGACCATCAAACCCCACAACAATTTTGTGGTTGGTGTAGAATATTTAATATTTGCTAGCGATGAAACTGTGTTACATAAGGGAAAATAACGTTGGAATCGCACCTAATAACCGTAAATTCCATTTAATTTTAAAAATTTGAATTTTACAATTTATAAGTTAAGAAAATATTAGGGATGAACTGCTCCCCAAATGTTGGAAAAATTTTTGGGAGCAAAATGTCCAGATCATCTTGCGGGTTTATTTTTACTCAGGGTTTTTTTCGGGATGGGAACTGCTGAACAATAGATGTTTACGTCCGGCAGCCATTCGAGAGGGCTGTTTTTTGCTCCTAGTATCAATTGCTACTTTCTGAACAAACTGTCGTACTAAACCAAGTGACAGCTGATTAGATTCATCTAATCCTCACAAATTAAATAAAAGTCAACCAAAGTTGTATGACATTCCGTTCAAGGGCAAAGTAGCAAAATAATGTTAAGTAAATCAATATTTAATACAATTTAGTGTTATATAATGTTAAAAGCATCTTAATATAATTTAATGTAGTTTTTAAATTAAAACTTCAAACCCCATTGAATACATTTTTTAAATTAAACAAAAATTTTTTCTATATTTTGAAGTTTATAACTTTACATTTACAATGTTTTATTGATATTTTTCATAATACACTCCTTAAAGTTTTTTTTTTTATGTAGCAAAAAATAGTTAAATGAAAACCTAAAAACAATATAAGCATTTAAGTCTGATAGTTACATTTTCACGGTTAAATTTTGATGATAAACTGCAAATAAGAACCTGTCTCAGTAAAACCAATGAATGTTTAAAAAGGCAAAACATTTCTTGGGGTTATAAATGGCATTAGTTTATGGACGAACTTCATTCCGGAGAGTTAATATTTATTCTAATTTCAATTTCTTGTTTTTTGTTCTTCTTAATTTGGGCAGACCTTATTTATGTACTCTAGTCAGTTACAATTTTGCCAATTGTTTTAATCTGTAATTTTTATGTTCATAATTTGTATTTTCATTCTTTGTACCACATTTTTAATATTTCATTCAACAAACTTGTTTAGTATTTGATATGGACAATTTTTTTTCTCTATATGTATATTGTTTAGTGATTTTATTGAAACTACTTTGGTTACAAGAAAATTTATACTTTTCTCTGATTCCATTGTATACTGCAAATATCAAAATTAGATACCAATATTTTGAACAGAGAGGAAGAACAGTCAAAGCATGTTTTACAATAAACAGGAATGTTAAATGTCTTTTATCCAATAAACAACCTCAGGGGAGTGCACTATCACTACCTATAGCAATTAAAAATCTCTTTGCTTTTTTATCCAAACAAACACATAATCAACAAGAAAACAACACCAAAGTATCTCTATTAAGATGAACTGAGTCAAGGCTTAAATGAAGTATGAATATGTTTCAATTTTCAAAATGCATCTCCTACTTTGGTTGAACTAACAGGTAAGGGGGAGGGACAGAAGGGGGTGCAACAATAGTTTGGTGAACTGCAGTGGATACGAACGAGGGAGGAGGGGTTATCAAGCGTAAAAATGGGGGAAAATGTGCTTTGGATTTTTTTAAGCTGTAGACATTTTTCAACTGATATTTTGGATTAAGGATGGAATGAACTATGGTGAGCCAAGACTGCTTCGATAATTCGTGGTCACAACACATTCCGATTGGCTTTTCTTTATTTGAGGATGGGCACCTATCAAATGATTCTATGAACTGTTTTATTTGCCATCGCTGTGATGGCACTGGCAAAAATTGCACATCTTAAAGCATCACTACTCTGCAATTTACTGCAAATCAAGCATACCAATTTTGCCTACACTATAAGGAAAGCAGCTAAAAACTAACCCATGATCATTTTATTACCTATACAAGCTCATCTGCTAAAATGTTTCAGGTCATGATTTTAATTTAAACAAATTATATACACAAAAATTGCAAAAATTCAAGGACATCACTTCCGTGGAATATACAGATGGGCTTCCCAGCTTCAATTTTCTCAAGAAATAAAATGTGTATTATCCAAAATCTATAACTTTAATTAATAAAGAGCTTCATCCTTAGGATCAGCTTTCAAATTTAAGATTCACTATCTAATTGTTCCAGGAAAGAATTATTTTCTATATTGCTTAACTAACTATTGTCGTTGTGTGACGTTCACAATCACGCATGATGCTTCCAGTTTTCTTCTCTGAGTTTTTAGAATTAAGATACACATTTCTTGACCTGAGAATTATGATGCTATGATTGATTACAAATGGTAACGATTCTGATTACCCATGCTATAAACACAAGTTGAAAGAACAACATGAGACTAAGGAAATGAGATTTGCAAGGCAAGGGGCGGGGGTGTGAGGGGTGCATGCACTACAAATGTGCAACAAGAATTTTACGGACATGTGATTTCATCCAAGCTGGTGTTGGACCCAAGTTGAAGCGAAGAAACCTTCACCAAATGATCAGGGGGAGCTGGCTCGGGGGGAGTGGTAGGTGGGGGGTACACCTGGAACCCTAGAGCACAGATACACTTGTTAGCCCTACCGCGACCGTAACCGTGACTGGTCAACCCTTCTCTCCAGTCACTCTGCACTGCTCAAGAGGTAATTTTCTGTTTTTATTCCATTCAACGTTTAGTTACTTCAATAGAATATCATAAAAAAAATAATAAAAAAACAATTTCACCATGATAGGCAAGATTTTAGTATTTTTAATTGTTTATCACCTATATTATACATAGTGATAAAGGTCTTTGAAAGTTTAACAGGATATTTTTTTAAAGATCAATGTTTCACCCTAATTGCAATCTGCTTTACATAAACTTTATTTGATCTCTTTGGATACCGATAACATAATGGCACAATCATTTACAAGTAAACTGAGTTGTTATTCCCAAACACCATTTCAGGAATGTATTATAGTTCATACCGAAACAGTAAGGGCTATATTATGGACCCTTAGGGAACCTTAAGTTACTTAAAAGTTGGCAATGTTTAAAATTTATTTTTCATAACCAGTTTATGGATCTCAATTTAACTGTGTACATTACATATTGTTTCTCATCCACCACAAAAGTCCGTCTAAGAGAGTTTTCTGTTAGTAAGGAATAATTTATATTTTTTGGGGTGTTAAAAAAGAAGTGAGTTTTTTGGTAGCCATAATGCAACATGTAACATAGCTATGGTTAGTTGTAGAAATTTCCGGTAGTAAGTCTTAAAACTCTACAAGTCAAAGCCCAAAACTTCAACTTTGACTTTTTATTCGATGAGAGGAAGTAAATTTTACTTAGTTTTTATTACTTATTTTTAGTTAAATTCTAAATTATTTATAATTATATGTACAACACCACTTGCAATTATGATTGTTACTTCTTTTATTAATAAAGTTCAAATTATTTTATTTACATTCAATAATTACACAAATATTATATACAGCATTATTATTGTTGTCATAGGTATTAAATTTGTAAAAAGTGCATTTTCCATAAATAAATAAATTTCTTAATGGAAGATCAATCTGACTTTATTTAATATTGATTGCAGTCATCCGGTACAAGGCGATGCTTCAAAATGAACAGAAAACTTTGCTAAGCGCTTTAATGACTAGATGACACTCAGTAAAAAGTAAAATCCCTTGTCTAAAAAAAGGACAGTTTCATGAAGAAGATGAAACAAAAATGTCTAAAAATATACTAATTACTATTTAAAGTCTTCTAAATAAAACATTGATATTAAAATTTTAATAATACGTCATCAACTTAACTACAAAGTCCAACAGAAGTACCGATACCGTTTCATGTTGAAAGTAGAATTTAAAAAATCATATCAATAATAAGATTGAGCTAATGATTGAGCTAGACATTGAAATTATTGTTTAGAGTAGATTATTAATATGATTTGTGATTAAATTAATCACAAATCATGATTCTCTAGGTCTTGATTGTTTGGCTAATGCTTGAGTTCTAGCAAAATGGAACTGGAGTTAAAGTAACCATATTAATCCAAATAGAATATCATCCTAGTTTAAATCAATCTTCCACCTAAAGCTCTCGCAAAAATTTGATCGATTTTAATACATTGACAACTTTACACAGAGGTAAATTTAGCACACAAAATTACTCCAATGGATAGTGTGTTCTTTTGATGATATTACAATTTTTTGTGCAGTAGATGCCCTTAGATCCGGCCACCTCGGGACCGTGCCCCTGGCTGCATTTATAAAAGGCCGGATTAACCGGCAGTTTATTAAATAAGTTCAACGGACACCTACATTAAAGTGTGTGCCTAAAGTGATCCGTTAGGTTCCTTACCAAGTGAATGCTTTGTTGTCAACTTTAACAGTCAAAATTTACTTGCTCAGACATTGCACTAGGCGGAAACGACGATCAGATAACAGACTAGATGCATACTGCGTTTAATTGACAATAATACCGATTGAATGTTTAAGCCTACTACTGGCTGTTTTGACATAGAAATGGAACGGCAATAGTGACATAATTCCTCTCATCATTGTAATAACTTTTATGTAAAATCAATGATAGGTCCTGAAAAACAATGCGAAAAACAAGAGCACGATCAAAAACGGAACAGTGGTACAATTTTTCAGAATAGTAAAGATGTCTGAAACTGGGTTGACACGAAATTGGCAGTTGAACTGAGATATTTTAGAAAACTAAACAGAGGCACCACTTGACTTTTGTCTACTTCAGCCATGTTAAACGTCTGCTCTTGAATGTTTTTTCCAGAAAATCCGCGGCCGGATTTTCCGGGGGCCGAACCATTCGAGGCCGGACTAGAGGGCTTCTACTGCAAAAGTCAAAAATATATTTTTGAATTACCCACCAATAAAAACTACTTGCACAATAATATATGAATCGGCAACGACTACTAAACAAGACCTATACATTTAGGAAGTTTAACGGCGTTTCCACTTAAAATAAATCTGCAAATTTTAAAACACACTCAGGCAATGCAAAAACTTTAACACTGATGAAAAAAATAGCAATTAAATTGTACGAGTTATACCTTGACTGAGTTTGTTGGTGGACTTTCCGTCAGGCTTGGGGCAGTCTTCGTTGTCCTGGTTGTAGATGTCGATGAGGGAGTACGTGTCGCTGTCCTCCGTCCCACTCGACATTTGTTCCCCGCCGTCGTCTCCCTCAAACAGCTCACATCTGCAACAACATGATCCTATAAGCGCAGTGATGCCATATCCCTGACTACCGTGGTAGTTGCCGCAGTGTGCAACAAGTTGCCACTGTAATCATCTATTTTGAATGGGTTGTTAGGGGTTTTTGCTGAATTTTTCACCCACATTTGTGTTATAAACCCCTAAAAAGTAAAAGGTTTTTGTAATCAGCATTAATGATTGCAACGTAATTTTTTTGGATACAGTGAAATTTTATTTTGTATTATATTACCGGATGGTTTTGTAGGTAAGGTTGCAGTTTTTAAGTCTGGCAGTAATTTATAAGCGTAAGTATTTTACTATAGATTAACGACATATTATTACAAAATGTGGTTACATTTACAAAAGAAAAAGAGTATGAGATTAATTTGGATAGTTACTTATATTTATTTTATATTGATTTTCAAAGATATTCATAACAAATATTGAATGAAAAATATAGCCAGCACTGAAGACAAATTTAGTTGGGATGTCAGGATGTTTGTGGAATAATACCCGTCATTGGAGCCAAGTTTGATGAGGTAGCTCTCGTGCCGAGGGGGAGGCAGGGGGTGGATCCCCTCGCCTGGGGGGTGGGCCGGCTCCTCCATATGAAATGCTTGCTCTATCTCCGGTTTCTTCTCCCACACTTCTTTGAAGAAAGGTGTGTAAAATGCGGCTGCAAACAAAATTATGGTGAGCCTCACCTTAGGTAGATCAACCAAAATTTCTCGTTGAAATATTGTGAGAATCTCTAATTTCCATCCTCAAAACTTTCAATATCCACCAATGTTTTCTCAGTTAAATATTGATTTGAAATCATATCATCTTTACTAAGCGATTTGAGAACATAAATTACAATCTACTACAAATTAGTTCTACATGGGTCTTGTATCGATCTGTGTGTGGAACAGGTCCTTATCAATCAAATTTAGTTTTCCCTTAAAAGACAGTATATTTACAGTAAAATACTATATACTAGTTGTATTTTAATAGAAAATATATTTAAAAATTTGTTTTACAGATAACAAATTAAATAATTGTAACAAAAACTTATAAATTATTTTGTTAGCTGTATTATATAAACGTGTCATGGAAATAAATGTGTCATGAATAAGTCTTGCTTTAATTTATTTTTACTGCGTCAACGATCAAAGGTACATAAATAGGTAGAAAGTTTGTTACATCGTAAAGTGAAGAAAGTAACATTGATGCATGTAGTAAACTTGGTAAGAAAATCTACTATGGAAGAAACAGTTATCAGAACATTAAGCACATTGCCCATGAATATTTCATGTTGATAGAGCAATTATTTTTTCTTCAAACTCATGGTCTATTCTTTAAACTATTGACTACAAACACGATGTGAATTGACTTCTAAAGGAGTAACCATAGTTGCTACTGAAAAGGAGTGGCAGGATCTAGTGTGGTATAAATTAATCACAAGTGACGGATAATAGATGAATTACCACTCTTAACAGTTCATCAACCTTATAACTGAGATTTCTATTTATGTTGTGATGTGTTTTTGCAGCATAGAAATTAAGCTGAAAACTACTGAAATGACTGTGTGTCTACTACAGGAACATTGTCCAAATTTTGAATACAAACAAATGCATTGGATGAAAAGTTTCCCTCGTAAGTGCACATGTTCAATACAGCCAAACCCCATAAACTACCCCTTTAAAAACTCGACATCTCTGATCGTCAATGTTACATGGAATTTAAGTCATTAGACGTGATTCCGTTGCTACTTAGGCCGCTTTTCTGCAGTATGACCTTTGTTGACAGATGATTTTTACATTCTTCAATCGATATTTTCGCCATTTAAAGTGATACAATCGCTGACGTTAGCTTATCCAAGGGTCGACCACTGTAAAGAGCTCATGTTATACAGTTTGATAGAGGAAAATTCAATATTAATATCAGCTCTGGAAAACTCAACTTTTACCAAACTCGACAGTCCATAAGTCGCCATTGAGTCGAATTTGGGGGGTTTCACTGTGATTCTAAAAAGTTTTATATGTGTTAAAAAAGTGGGTGCAACTCAAGTTTCAAAACTATAACATTATTGAACAGTTTAATCTCTGAACAGTTTTCAGAAGATTAAGTCGGTTGTCAAACGTTGGAGGGAATTCTTTGTTGGAATTTATAAGCTCAAGTCACCAGTTGTAACTCGTAGATGAAGCAGACTCACTTTTCTGCTGGAAGTTGGAGGTGGAGGTCATAAAATGCGCCTGTAGCCGGTCGGCGGTGGCGTTGCCCTCCGTGATCAGCTGGTGGCTGAGGTCATTACTGAAGAAGGCGTTGGCACCACCACTATCCGTAACCGCCATTATCTGGATCGGTAAGTTGGGTATGTTCATAGAAAACGCACTGAAATCAAACAGTTTCTTGTTTAACACTTCATCAATGTATGCATTTATAATACTAGTGATGGTATTGAGTAACAAAAATTTTCCTCTAAATACGACTAGCAAATAGCGAACCTTGTTTGGGTACGGTGGTTAATTCAACCTTCAAGCAGGCAAAAAGGCTGTAACTTGCCGAATTTCTCTTCTTAAGTAATAATAATATTGATTTATTTGCAATTTCACAAGAAATGCATTGACTAAGTCATTGTTACAGTCAGATACAGACAAGTCAAATAGTATAAAACTTAAAACCTAATTATAGTAAGAACATAAGAAGTTACATTTTTGTATTTACATCATAAAGAAATAATAAAAACTAAAGCAGATGTCTCTAAGATCTAAAAACTCTGAGAGGGCATAGAAAGGATTTTTCAAAAGCCAATTATAATTTTTTTTAGAAATATGTTTATGGGATATTTGTCAATACGATCTTTTAACTTATTATAGATATATTAAGATGTGATGATATGGCTGTTTTGTTTCTGGTATTATATTGATGGAAATCACTATTTAGGTTTAAAGATTGGAGGTTTTTTTTAGAGCAAATGAGACCGGATCGAAAATGTACAGTTTTATTTCTGTTTGTAATTCTAATTTGATAAAAAGTGGCTTACAATGCTCCAAGAGATCAGACTTTTCCATTACTCTGACTGCCCTCTTTTGAAGAATAAGATATGTATTTTCCTACAATTACCCCAAATAAGAAGACCATATTTAATTATCAATTGAAAAAAGCAAATTAAACATATCTAATGTAGTTTTAAGGCACACAATACAAAATATGTTTGATTAAGAAAATTACTCTACTCAGCTTCTTTGACAAAAATTTAATGTGTGAGTTCCACATAACCTGACATTCAACCCATTTAGACTTAAAAGAAAATGTTGAACCTTATATTAAAATTTATAGTATGAAATTGTGAACCTCATGGTATGCATTAAAAGTTGAAATGTTCTGCTATTAATTTATATTATTAGTTAAAATAAGATTATGTTTAGCTCTTGTTGGTTAGTGACAAGAAAAAGTAGAATGCAAGGAAGTTTTTATCTTTGGGTCAGGTAAAAAGTGTCCACGGATAATTTTAGGTGACAGTATAATTTTTTCTCTCAAAATATTTTTCCTACATTAACCGTTTCCGCTACAGATGGTGTTATCTTATAGGATTTAAGTTTGAGCACTGATTCTTGGAAAGACGCGGGCCAAGCAACTTACAATATAGTACAATAAATAATTCTACTATCTGATAATAGTGATACGTTAAACGTAATATAATCTTAAGCTCACCATAAATTTTGAGAAAATTAACTCTACCTCGCCCCGAATAAACGTTATACTTTATTTTCCAGCACCAGGATTGCATCGAAATCTGTGGTCTGTGTTGTACAGTTGACTATTGAACAAAAACGCTACTAGGCCTATGTCATTTTCATAAGCTATCCGATATATAAGAATTTAACACGTTTACGTAGGAATTCAACTTAAACAAATAAAGTAAGATTTTTTTTCTATAATAATTAAATAACTGCCTCAAAACACAAAACCAAAAATTGTGTTTTTCTACTGACTGGTATCAGTATCGAATTTAGGCGATCGATTCTCGATACCGATACTAATACCTAAGAATCGGTGGTACAGTACACTCTCGTTCATCGGAACTAATGTGGCGGACGGCCGGTTCGGATGTCAAAAAATTCCGATGAAGCGGAGTCCGTCGTGAGTCATCATTTTCGCCTGTACGGTGACCTATCGTGATTGTATTCACTCTTGTTTTTAAGATAACACAAGAGATTTTATGAAAATAAGGCACTCAAACTTTGAACATACTGTAGTAACAATGAACCTATAGGAATAAAAACAATGCAGGAAATAAAGATCCAAAATCTTTATTCTCAAATTCCAGCTGTCAACTGACTTCCACGTAACACAGGTCGCGACGCGAGACAGACTGAATGACAGTTTGGGAAGCGGTCGAAGCGGATGTATTGTTCACTTCCTGCCCCCTTCCTCTTTCTATTTTTGTGCGAATACTCCACGGCCTCGTAAATCACACCGATGGGTACAGATTATTGAAAACGCCTGATGACTTTTGATGCAAAATGTGATACTTCACTGTTGTGTGGATAGAAGGAATGGAAATTGAAGGCGCAAAAACGGAAAAATTATTTATTTCATAAGAAAAAAAATTAATAATGTCCAGATTTTCAGTTCCGATGAAGCGGAGTTCCGATGTCGCCGAGTCCGATGAACGAGAGTGTACTGAATCGAGAATAAGAATGATTTATTGTCATACAGGTACAGTGTACATTGACAAAGTCATTATACAGCTCCATACAGCCAAGTCATCAGCCTAACCTAACTATATACTACTTCAACAACACAAAGTAATATCACAGATGAAGAACAACAATATAAAAACAATCGACACATCGATAATTTTAAGAAAAAAAAATAAATAAATCAACCAAATCGAAATGAAGAATTACTTACTTCAGTGTTGCCAATGATGCTTTTCTCTTAGTAGAATACACCAAAATGAAACCGTGAACTAGTTCTTCTCTAAAAGCGTTAGCACCATGGAATGAGGAAATAATGACTTCCACTTTACGCTTAGAAGAGCCCAAAAATGTTTCAAGTATTATGCTTCGTTCCCCACTAAGGAAGCAGCACTGGTGATTCAGCAAAGGAGCAAGAACATTCTCCACAGAGTATGGATCTCCACAGAACATACACATGATGATTCTGCAACAAAAATGTAATATTTTGCAATCAATTACTTACTAGTGTAGAATCAAACCATTATAGCTTTGATCACTTACGCAAAAGAAAAAACACTATATAGGAGTTGATGTGAAGAAGCGGATTTCCAAGTTTGAAAAATCTTCTAACACGTTCACTACCCGGTGGCTTATTATATGAACTCATGACACCGCAATGCTCTAAGAATGTCGTCTGCTGTAGACCAGTGTGACCACCCTCACAGACCAGACAAAACATTAAATTATATTTATAAGTCTTCATTCTATTTTCCTTATACAAGGTGTATACAAACAAACTGGAAATTATTTTTATATGTTCCTTAGGTCAAGACAATCATAAAACGTTATTGAAACATGGGTCTTAAGTTCTTTGTTAAGCCGCTAGACAGCTTTTTTTACACATAATAATTTATACTAGAGATCGCCCACTGGTCGAAATTCGACCAAAAATTAAGTTGATCTTGAGCCAATTAGCTTAAAAATGTTTTATAACTGAAACATCTGTTCTTTCTGATTTGCTAGCATTTGTTATTACAACAGCTGTCTAATTCAATCAATTAATTATTTTTCTCCATAAGATTAACATTGCAACTTCGAAAGCCTGTAGGGCGAAGCCCTGGGGGCAGATTCTAATTATAATGGGATTCTGCTCATCTACAGGACACCACCTTTCTAGTGGTATGCTCGGATTTCTCCTACGACATCCTCAAGCTGAGAAAAAAGGAGGAAAAGAAACATGCTTGCCTATTAATATATAGATTTACATAACGGATAGCTGTGTTGAGTTCACACTGTATTTGACATTTACCATATTTGTCAAGAAACCCAGGAACCGAGCATATATTATATGCTGCAGTTTCTCTACGTACCACTACTAAAGGCTCTGAAGTAGACCGGGGTGTTTTAGATTGACAATTTAGTTTCTCAGCAACACTGGCTCATATCTGAGCCGCCCAGCTATTTTAGCCGCACCTATGAGCTCACATATGAGCTGGCTGGGCTTTATTTTGGGATTAATTTCTGCACAGTGATAGCGAAGGTCAAATCTCCTTTTACTATGTACTATGTCCCATTAAATAAATTAGTAACATCTTGCTCTGCATATATGCTAAGACTTTTTGGAAAAGTCTAACAATTTCCTCTGAGTTCTATTGTTCTCAATCAATGCATTTTACATTATATACATTTTGGAACCTTTCTGAACACGAAATTCAATGTTTTAATATAAGAATCCCAAAAATTAGGATTTATAACTCTTTGCCTGTTCATCTCCTTCAATGGGGTACAAAAAGAAAGGTTCGTTCAAAATTAGAAGTAAACCTGTCAAAGTTGTGTTTGGTTGAGTGCAAAAATATAACTTAAAAGTTTTTAGCAAACTCAAAAAAGTGTTTTAGGGTATTATGATCTGTTGTGATTCCAGCTTAGGTTCCGTCATAAGGATTACGTGAATGACTCACCTGCCACAGGAATTTCTCACATGACCAAATTTTATGGTTATTTTAAATCATACCATATTAGTTATACTTTCTCTGTATATATGCTTGGACTTCTGATATCAGACGTCTGATATAGCCTATTATTAATAGGAAAATCTAGGCAATTTTGGTTCAAAATGCCAATAGTGTTGATATTTAAAAAGAACAATAAAAAATCTTACTGACCTGATATCAGGCTCGGAACATTCCATCACTGACTGGTAAACGGTGATGAACCCTGCTCTGTGTCTGATGCTTAGAACCAGTTGACGCAGAGCATTGCCGACAAGAGACGCATTAAACCTGCGTTCCCCATTAATTTCTTCCATAGACACATCAATGAAAGGACATTGTAAGCTAAACACAAACAATGAGAATGTTAGAGCTTTTTATCAAAAAGAATTGCAACTCACAGCAACCTTGAGGTTGTGATAAAATATAATTGTTACACAGAATTGATAACAAGGGTAACAAGGGCGATTTGGGAAGGACTTATTGCAGAAATTTAAAAATTGTGAATAACTTTTTAAGTATGACTGTTTCCAACACTATAAAAAAGTAAAATATAGTATGGTTAGCTATTCAAACAATTATATTATTCTAACAACAACTAAGTGGTTTTTATTATTTAAGAGTTTAGTGGTCTTACGGCATACAAAAACAGGATAATAAGTAATTGAAAAATTAAATACATATAATTAAATTGAGTTGTTACTCAGCAAGGAATGTTAGGTGAAAAAATCGACGCCTTCTTTTGTTAGTGCTCACAACCCTCAACACATGTTTAGATAGCTTTTGGCCTTTACCAGTAACGTGGACAACTAGAGTCTATTTTTATTAACAGAAGACTATTGAAATTTTGCATATTTAAAGCTCAACCTTTCATTTCCATGGACAATAATAATCCTGTGGGTAATCTCAGGGCCAAATTTGTAAATGGGCCCGGTGGTCCTGGGCCCAGGGGCTTAAGAGGTTTTAGGTTTGTAAGGGGGCAAGCAAAAGAAGATTTTTAAATGTCCCCACTCTCAGTTCCCACTCATGACTAGAATCACACGGTTTTTGTGAAATAAGTAAGATACCAATTTACAGTGTAAAAATCACTTTACCTGATAGACCTTGGCCTACAATGCGGGTATTCTAATCAATGATCAAAAGTGAGCACAATAAAACTATATAGTTAGTTCTATCATTGTTATTATTTTTGGAGTGTCGCGATGTTGGATTTGTCTCCCATAAGAGAATTTCTAAACTTGTCATAGCCATTTATCATATAATTTCTTTATTTTAAGTCCGATTGGTTCAGAATAAATTGTGTTTGAATCTCAATTAAATTTACCATGCCTTTTGCGCGATCAATTGTTAGAAAATATTTTATAAAATCCTGTAAAAAATGTTTTAACATCAGTTAAAAATTTTTACTAATTTTTATTAAAAAGCCACACTTGTTTTCCAAAATTCCCCTCCCAAACTACATCTGTCTTGATGGACCCTTTATTTAGATCTAATTACTATTGCATTTCCTGTTTAACATTGCTCTTATTATAGGGAAAAGACGGAATAATCTGGGTTGACTACAAATTATCCTTAAGCGAATGCACGTGCCAAACTGTTAAATACCTATGACATTAGGATATTTTTATTTGGTGATTCATATCAAGGGGGGGGAGGGGGGGGCGCAAACATCGCTCAGCGCGTAGACCGTCATGTACAAACCGCGGGTCTGGGTAATCTAATGATTGAGGTAGTTTTTTTAGCATTAAGTACATATTAGAAATTCAAGGTACTTTGGTAATATACTAGGGGTCTGCGGTGCATTGAAAAATTGGTACTGGTACGTTACAAGACGAATAGCCATCATACGTTCGGTACGGTTAAAAGCACCGGTACGAATCCGATTCGGTACAGATCAAGTACATTAGCCTTTATTCGGTAACAACTTAACAAACTACAGTAATGTGAATACCCGCCACCAGAGACGCTAGCGTCAGTTGTTTGATTAGAAGTGACGAGAAATGTATTGACTGCCAATTGAAAAGATATGTCGTAACCTCTAAAGTGACCTGAGTTAGCTGAATGCATTTGGGAAATGATAAACGATCGCTTTGTGCAAAGAGTAAGATCGTCCAAAATCTCTTTGTTCATATGAATTATATCGATAAGAAAAATCTTTAAACATTCAAAATTTTAAAATGTATTTACAATACCAGATTGGCTTTTAAAATATGGGCAATGTTTTCAAAATAACTATATTTTACATCGTTACATGATGTTGTGTAAACTTAATCTGTGGTGTTTACTTTCTCATTGTACTTTGGCTTTTTTTGGATTATTTATTACAATTTCTCTGTCACTAGTCAGGCATACATCGTGCCTATATGACAGTTGCCCTGGAAGATTTGTGAAATACATTAAGGGTGTGAATAGGCTAGTTAAACAAATGTGAAGCATAGTAGTTGTAAATAAATAATTGTAATCATGAGTAACACTGGCGATACTGCTGCCACTTCTACAATAGGCCTATTGCTGCTATGTGGGTCTAGTCTACTAATTGAATAGTTTTTAAGTTCTGGTTTGAATTTCTTTTTTCATTAATTTGTTCTTATATAAATTTAGGTAATGATTGAAAAAGACTGATACAGCATGTATGGGTTTTCTTTTGAAAATATCTTTTTATGTTTGTATTTTATTTATTTATTTTTTTATTTATTTATTACATGTCATTACATCATACAAATGATAGGACATACAGTCAGTACAATACAGAAAACAATACAAGTATAAGAAATATCTTAAAATAAACCAAACAACTTATAATGAATTATAAAATAGTTCACCTCTTTAATCAGAACTCATATCTCTGTCTAAGTATTCAACAATTGAATAAAAATTTTTTGTCCTCAACCAGGCTCTCAGGGTGGTCCTGAATTTAAAAGAATTTTCAATATTTTATATGTAAGTTTTCATCAGCCAAAAATATATCTATGTTTTCAATTATTGTTGTGATGCTGCTACTCACTCCATGTTCATTTTACTACTTAGCATGAAACTGATATCAGCTTACATGCACAGGTACAAACTTAAAAAAAGACGAACATGATTATGATATTTTCCATATTACCTAGCAAAACGTGGTAAATGAGGTAGGTATTTGAAGTGTTACCCATCAATATGATTACTGATATATAAATACCACGATAGAAATTAAGCTTCATACTGCTATATTGATAGTGCGGACTGTACCAATTTTGTACCGAGAACCGAGTTATACAAAAATTTTCTATACCGAACCCCGAACCGACCTGAAAATTGTTGTACCGCAGACCCCTATAATATACCGACCACACCCATATGTGGAACTTCAAATAAGATTTTGGTTGGTTCGGTTACCTGATTCCGGTTGAAAAGTCTCAAGTCTTTAAATATATCAGATGGTGGAGTAGAAATTTGGGATTTTTCTGGGTTTAATAAGAGGATACGGAAATACAATGAGTTTCAAAATAAAAACAGTGAAAAAATAATATTTTTTTGTGATTATATAGACATAAAGTAATTCAAATTATTAAGGCTTATCCCTATTCATGGAAAATCTATGCGTCTTGTCTGTTTGCTATTGCAAGTCAAGGTCAGGTAAAGGTCCAGGACACCATCGCTGCCTCTTATCTTATCACGCAGTTATCTTGGTCATTCATTTACTTTGGTATTTTGCTGTACCTTACCTAACATAAACTATCCTAACTGTTTAGGCATCTACTTAACAGAATGTGGCAATTTTTTCATACGAGTGTGGACAGTGAAATTCCAAAGTAACAAATTTAATACAATCTTAATATACTGTATTTTGTTTCGGGTTGAATTAAGTTTGAGCGAGTATTCTTAACAAGCCATGCAACAAAGGGTAATTTTTTTGCAAGCAGTAGTATTTTAGTCAAAATATTTTTATGTTTGAGTTTTTAAGAATTTTTATAATTGGACAGCCATCCAAACACTACTTGGATAGTTACTGATTATTGATTAATAGTGTAATAAAGTTTTAGAATCACTACGTTATCATAATAAAATTTTGGTGTTAAAAATCTTAATTTGTTAATTCACATCAAAAGTGTTGTTAGGTATTATTACTCACCTATCAGCAAGGCTTTGGCCCTCCTCTCTCAGTCTTATTATTTCATTTTCTTCAACTAAGCTGTCAGCTACAAATAATATCACAATAGGAAGGCCTTGAAATGGTAGCCGATCCTCTTGTTCGAGATTTGAAAGTAACGTCTTCTCCAAACTATCACGAATGTACTCAAAACTTTCTGAATTTGAGTACACACAAAAACAACCTGCAACCATAACACATTTTTTAGGAATTTATAATAAACATTTGATATTAAAAGAATGAAACTGTCAAAATAATAATCCTATACAGAATGTTTCTAAATATCTGAAGTAGATGTCTGATTCTTTGAAAATAATCTATAGCATGTCAGCATTCTAATTTATGCTCAATAAAATATATTTTGTATAAAAATCTATAAAATCACTGTTTAATTAAAATTAAACACTACAAAAACTTAGTAATTCACAAAAAATTAATATCATAAAATTAACATTTTAAAGGTTTAATACCAAATTGTCAAGGAAACTTAAAATTATTTTTTGATTTTATAGTCCTCCTGTTCTTTCTTTAGGTGTTTTGACAAAAAGCCAAACAAAGTAACAAATGTTTGCTATAACAGCTAGTATAATATCTGTTAAATAGGTCTATAGTTATTTGGGTGTTGAATAATATTTTTTTCTGATCAGTATATAGTTTTACTGTACCAAGCTGACCCCCGACAAAATATAAAATCATTGACCCAAAAAAATAATAGACCTAAGATAAAAAGTTTGTTTAGGGGATCTTTGACAAGTAATTTGTATATTTGATAAAAGTTCTTGAGCAACTGAAAATATTTTTTAAGTTCTGTGAACAAAGCAATAGAAACAAGAAAATGATATAAAATATTGTACTCTATAAATCAAAAGAAACATGAATAGATATATAATAATCACTTTAACAAACTAAACCCTGTGTACCTAACTAAAAAACATCTATGTTATACAAAAAAGCAGAAAAAAGTACTTTAATTAAAAGTACTAAGACAATAAGTACTATTAAAGGAGTAGAGTGAACATTTATCTCCCTTGGGTGAAGCGTTGGCACCTGAGCCGTAGGCGAGGGCCACAGTGTTTCTGAAGGAGGCAACGAACTTTACTCCGGAAATACACACATTTTTCCACACGTCAAAATCCCTCAGGAAAACAAATTTTCATAAGAACTCACTATACATCGCTATCCACTCGACTTGAGGATACTTTGAGGCTATCTAACCTTGACAATTAGACCATCAATTGTTGCCATGTATGATCGACTGGTTTTATGCTTTCACTCTGAATAACAGTGACAGTGTTGCCAGTTTTCACTACACTGCATCACCAAATTATCATGAGTTTACTTAGGTTCCCTAGTGAGACCACGCCATACTTTACTTCCTCATTTAGAGTGGTAGAGTTTGACTTACAAAAAATTTGGGTGAAAAAAATATTTAAGTTAATTTACGAACAAAGATTGATCCTTACCGTGTGGCAGGAAGTCTACTGACTGGAAGGAATTCTGGGGCAGACTTACATCTCCATCAATTATTCTATATTCTAAACAATACAAATGGCAGTCTATTTCATATTCATCGTCATCACACTGGGCCTACAAAACACAGAAAATTAAAAATTAAAGAGCTGCAAAATTTTAACAATAAGGGGCAAAACCCTAATCATGTGATTACTGGAAATAAAGTTGTTTCAAACTATCAAACATGGCTATGGTCAATGAAAAGATTCTTCATGTACAGGAGTAAAGTACATTGGATTATGTTAACTAACCTAATGGTGCATCCTTTTCCTTTTCCTTTTCCTTTTCCTGAATATCCAGGGATTATCAGGAAAATTTGAACTACTCGAATGTTTTAATTTTAATTTTAAGGCTGATTTTATTTGCCTTTCGGAACACTGGCTCAATGCTTCTAAAATGGATAGTTGTAATTTCCCTGGTTATAATTTAGTAGCCTATTATGCAAGATCTGAACGTGTTCATGGCGGGACTTTGATTTTTGCTGCGGATCGCTTTGAGTGCCAAATGATAGATCTTTCGCAATTTTGTGTTGAGAAACATTTTGAGGCTAGTTCAATTCGTGTTGACTCACATAAATTAATTATTATTACTGTATACCGTACTCCAGACAGTGATCCTAAAATTTTTTTGGAGAAGTTGGAAGATGTATTATATTTTATCTCTAAATGGCACCAATTTTCTGTGGTAATTGGTGGTGATATTAACACACAGTTTGATATTACCAAAGATCAAAAATCTACAAAAGACTTTTTAAATCTTCTCCGTCAGTTTGATTTCTGCTGTCACAACAAAGAGCCTACGCGGAATCTAGCCTGCTTGGACAACGTGTTTTCCAACTATAATCTAGATGACATCTCTGCCGATGTGGTTCCTTTTTTATACTCGGACCATTCTGCACTGTGGTTTAAGGCGCTGCACCCTTCATTGGACTTGACTGCCTCAGAAAGAAGACCAGAGAAAGTACTCAGGAGCTTCAGATGCCTATCAGCTGGTAACAAAGACTGTTTTTTAAAATTTCTTTCAAATGTAAATTGGGATGTGGAATTGTATAGTTTGGACGACAACAGTAATGGCCAATTAAACTGTAAGTCCGTTACAGCTGAGCTTATATTTGATAGATTCTTTTCTATTTTAATATATTATTTTGATCTTTGTTGTCCTGTTAAATGTAGTAGAATTTCAAATTTTAGTAAAGTGAAAAAAAGTAAATCATGGTTTAATAATGAATTAGCCACTCAACGTAAGCTTTTAATTTTGGCCTATGATTTTTTAAAGAAAAATGGTTCAGAGTCTGCAAAGAAAAATTATTTGCTTTTAAAAAAAGGGTATAGAAATGCAATCAAGGCAGCTAAGTTAGAGTTTAATTGTAGGATTATAGAGAATTCTTCCAATAAATGTAAGACTGCTTGGTCTGTAATAAATGATGTTAGTAGACCTAGTAAAGCTAAGAAGGGTGATATTCCTATTAATCCAGCTTGTTTTTCCAACTATTTTAAGAACTCTGTTAATGAAATCAGGAGTAACATTTCACAACCAAACATATGTTCTGCTGAATTGTTGCATAATTTTGCAGTTGAAAGAAAGGAATTTCATTGGAAGTTTGTTTCTCCACAGAATATTTCATTAGTTTTAAGTAACCTAAAGTCTTCAGAAGCCAAAGATTTTTATGATTTTTCTAATTCTCTATTAAAGGAAATAGGGCAGTGCCTTGTTGAACCGCTCGCCTTTTGCATTAATGCCTGCCTAAGGGAAGGGATTTTTCCAAATTTTCTCAAAATTTCAAGAGTGAGTCCTATTTTCAAAAAAGGGGACAAAAACAATCCGGCTAACTATCGTCCGGTCTCACTCATTCCTGTCTTGGCCAAAGTTTTTGAGTATGTTATATTTGATCAGATAAGTGCCTTTTTGGAATCATCCGGTTTTTTCACTGAATCTCAGTTTGGTTTTCGCAAGGGTCGCTCTACCATGGGTGCCATAGATGTACTTGTCACTGACATACTTAACGCTTTTGAGAGGAGGGACTTTGCTTGGGGAACTTTTTGTGACCTGAGTAAAGCCTTTGATTGTGTGGACCATGACATCTTACTGCACAAACTTGACTATTATGGTATTCATGGTTCAGCTCTAAATTTATTCAAATCTTATCTGTCAAATAGAAGGCAGGTGGTTAGTGTGAATGGTGAGCGGTCAACACTTGTTGATTTGGACTGTGGAGTTCCGCAGGGCTCGATTTTGGGGCCTCTGCTGTTCTTGATTGCCATCAACGACTTGCCACATAATGTTAGTGCCAAGTCCTATATCTATGCAGATGACACAACTTTCTTGAGTACTGGTCACGATTTATTTTCAATCAGGGAAACTGTCAATAATTCAATTTTTCAAGCTTCAAACTGGTTTTCTGCTAATAGCTTTCTGTTGAATTGTAGTAAAACTCAATCAGTCATTTTTAGTTTAAGGCCTCTTGCTCAAGATTTTGATACAGTGAGTCAGGCAAAGTTTTTGGGTATTATTGTTGACCAAACCCTAACATGGATTCCACACATTGAAAATATTGTTGTAAGATTGTCTAGAGTAAATTTTTTGTTATTGCGTTTAATGTCCTGTGTTCCTGTTCATTATGTTCGTTCAACTTATTATGCTTTATTTCAGTCTGTTATCAATTATGGAATAATTTTTTGGGGAAATTCTCCTAAAACTCAGGAGATTCTGTTAATGCAAAAAAAAGCAATCAGGATTATTTGTCAGGCGGAAAGAAATGCTACTTGTAGGCCTCTATTTGTTGAATTAGGAATTTTAACTGTTGTCAATTTATATATATTTAATATTTTGTTATTTACTTTTAAGTCATTGTACAATTGCCCTATTAGATTAGATTTTCATGATTTTAACACTAGACATAGACTTGACTTAGATATTCCTTTTGTGAGACTCGAGAAGTTACGATCTAGTCATCTTGTTATGGGCAAACGTCTTTTCAATAAGCTTCCCAATGAGTTAAAAAGTATTAGTTTTAATTGTTTTAAATCAAGAATTTCTCAATGGTTGATCTTAAATCCTTTTTATCATGTTAATGAATTTTTGGTATTGCCACCTTCAAGATTTAACTTTTAGTGATAATTTTTTTTGTCTGTGATATTAGTTTTTTTTAAGGATTTTTTAAACAATTGTAGCTCCGTTTTTTTTATCTGATTTCTCTCTCTCACTTGGTGCCTGTAACATTGTTTTGTTTGTAAACCTTAATATAGGTGTATGCTATTTATGAATATTTTGTTGTCATATTGACTTTGAATTTTTCATGATTGACTTAATACTTTTGTATTATGGAATTACATTTGACTTGATCGATTGCAATGTATTTGCTTAAAGATTAATAAAGAGTATCATTGAGTATCATTGAGTATCATGCTGCAGACATTATGAGCCCCCTTCTAAGTTAAACAATGAAAAAGACAGTTAAAGGATCAGTGCCAGTAATAGTATAAAAAATTAACAAAAATTACATGGGTTATCGGTTATCCAACAAATATATGATCTAATTTTCAATAGATATTTCTATTACACACTGAATTAGTGAGCCGTTCAGATGTTCAAATAATTAAATCTATAATGTAATTTATTCGCTTTGGGTAGCGTCTCGTCATAAAACGTGACATCGTAAAAAGAGCGTCACTTTAGTGTTGACTATATACATTTTTCCATGCACTGTTGGTATGTTTTAAATAATTAAAACTATACCATACAAAGCTAGATGGTATAAACCCATCCCAGCCAATAATCCGTCTTATTGTGTTGCAATTTTTCAATTAATTACAAACCAATTAGTTATATAGTAAAGAACTAAAATATTAAATCTAGTAAAATTCATTAAATGTATTTTTAACAGCTTAAAAAATGCATTTAATATAAAATAACAAGAATGGATATGATTATATAAGGTATTGAGTAAACTATACTGAATAAGAGTGAATATTTTTACTTATAAAGAAAAATTTTCAAGTTCAGTTTTGAAATAAGGAACTTGATTGTGTGCTATGAAACAAAAGTTCACCTCCAATTTTAATCTTGTCATCTTTATAATCAGTTCACTCACTCTTCACTCTTTCATTTTGAAATTACATGAAACCATTTGCCATTCCACAAACATGGCACCATCTTCCATTGATAAAAATTCAACAATCCAAATTTTTGCATTCAAACAAACACATCACAAAACCCTGTAACAGTTCCAAGATATTTTCTGAAGATAAGACCAATCAATGCTCATAAAAGATTAGTACTGACTGGTTTTGTATAGCAAATTTATTTAAAGAGAGTATTCTGGATTGACCCGAAACATGAAAACATGTTCCCAGTTAAAATGGCATACCGTATTTACAAGAAAAATAAACTTTTGCAACATTTGTCATAAATTGGGTACTAGACATATGATGACAACATCTTAAATGTTTTATAAACTACTCTACCTTTACAATACACAGGATAATCTTAGAGGAGATTTGGTCGATTGACTTTCTAGGTGTGGAAAAAGATAGCAGCATACCTGGTACGGAAGCTTGGAGGGTATGTAAAATACTAAATAATACATTAAGTTCAATATTTCAACAAATTTATAACATCCTGAAGAATAATCCAGTCAGTTTGAAATATGGAACTGCTTATATTATGTAATATTGTTTGTGTAACCTTCAGCTTCAGCATCAGATATGTTGCTAACTTTTTAGTGAATTTCCTTATAGGGAATACGCTCTTACGGAAGTAGCCATAAAAAGACGTAAGCCCAGAACCACGTTACTTTTTAATTTTGAGGTCCTTAGAAGCCAAAAACACAACTCGTTCATTTCATATGTGTTGTATATCTGTGTGTATGTGTGTCCCCTTGGTATTGATAACTTTTGACAGGGGCCTCCAATTTTGATGAAATTTGGTATGTAGGTGTAAAACCAGGTCTATTTTCATGAGTTCGCAAACGAGCGTAATTGGGTTATGGAAACGGGGTTTTATGGGGTTTCAAAGGGGTTAAAAATGGGTTTTTGGTATTCATCGACCTCAATTTTCATAATGCAACAATTTTAACTAAAACCAACCATTTAAAAAAAGCTTAAAAACAAAACAATGCAGTATTTTGAATTTTTAACTAGGCTAAAAATGCTATGGAGAAAATCCAAAAATAGGTTTCCTATGTTAATCTTATGGAAAATAAATCAAACCCAGTACCTCACTTATTTATTGACAAAACGTGGTATAATTTTATATGTAAATTCATTAGGTAGGGTTTAACTAATATTTGCTTACAAAAAACATATGGCAGGTCTGCTGCGATGGGGATATTTATCTTTTTAATATGGCTAATGTCCTAGTGAGGATAACAAATTATAGACAGAAACAACTTACCTTACAAAGTTAAGACATTTTGATATTTTTTAATACTGTTGGAAACACAATACTTTGTCTTTAGCCTTATTACTTACAAAATATATTAAATGTAATACTTCTCTGAAGGATGTACATTATTGTAAAACCATAATTACTACTTCTATCATTAAAACCTGGCACCAAAATACCATTAAGAAATTTTCAGGCTCAAACTGAAGAGAGCTTTGACTGTTTTGCAGCCGGCAGTGGGGGGGGTAAAAATCAAAATTCTTACTCTGATTTCATTGGAAAGCTCCTCTGCCAGCCCCTTCTGCCCCAGGATGACCAGGTTCAGCTGGTTGCTGTCAGAGTTGAGAAGCCATTGGTTACTATGGTTCCAGGAGGAAGGTCTGAAACATTCAACATGGATGGTTTCACACCAGTGTTACAAGGAATCATTACTTCGGTTTACTCATATTTAGAGATTTTTTTGTTAAATACACCATGTCTTTAACTAAGAATAAAACTACCTAGTAAATTAATATAATATGTAATATTACTACCAAATGTAATTTTTGCAAAAAAATACAGTACACTCTCGTTCATCGAACTCGGCGACATCGGAACTCCGCTTCATCGGAACTGAAAATCTGGATATTTTTTTTTCTTACAAAATAAATCAGTTTTCCGTTTTAGCACCTTCAATTTCCATTCGTTCTATCCGCACAACAGTAAAGTATCACATTTTGCATCAAACGTCATCAGGCGTTTTCCCTAATATGTACCCATCGATGTGATTTACGAGGCCGTGGAGTATTCGCACAAAAATAGAAAGAGGAAGGGCGCAGGAAGTGAACATCCACTTCGACCGCTTCCCAAACTGTCATTCAGTCTGTCTCACGTCGCGACTGCACGAGTGCACCTGTGTTACGTGGAAGTCACTTGACTGCTGGATAATGAGTGGAATATGAATATGGAATATGAGAATAAAGATTTTGGATCTTTATTTCCAGCATTGTTTTTATTCCTATAGGTTCATTGTTACCATGTTCAAAGTTTGAGTGCCTTATTTTCATAAAATCTCTTGTGTTATCTTAAAAACAAGAGTGAATACAATCACGATAGGTCACCCACCGTACGGGCGGAAATGATGACTCACGGTGGACTCCGCTTCATCGGAATTTTTTTACATCCGAACCGGCCGTCCGCCACATTAGTTCCAATGAACGAGAGTGTACTGTAGTAATGAAGATTTAATTTCATCCTTAACAGAGAAAAATGTGTTTAACAACATTAAAACCTCTAAAATCAAGCACTGGGTCAATATGGCTCTCCAGACATCTAGCACTTTAAGATGTTGCTTACTATGAGGCTGTGCACCATAAGGACTTAAAAAGCACTTAATGATGTGCCAGTGGTTATGTACGAGTAGGGGTCTATCTGGCCACTGACCTTCCCCACCACGCCAACAGTTTACTGGTGATACAAAAATGATGTGTGAAAAAGGCAGGGTCAGTAGCCAGTTCTAGAGTATTGCATTGCTAAATACTGCTGAATTTTTAGAATACTGGCTTGTTTTTCACAGACGAAAAACTGTTTTACGTTTATACATATTTTACTAGGTCTATATTTTTAAGGTATAAACATACCATGTTTCCACTTTTCTCAAGGAGTGAAGAAATATTTTTAATAAATTATATTTTAGAATGGATGTGCGAAAAATGTCACATGATATTTACCTAACAAACTGTTGATTTAGGATAACACCCTGTACATAAAATATTTCAAACAGAATATATAAATTTAGTAACCAAACTACAGGAGCATTTTCCACCTACCTGTGCGCTTTGTTGCTCAATACCCTTTCAATTAAAGCATCCATACAATTGGGGAAAGCGGGGCAATGTTCTCTGATCGGACAATGAACGAAGCCTAGGTGTTGGAAGAGCATCAGTTTGCGATCCTGGTCCAGGCGATCCAGCGCCTTGTACCTACAGCCGAGAAACAATCAACGTTAGGCCTATACTGCATAAATATTGGCATCTCACTTCTCACTTTGGGAACTTTTAAAACCATACAGTAAAACACAACATTGTGTAACATTGGTTCTCGTGACAATCTGACTGCAGAAAAGATCCTAGCAATTTAACTGCTTAAATCATCAAAAACACTGATTGAATATTGTAATATCGAATATCAACTACAGTACAGTCTTACTAATCCGATCTGATTGAGACCGCACCCTGTTCGATTTAGTGACTTTTTGGGTTAGGCAAATATTATGCATTTTACAATGTACAGGCTTGGTATTCCTGACTTTCTTCACACGTTTACAAATATTTTCTTGACTTCTCTGATAAAAATTTTTAATGCACAAACATTGTGTATTTTGCCAATAAAGCAATGGTGATATCTGAAATTAATCATGGGGACAACTGCTAATGACTGCTCTTATCTCTACGGTATCCTTTGACTTGTGAACAGGCGCAGTAACGACTGAAAGGGAATGGCATTGTCCTTCAATAGATAACTTCAGAATGCAGTCGATGTTATAAAAATAGCACCCTATTATTATACACCTGTCATACTTTCTCACATTCCAAATATGAGTCTTTGGGGTCATTGCACTTTGGGTTGTCAGTCATTCAGCGATGGCGGAACAGTGCATCATCAAATTAATTTAGTGTAATTCCAATTGAAAAACACTTAGGGAAAACGCCAATATACAGGGTGTTTCCGAACAACCTGGAAATATTTTGTATATACGTTCCTTAGGTCTAGACAGTAAAAAAAAGCATATAAACTTATGTCCTAAAATGCTTCGTTAAACCGCTAGCCGCCATTTTGTTTTTTACACATAATAATTTTTATTTCATTGACGGTTTGTTTTATTAAGTTCATATTTGGCATGAAACTTTATGACACCAATGTCCATTGTCAGGAAAAAAATTATTTTTGTCCGAAGTGTATTTTAAAAATGGCGGCCTTTTTAAATTTTTAAACTCAAATATCTCAAAACCGGTAAATTGTATCAAATTTTTACAAGAGACAAAAAAGTTGACAAATTAAATTACCTAACTAATGGTACCAAGATTTTAAGGATCGGACAACAGATAATGGAGAGGTTGCCATTTTTATGCATAACATCATTGATTTTTCATTAAAATGCATGCATATTTAGGTTATTTTAAAAGAAAAATCTTAATAACTCCCTTATCTGTTGATATATCCTTACAAACTTGGTACCATTGGTTGGATAATTTAATTTTTCATCTTTTTTACTATTTATAGTAGTTTAATAATATTTACCGATTTTGAGATATTTGAATTTAAAAATTTTAAATGGCCGCCATTAAAAAAAATACTCATCGTACCAAAATAATTTTTTTCCTGAAAATGAACATTGGTTTCTTAAAGGTTCATGCCAAATATGAATTTAATACCACAAACCGTCACGTAAATAAAAATTATTATGTGTAAAAAACAAAATGGCGGCTAGTGGCATAACAAAGCATTTTAGGACATATGTTTATATGATATTTTTATTGTCTCGACCTAAGGAAAAATATAAAACATATACAAAACACATATACAAAATATTTCCAGGTTGTTCGGAAACACCCTGTATATTGTACTTCTCAAATTTGTTTTACGATTAATTTGTTTTTACTGTATTTCAAAAAGTTATTAAAAGTGATAAATAACATTGTAATAAATCTAAAGCAATGTTTAGATGGAGGCTAAAAGTTCTGAGAGAAACCTATTAATTCATAATTTTGTTTTTGACATTTTACAGTTTATATTATTTTATTTTATATTATCTTTTGTTTTTAATTTGAGGTAGGTATTCAACATATCACCAAAAGTAATAATAACTAACTTCTTTGTATAACAATATTTTTTTCCTAAAACAAAAAAAATTTATATGAAAAGCGGCCACAACAGCGACAAGATCACATCTGATGACCTAAATTCTGTGTAATTGCGGTGATTGGGCCACAAGAAAACACTGCGTATCTGAGCACATACGGTCGAGCACTTATTTAGCAAGTATTTAGGTGTTGAGTTATCCTGAGGTTCAAATTATGGGGAGTCAAGTTTGTTGAATTTGATTGTAGAATAGAATCCTGTGATCCCACATCCCAGGATATAGCTATTTTTGGATAATTTTACTCCTAAAAGATTAGAAAATGTGTTCAATCTAAATAATCTGTTTCATAAAAAAAGGGGAAAAAACATATATGCATACAAACTAAATTAAATTAAACATGAAATATAATCTTTTGTTGTCTGTTTCTGGCTAACCTAGAATCTTCCTTGAGTGCGTCGGTGATTTCTTTGATGTCCTCTTGTGTTATTGTGCCAGTGGGAGCGATGCTCTTGAAGTGGTAAAACAAGTCTGCGTGTTCCAGGAGCAGCTCCTGATAACAAAATTACATGATAACAACATTACATGTTAGGCTGATAACATGCTGGCTAGAATGAATATAAGATTTTCTAGGGTAGCATGATCTATATAGACAACCGTTTTAGTACAAATAAAGCAAGTAGAGGTGTGTGATGCATAAAAAATGCATCCAAATTTTTATTTGATTCAACAAATTGTGATTCGGCTCAAAATGCATCGAAATATCGAAGCATCAATCTCATCGATTCTCTCTATGAAGTCTGCCCAGACTATCTAGCTATCCATTTTCCCTATACCTCCATTTTCCCAGAGCTATCTAGAAAAATCTTAAGTTTTCACAAGCTAACAATATAACCTAACTTTACGGTTGCTGGTGATACTAAAATTCAAACTCACTTGGAAATTGTGCTTTGCTTTTTCAATAATGTCTTTTTGGTGCTTATCGTATATGTAGAGACAGTCGTCTTCAGAAAGTGCCTCAAAACATTCTCGACCCATGAACAGCACCCGAACCTCGGAGAGGGACTTGCCGGGGGTCACGTAGCCTGTGTCCTCCAGCAGCTGCTTGAACTGCTTCTTCCACCTATCGACAGAACTGTCACTCTAATCATGAACCGTCACTTGATACACAGGATTGCATCAACCATACCATTTGCCTAAATGAGGGACAACAATATATTGAATTTTTCTTATACCGGATCAAAAGAAAACCAAACTTGAGTATAAGTATGACTTGATTTATACACAAAAATAAATATGTAAGAACAAAAGTAATTCATTTATTTGGGGCTGCATTCACTGTTGTTATTTGGAGAAAAATTTTCACAGCTAAATTTTTGTTTTGGCCTGCAGAGCACTGAAAATTGATTGGTCTTGATTGAAAAATTGATTTTCTTACAAATTCTCAGAATTTGTAAGAAAAGTATGGTAAAGAACAGTTGCAAACAAAGTTATCCTCGGAATGGTACATCTGTACAAATTCTGAATAACATAAAGTGTAAGTTGAAAATATAATGCGGAGGCCTTTGTGTAAAAGTATGCGATGGGAACATAAAAAGAGATTACTATAGTTGGAGGCAAAGGTAGAGAGAATTCAACGTCCAATGGAGAATCGTAGGGTTAAAAGTCAAACTTCTCATGATTGACAGTTATTAAGTTTTATAATGACAATCCGGGGGAAAAACGAATCTACAAATAATCCTGAGTGATACTTCATTTAATTTATGGTATTTGCATTGGATCAAGTTATTTCCTAGAATTTAGTTATGGAAGTGGCAATGGAGAGAGGCATTTGATTACTGCCAATCTCGGATTCACAAAAATAACAATGTTTTGGCCTCATAGAGCCAAATTAGGAATGAGCCAGGCTACCTGCGTCAATTCTATCTCTGCCTCACACTAATTATCAGCAGCCTACCTATGAATGAACTTAGAGTGGAATAGTGAAACAAGACTGAAATTGTTTATTTATTCCATTTATTTTAGGGCTTAAACTGTTTTGAAACAATAAATTACAGGGAACACCCTTTAGAAATATCTTCACAACCAAATATTGTCTTGGTAAAAACTTGGACGTAAACTTACTGAAAACCTATTATTACTAACTCGTAAACTACCTGATGTAGACTACCTACAGTTAAGTACCGGTACCGCACTGTACTGCAAACCTCTAATTTGTTCTAAAGCAGAGAGCAGATAGTACAACTATCTTAGTTGGAATAAAAGTGTACAAAACTTTAAAAGGTGATTAATTATGAGTAGTAAAGTGAAAACATGTTGATGAACAAATTAATGTAGAATAACTTTTAAAATAATGAGGAGAAAGTAAAACCCTAAAATAAGAACAAATTATTATTTTCATTTTTATTTCACACTTGGGATTGATTCTAGATGGGTAGTTTGACTCTTTTCCTTCCATTACATTATTTGTGACTTAGTAATTTTGATCAAGCTCGATTATCTGATAGTCGGCAGATAAATGTTGTCCATTGAGTAACATTAGCTCATTAACTGCGGACTACTCACTCCAATCTCTTGTGCTCCTGCTGAAGTGAGTTGGCATGGTTACGGAAGACAGTTTCAGCTTCACCGGTGTCCAGCACATCGTACGGAATCCTCGTCTCTTTAGTTCCATCCCCATCTTCATCCCAGTCCAACTCCGTCCAAGGAATATCCTCAGGACACTTGTAGAAGTAATGGTTGAAGTCAGGATGGTTCTTGATATGCTGTTGTACAGTTGGCCAATCCCTGAAATTTTCATTATTTAAGAAGATTATGTCTAAGGTAAGATTATCTTTTACTTTATAACAAGCTTCCTGAGGCCTAACACTTTGTGTAAAATTTAAGTTTTTATATTAACTATAAAAAGGATTAGATATTTATTCAGAATCGAGCAGAATGTTATTTCCATAACGAAGGGATCAGGAAAGTTAATCTTTCTATAGTTAGCGGAAAACATTCATAATTTTTCCAAATGTTTTTTAAGTCCCTAGGAAGATATAAATAATACATAAACACTACAGTTTGGGTATGGTAAACAAATTTGAAGATTCTGTAAAGAACACAATTAACAAAATTGTTTAGTTTAAAAATAGTGTTTTCGATCATCAATACATTAAAAATGTGTATTTGGCAAGATGTAGGGCGTTTCAAAGAGCAGATTTCATATTTTTATAATAAACTTTACTTTAAGTATTTATATCCTAAAATATGCACGCTTGGTATGGTATTGCATGCATTCAAATAAAACTAGTGGTCCATTTCTTGTCAAAAATTGGAAAAAGTGACTGAAGTAATGAATTCTATGGCTTTTGTTGAGAATGGTTGTAAGTGAAGAATAAAAAGATGTATAAATACTGAATATAAAATATAAAAATCAGAGATAAAAATTAATTTGATAATTGATTCACATTTTCCTAATTCCAAAAAACTCAATTACTTCCTTCAAGAAAGATCATTTTTCAGTTGCAATTATCTAATAAGAACAAAAATATTATTCTAAATTTATATTTATTATTAGACATTTAAATTTATCAAATTTTTTAGATTTTCTACCCTTGAAAAAATTTGAAATAAGGTAGAAATATAAAAGTAAAAAAGGTAGAAATGTCTAAAGTAAACAGTCTTGGCGTGCATTACGGTCAAACCAATTTTCAACTCGCCGCGTTGATTTAAAGATCTTGCGAATTGAACTTTCTGACAGACAGAAAACTAGGCACCGGGAACCCATGGTTATACTCAAGGGTACGATTTTATTTTGGGGAGGAGCTGAAATAGGCTAAACAGCAAGGCAGGAAAATTAAGGTATTTTAAGGCGGTCATTTTTTATGCCCCTTCAGCGGCTACGCCCTTGGTTATACTAAGTATGTTTGCCTCGATGAAAAAAAATATACAAAAGGGTTCCAGAAGGTTCTGTGGCACCCTGTATGATAAATTTCCCATTTTTAACACTGTAGGAATTTTTAATTAGTTTTAGTGTTAATGTCAACTAGTATTTGTCCAAAACCTAACACCATTATTTTAAATTATTTTACGTAAAAATTCTATATATATGTGAAAAATGTTCAAAGATTACTTTTAGTGTTAGAATATGTAATTTATACATCTGTAATATGTATTGTTTTTAATAAATAAATCTCCCTTGATTTATGTTTTATTAAATGCAAATATGATGGCTACATGGATTATAAATTATGAGAAAGTGTTCTATGAAATTAACAATTCTGTCATGATAAATCGGTCTTTGTTTTAAATAAAATGCATGGTACTCAATAACTGGCCCTTATCACCAAACAGAACAGTTTGATCCGCTAATTTTCACATAAACAATTGCTTTGATCGTGATACAATACGATAAATAATTGAATTTTTCCATGTTATTATTATGTAGTTTATGGCTCTTTGCATTATAAAAGCTGAAATACTGGCATAAGATGAACAGAAGGCACACCAATAAAGAATAACAAGGTAAGTACTCCTGTAAAATTTTAAATAACTTTGTCAAAACAATTAGAAAGAATTAGTGTATGCGTACGGTTGAGACAGCAGGCATAGTTAGGCTTGCCTAAAGTCCTGGTATTTCACTCTTATCCTGGTGTCTTGGCCAGTTATTCTTTTGTCCTGGTTTTGGTAAAAATTGTATAAAATGGTGAATTATTAATGAACAAATCCAACTAATTGTTTTTTGTTGAATCTAGAGAAAATGAACTTTGGAAAGTTATTACAATAAACAGTATTGATAACTAAGCACGATTAAATTTTCTTAAAGTCAAAGCGAAATTTGACATCCCCAGTTTGTAAATACTGGCTAGGCAAATCTAGTGAACTGGTGACGTGGGAGAAATAGGGACACATTGAAAAGGGTCTATTAAACATTGTTGTAACTTTATTTTGTATACAGGTGTACCTTTTGAGCATGTGTTAGAATAATTTACTCACAAAAAAATATACAACTGATTTCATTTTATTAATTTTTTCTCTATTAATATAGTGATTTTAATATTTCTAGAATAAAATGACTATTGTACGAATTACAATGCATTTCAAGAAGTTTTTAATTGAAGTTTAAATGTTGCATAATTGAGACCACCACTTTCTAGAACATCAACATCTGTGTACATGTGGGGGGAGGGGGATACATACTGGTTGGCCTCGTTTATTTCTGGAAAATTATTAAGCTGAACTACTGAATTACATTGAAACACGTGTTATCAATGTATACAGAACCAAATAAGTAGGGACATCCCATGTAAAACTATTTTAGTTTTGCCCTCGAAAACCAGAGGAAAATATAGCGCTGATGCTAGGATTACCTCTCCTTATTGTCGCGGGAAGCGCTCTTTCTACCTCTTAAATATCAAACTGAGCATATTTGTTTATAAGAAATTAAAACAATAACAAACTTTTGTGAAATTATTCGAATCATCTGTTTCTATTCAACCAAACAGCATCGTCCTTAGGATCTCGGTGGTGCTATTTGTGTTTAAGAGGCGGTGTTCTCACTTCCCCATAAGGATGTCCCTACTTATTCGGTTCTGTATACATTGGTGTTATACATTGGGTTAATACAGGGTGTCCGGCTTCCACCTTTACACACTTTTCCAGGTTGTTTAGCACGCCAAAGTAAACAAAAAAAAAATCACATAAACATATGTCCTAAAATGCTTTGTTGAGCCACTAGCCGCCATTTTGTTTTTAACACTTAATAATTTTTATTTCCAAAACGGGTGGTTGCATTGAGTTCATATTTGGCACGTAGCTTTATCACACTAATGCTCATTTTCAGAAAAAAAAATTATCTTTTCCTGGTATATATTTTCAAAATGATGGTCATTTTAAATTTTAAAACTCAAATATCTCAAATTTTATAAAAATTTTACTTGTGACAAAAAAATTTACAATTTAAATTATCTAAACTATGATACCAAGTTAGTAAAGATTTGACAATAAGTAACGGAGTTATTGCAATTTTTCTGCAGAAAAACACTGATTTTGCATTATGATTAACGCAATTTTAGGTTAATTTAACACAAAAATTGCAATAACTCTGTTATTTGATTTTAGATCTCTTGATATCATTAGTTAGATAATTTAATTTGTCAGATTTTTGTCTATTGTTAAATTTTAATAAAATTTATGGTTTGAGATTTAGAATTAAAAATGGCTGCCATTTTGAAAATACACATCAGAAAAAAGTATTTTTTGCTGAAATAAGCATTAGTGTGATAAAGGTACATGCCGATTCTGAACCCAATGCAACAACCCGTTTTAGAAAAACAAATTCTTAAGTGTAAAAAACAAAATGGCGGCTAGTGGCTTAACGAAACATTTTAGGACATATGATTTTTTTGTTTATTTTGGCCTGCTTAATAACCTGGTAAAGTTTGTAAAAGTGGAAGCCGGACACACTGTATACATTGAAAAGGATCACCCAATAAATGTTCTATACACCATGGACAGTATAACAAACGTTACCATACCCATGAGTAATATGCGGACTACTACAGTCATCAATAACAATCACAACACGATTTCAGATGTCCAGGACCTTTATATGTCTTGCAATGGCCACTGCGCTGCTAAGTTTTGTGGATGTGAGTAAAATGTACATTTAGTAGAGCTTTGTTATCTTTATAAATCTGTTTCAATGCATTATAGAGGACATCTAGGAATAGAGTTTATAAATTAGAGCTTCTTGTTAAAATGTTTTCCTCTCACTCAAAAGATTTCACCCGGCCCAAAATAAAAAAAGCCAGCCTGCAGGCTCCTAAAATTTTGCATCAATAAGGAAATAAAATAAAAGATATAATGCCAGAGACTTCTGATATTTTTTGTTTGTTATATCTCCTGTTTTTTATCAGCTTTGTAAAAGAGAGTAAAAAATACATTTAGTGTCACTTGGCAGAATTCATAAAATTCAACTATTCACAAGTTAGTGCACTACACACTGTAGGTGAGTATGGAGTGTTTGAGTTTTGACAGTAGAATTTGTGGCATTTTCAGTATCAATCAATCAACAATCATCTCTTATTATCATTCATGGTAATGTAATAGTCAATTTTTAACAGACAAATGACAAAAAGCTTATTTTCATTTGCACACGGTTCATGGGATATTGTGTAATATAACCCTTTTCTCTTCTCCCAGCTAAAATCGGGTGACCTCGCATCATCTTTACTCAGTTTTCTTTCTTTTTTTTATCCATAGACGTGTTTTTTTATATTTTTTTATTATTATTATTATTATTATTTGGACAAATTGAATGTCAACAAGATTGATTATATGTGATTATTTTAAATAAATAAATAAAAATTCTTTATTCCTATGGGTAGCATACAAATTTTGTAAACTTTCTAAAAACTAAAGAATTTATTCAATAAACAAATATATAGTACATGTGTTTTTAAATTAATTTTTAACTTTTTTTAGTTCTCAAGTGGCCGCAGAAGTTCCGTGATCCCATATTGGTTCCTCTACCTATCTGGCTGACATAGCTAATCTAAGACCCAGATCAAAAGCCGTCAACTCCACATATTTTATTTTATTTATAAAATGATATTTCATAAAGAAAAATTAGGTAAAAATGTTGTTTTATTGTGTAAGTATGCTCATTGATGATGTCACTTTCATTTAAGTAATTATACTGCTGTCTTTATGCTATCATTTGAAACAACTGGTTTAACCCTTTCAACTGGTTTAACCCTTTCCGCTCGAATTGTGCAGCTGCCGCGACATCCGACTCTGACGGTTCCTTTCGTATGTCGTGGCTGCCACAACATTATTTTCATCGGCTCGCTAATTTGTAAATACACTTGATATAGTATGTGTGTGCTTGTATTAAGTTACGTACCGGTAGTCAATATCAATGTCCTCTTCGGTAATTTTAGCTGTCCTTGATCTCAAGAAATATAAATGTAAGCTATTTAGTCAACTGCGAAGTTAGCTTTGTTATGTTGCATACTTTAGCGAGTGCTTGTCTGCTGGCATTTAGTGTGTTGTTTGTGTAATTACAACAAATTAATTGATGTGAATATTTGTATTTTATAAGTTTAATTTTCACTTTTTACTAACTTGGTTTTTTGTACTATTATTTATGATATGTCATAGTATAGTGTTACGTTTATAAAATAGAAATGTATGTGGATGAAGAACAAGGCCTAGGCCTATCAGACTCTGTAGACTGATATGTAATGGTAGGCCTAATAATGAGTAAGAAAAGCAGTTTTTCATAAAAACATATTTCTATGTTTCCAATTATTATTCTGAAACAATTTACTGAAAATAAAATTTAGCCAAAAAATAACAGGGTTGAAAGGGAAACTAATTGTCATGGAAACAAAAAAATTGGCAAAAAAACCTGTACAAGTTTGTAATGTTTTTTGTGGGCTTTATATAATATGATGTCTGTTTGGATTTTGTTAGTAAACAATGTATGTAGAATACATATTTGGAAAAAAATTACATTTCTCTACAGGCCAAAAACACAAATTATCAGGTTGTCATTTGAATTTTCAAATTTATGTACCAAAATTTAATAAATAAATAATAAAAAAATTTTGTGTACAATTTTATGCTGAATTACACCCCTAACAATACCCTAAACAATTCAAAAACAAATATTAAAGGCCCCAATCATAAAAAAGAAAGATTTCCATTAAAATAAGTGCAAGTTTATGCTGGGAAAAACCGGTCCAAATTAATTTGAGTAGAAAGGGTTAAGATTGGGCTAAAGGGCCCCTCTCAGAACATCATGCAGTGCTTCACTTACTCCTAATTTGCGCCTTTATTTTAAGTCAGATAAAGGTGGGAGGGGTTTTAAATAAAAGATATTGACTTTGGGTTTTTGATTTGTTTTAATTTTTTTGTTTATATTTTGAATTGATATTGAGATTTAATGGTTCAAAGTTGATCAACTTTAGACCATCATAGCTTAATATGGATTCAAAATTATAAAAAATCAAAAAGCGAATCAAATAGCCCAAGACTTTATCTTTCATTTTAAATAACCTGGCCTCTTACCTTTATCAGAGTTAAAATTAAGGCACAAAATAAGAGCAAGTGAAGCACTGTCCGATGAATTTTGGATCCGCGAGACCGCAATGACCGCAATACATGTACAAAAAGTTATTAAAAAGATTTCTTCTGGGTAATATATTTTAAATCAGAATGAATTGAATGTCATTCTTGTATAATGTTGACACATTACGATATATTTATTTTGCTCACATACATTCCCTTTTATTATACGCCTTTGCAATTTATGGGGGCACAATGAAACAAAGCCTCAAAAAAAATTCTAAAATTACAAAAAAAGCATTGCAAATTATGTTTAACTTGGACCACACTGACTCAGTAAAAATCATTTTTCTTCAATAGGCATTCTAACTGTATATGACCAGTATATTCCGGATTGTATTATCTGCTTTAAAAGTCAGCTCCACAAACAAGTTTCTCGCGGGGATATTCACAATTACTTTACCAGAAATAGAGACCACATAAACATCCCACAGCGTAGATTAGAATTTAACAGAAAAAATCAACCTATATGGGAATGAAATGTTTTAACAAATAACCATTAGATCTTAGAATTGATGTAGAAAAAAGCTCTTTAAAAATCAAGTTAAAAAAATATCTTTTGCAAAAAAGTTGCCATTCAGTAGAAGAATTTTTTAACTAAACGTAAGGATGAATTTTATTGTAGGTGCCATGTTATAGATTTCATTACTGTAAAACAATCTGTCTTAATATAATTTTTACTTTAGGAAAATTTTTAATTTTTATTTTACTTATTTTTTTTGACAGTAGGTTTATTTATAAAACCGCATTGCTTGGTATCTCTGTTAACTGTGTATTATAAGTAGCTAGTAAGATATCACTGCTTGTTAGGCTACTTGGACTCTATTCATGTATGTAATACAAAACAAATAAAGAGATTTGAATTTGAATTTGAATTTGAACCCCCAATACTGACAGCCTCTATTGGCAGCCACTGAAACTGCTATGAACGAAGTCAATGAATATCACGTATTAATTAATTAAATCCTACTTTCCGCGGCCAAATCTCCTCCCTTAACATTATCCCATGTTTTTTCCGACAAGTCTTAACAAGTGATGGCTGTTGATGAAATCGTGGATTGTCCAATTTGTAGTAAATATGTGGATGATGGAATTTTCTGTGAAGGATTTTGCAAGTGCTGGTTCCATGTGAATTGTGCAAATCTCTCTGACGATGATTTTTCGAAAATCCGAGAGCTGGATGAAAAAGTGAGGTGGTTCTGCGTTGGATGCCGTGCTAAGGTTAAGTCACTGGTAAAAACAATTAGCGATCCAGAGCACTTTATTAAAATTGATCAGACCGTGAGTAAATTGATAGATGCTGTAAAAGGACTTACTAATGACAATTTAGAGCTACATAAGAAGTTTGATGAGGCATTACAATTAAAAAACAACAAGAGCGTTGACTCCGCCAGTAGCAGACAACAACCGAATGCGGCAGACGACAACCGAATACCCAGATCGATTAACCCGGTCGAGGAATCGAAAGTTGCTGAAGCAGTTGTAAATGTAAACACTAAAACTAACCTAGAAAATCAAACTGAAAGCGACTATGATAATAACTTCCCTCCTTTAAATACCGCTGGCAACTTCAGTTGTGGACCTCAAGCTAACTCCGTCTTAGGAAGTAGAAGTGCTGAATCCTCTGAGTGGCATACATATTCCTCAAAGAGAGGAAAACGAAAACCAACTCCAGCAATAATTGGGACGAAAGTAGAAGACCCTGTTACCTCAACACTGAAAGTTAGGGCAGTGGAGAAAAAGCAGTGGATCTTTGTGTCGAGAATCTCCACTGATGTGTCGAAGGAGGATATAGAAGGGTACATTTCTGAGGGTGGAGTTACAGGTGAGTGTGTGCAGTTGAAATCAAGGTACGATACGTACAGATCGTTCAAAATAGGGGTAAGTCCTGCTGATAGCTCTAAACTATTGTGTGCAGGTTTTTGGCCTGCCGGAACTTTGGTTAGAGAGTTTACTGAGAACTCTGGGTCTAGGTTTAAACCTAATTTTGTACACTCACAGACTTTTTTAGGGAAATCCCAGCAACGCTAAACATAGACTTAGGACTTTTGCCAACTGAAGTGTTGGCACCTGTAGCGACTAATTTTAATTTGTGCGCTATTAATGTACAGTGCTTAAGAAATAAAATCCATGAACTTGAAGTCCTATGTAATGACTTTAATCTTGATGCTTTGTGTGTTTCGGAACATTGGCTAGTTAACGAGGAGTCAGACTACTACTCTAGCATAGCTAACCTAAACTTAGTAAGTAAATTTTGCCGTGAAACCCCCTGGGGTGGTGTGGCAATCTTTTTGCATAAAAGGTGGAATTTCTCCCCAATGGACCTTAGTTGTTTCAGCGAGGAACTGCATTGTGAGTTTGCAGGTATTATTATCCATGAACTCTCACTCATCATAGTTACTATGTATCGCTCCCCAAATGGTAGGTTTGATAGATTTTTTTATCTACTTGAAATGTGTCTGGTGTACCTCATTTCCCTGGGACTCTCAATTGTGGTTGGAACAGACCACAATGTGAACCCGCTAACCCACCCAAATGAAGCTCAAGACTTTAGGAATAGCTTACGTAGCTTTAATCTTTTTTTTAGTGTCGATGAGCCTACAAGGGGGGATTCTCCCCTAGATACAGTCATCACAAACATTGACAGTTGGAAGTATAGTGCTAAGGTCAGTGTAGATCAAATTGCAGACCATAAACATGTTCTTTTTACCTTAACTAATTTGAATATTGATAATGATGTCCAATTACCAAACAATGTGAGGACTATTTCCTATAGGAAATTTAATGATAATAGTTATCAACACTTTGCAAGTTCACTGGCAAATCAGGTGAATTTGTGGCACGAAAGCATTAGGCTACTTAATGCAAATGCTGCCTTTGACTATTTCTTTGACAAATTCAGACAGACTTTTGACAGCAGTTTTCCTCTTGTCACAAAAACTAGGACAGCCAAATTAAGCGGTAGTAAGCCTAAGGGCTGGTATACAGCAGAGCTGACTAATATGAAGAATTATATTTTAGCTATAAGGGACCTATCTAAGAGTAGGCCACATCTTATACCAGAACTGCAGAGACTGAGGAGGGAGTACCGTGGCAGAGTTAAAGAGGCTAAGCAGGCTGCCGTGGCTGCCAACATCACCGAGTCGGTCAACCCCTGTAAGGCGGCATGGGACTACATCAACAAGTGTAAGACACCTGCCTCTGTACCAGCTAATGATTTTGCGACTGCCGATGAGTTTAATTCTTACTTTTTAGAGTCTGTAAAGGAGTTGGTCTTGAGTTGTGAATCCCCCAACCCAGTCCCACTTAATGGTCCCACCGATCTAGACCCTGGATGCTTAGGCCCTGTTCCAAATGTCCCCTCCAACTTTACCTGGAGCCCAGTGGGCACTGATAGGGTGCTTAAGATTGTCAGTAAATTTAAGACATCTAAGAGTAAGGACTTTTATGGAATGTCAGTTGAACTTTTGAAAAAATGTATCCACACAGTTGCTCCAATGATAACAGACATTCTTAACTTCTCCATAACTGAAGGAGTCTTTCCTGAGGCGTTAAAAATAAACAGAGCAGTCCCTGTATATAAGAAGGGGGACAAGGGTAGTGTCGTAAGCTATAGGCCAATATCGTTAATTCCTATATTTGCCAAGATTTTTGAGGCAGCTATGTTGGAGCAGCTGTGCAACTATTTTGAGGAGCATCGCCTCATAGTCCCTGCCCAATTTGGTTTCCGAAGAGGTAGGTCCACTGTTCAGGCAGTGGATTTCCTCATTCAAACAGTTTTAGATGCCTTTGAAGCAAAGAATTCAACTTCTGTTTTGCTGTGTGACTTGTCGCGCGCATTTGATTGCGTGCAGCATGACTTCCTAATAGCCAAGTTGGAGAGGTATGGGGTAAGGGGCGATGCTCTCTCAATTTTGAAATCATATCTCTCTAATAGGTCTCAAGTGGTACACTGGAATGGTGGTGAGTCTACCCCTCTACATGTGCAGTATGGAGTCCCGCAGGGCTCTATACTAGGCCCTTTCCTCTTCATTGTGTCGATTAATGACCTCTATTACAATGTGGCTGGCAGTGTGCTCCTATATGCGGATGACACAACCCTTTTTTCTAGCAACGCAGACTGTTGTATTTCCGACACAGACGTCCAGAGACTGCTGGAAGTCGCATCAGCTTGGTTCCAAAAGAACAAGCTGTCTTTAAATGAAGCCAAAACCCAGGCAATCACTTTTAGCCTCTGCCGGGAACTAGATGGGAATGAATCTGTAAAACTGCTGGGCTTTGCACTTGACCCACGGCTTAACTGGAACAACCACATAGAGTCTCTCTGTGTTAAACTCAGCAGAGTAATTTACCTCCTCAGGAGACTTAAGACTGACATGCCTTATGAATTTGTCCGTTTAGCTTATCACTCTTTTTTTCAATCACATATCTTGTATGGAACCAGACTCTGGGGTCACTCGTCCAGAGTTCACAAGGTTCTGCTGTTGCAGAAGAAGGCTGTCAGGGTCCTCTGCGGAGCCCAGCAGTTGGAACATTGCAAACCTCTGTTCATACAGCACGAAATAATGACTGTTTTTAGTGTATATGTATACCAATGCCTGTTAGAAATTAAGAAGCAAGAGGTAAATCTCGCCCAAAACAATGAAATTCATGGCTATGGCACTAGAAACCAGTTGAATGTACATATTAATAGATTTAGGTTAAGTAAATCACTAAACTGTTTCCCTGTTGCAGGCATAAGGTTTTTTAATGCCTTACCGTTGTGGGTGAGGCAACAACCCCCAAATATATTTGCCGGCACACTGAAGTCATGGTTTTTGGCCAACCCATTGTACAGTATACAAGAGTTCTGGGAGGCGGACCCTAGACAACTTGCCTAATTAATCTGGTATAAGCATGGACTCTTTATCCTGTGTGCATTTTTATTTGATTTGATTTACTTTTTATTTTTTTATTTTCTTTTTTTTGGCTTTTTTTTGTGCATGGAGTGCTGCATGGTGTGAAATTATAACAAGTTTACACAGTTTGAACATTTGTTTTTGTGAGTCAAGAGGAGCATGACTGCATTTGTATATTAGTTTTAAGATTTAGCCTAGTACTAACGTTGTCTGGCTCAATAAAATCATTTGAATCAAATCATTTGAATCAAATCATTTGAATCATTTGAATCATTTATCTACCTGAGTCTTGGGTCTCAGGGTTTTACACCGAATGCTGGATATTGTTCTTTGCCCTCGGTATGGTTGTGACAAATGTGAAAAGTATTCAGGTAGCTTCCGCAATGGCCACTTGACTGTGCAGGCAAATAATCGTCCTGTCCCTTTAGCCTCCTCTTAAGTGCTTTTTCATTGACACTACGTGTTAGGCAATCGAAGACCTGGGCCTGAGCTTAAACGTAAGGAATGTCAAGGAATGATAACGCATTTGTGGAAGAATAAACAAATTTAAGGACATTTCACTTGGATTTACAACTCATCAATAATTGCTGATTTGTTAATCAAATCTGTTAAATTGTTTACATAATTAATATATAATATAAATAGTATTCATATTAAATAATCATAAGTGTTAAATTCTTAGCTTGTTTAAATACCTGCGATAATTTAAGTTCGATAAAATATAGAATTTCTATTCGTGAAGATGCCGCTCTTTGTACAATAAAATACTTAATTATCGCTTCTGATTTAATTTGATTATCTAGTCTTTAGATTTATTTATTTTTAAAAAATACATTGTAAAAGTGAAGTGTTTTTAAAATTGGTGACCAATTTTTGTAAAACAAAAAAGGTGAAAGTTTCTCATTTAATATTTAGGTTTGCAAAATAGGGGAAAGAATTCAGCTAGCTTGCCTGAGAAAATTGTGTTCAAGCAGCATGTAGACACGTATAAAAGTTACACATTTTTATTAATATTTCTTTTAATGTCCTTCATAGGAACGGAATATTTGTGAAAATATATAAGTTTTATATGTGTCTATATGCTACTGGAACACAATTTTCTAAGGTAAGCTAGATGAATCCTTTCCGCTATTTTGTGAACCGAATCAGCCAAAAGATGCTTCCTTACAAACTAATCTCATTTAATATTTATTAAATTTTCCAAGAGACCTAATTCTCAGGGGCTGATTGGTAGACTTCCCTGAGTTTTATAATGAGGATTGGAAATATAAAATAGCTATTTGTGTATTAAGAGCGCAAATAACGTCATTGCCGCTCGAGAATGTAGATGGCCGCACGAAGCGTCAGCTGAGTGCGGCCAAACATTTCGAGAGCGGCAATGACTATTTGTGCTCGTAATACACACAATATTTTTCCTACCACCATAATTACAACCGATTAAATGTATTTAATAAACGTACACAATTATATCAACTTTAAATTTAACTTCATTAACTTAATAACTGTAATAAATCGTAATCACTTGCATAGATGTGTAACCGGAAGTCAGTGTTATCAAAATACTGACCGTGAAATCAGCTGATTCAGAGCAAAGCAACTACAATTAATTTGTAATAATTATGGTGATTGTCATGTGGTTTCTGACCAATAGAAACTAGTCTGTGTTGTGACGTCACCTTCTTTACCGTTCTAACCTATTGTAGATTTAAAATAACCTTGATTTAGCGTGCGCCAATTTTCCATTACCGCTCTAGAGCGGAAAAGGACCGGAAAACGGAAATGAACTGTTTTGCGTAGGATTACAGCTGTGGCAATGTGATTATTTCCATGCAGTGGTAGGAAAAAATAATTTTAAAGAAAAAGCCAATATCAATATTTGACTTTATTCCAACCAAACTTATAGATAAACATTTGAATATTCTTGAATAACAACAACTTACCCATCTCTAAGAGTGGAAATTTCTGGCACCATTTCTTGGAGGATATCTGGTAGCATCTCCATATAGCCTTGTACCCTTTTGGCCAAATGTTCATCTTTGAGCTTCTTGACGTGTCGTCGAAACAGCCTCTGAGTACTTTCGATGCCAAACAAGCGAGTAAACTCCACAAACTCATCATGTTTCGCAAACTTCTTAGCTGATTGGCTCCAGAGAGCTCTGTAGTCTGTCACCTGATGGTTTGAAGAAGTGTTCGGTGTAAATAATTACAATAATAAAATTACATATCTTTTAATAAAGTAAAAAACTTATACAACTGTACAAAAAGTTGGTAAGGCTTTAAAATATCTAATACCGTACTGCATTGGTTTATATGCTGTGTACTTACTTTATAATACTCGTAATTTCATGGAATATTAACGTTTTGTTTCTTTGTTGGAAAAATACTATCAAATGGTCTTACTTGAGTTGTTTACCAAACAAACCATTACTGTACTTGAAAACCATGCCTTAACCAATTTAATCAGATATTTGGAAACAATAGTCGTAATAATTTCGTGGTCAGTTCACTAATTTTCAACAACAATTTATATGAAAAATTGAATTATAAAATGTGATGTATGGATTATTTCAATGAACATTGATTCATACAAAAATTAGGATAGACCAATATTAATTATAGTTAAAATCAAGTTTGTTTTGATCTGAAAAGGTTCTGTACAGTTAAACAAAATGTAAAAATGTATCAAATAAAATAGAGTTTCCACCAGTATCATCAAACCACACTAGCAAAAGCGGTAAAAAAAACAAAGATTATTTAGTCAAAGTATGTATCTAGACAAATCATTATTATACATCCCTATCAATTCATTTAGAGACTGTCCAGTCCTTACCTGAGACCTGATGAGATTCATGAATGCCTCAGTGGAGGCATCCAGCAGTTCTTTGCGAGCTCTAGCAGCCTCAACAAATGGCACTATCTTGGACCTCCCTTTGCTCCGGTCTATCTGCTGAGCCAACGCAACAAACGCCAGATCAACATTTATGTTCTCGTGAGCCGATGTTTCAACCATCAAAATTCCGCCCTTAAACTCCTTCCTTGCAGCCAGTTTCTCCGCTTCTTTCACATACGTTTCATTGGCATCATCATTTTTTGTTGTTACCTAAAAGGAAAAAGGCGTAAATTATCAATGATCAAAAAGAATGATCACAACACTCCAAGGGTGTACTCTAACAATGAGGTTGACAATATTAGAATAGCGTATTCTCTTTAAAGGAATTCGCCAAAATTAAATTTATCTTAGTTATAAATTAAAATAGTTGTAAATTATTTATTATGAAGGAAGGTATTATTCTGTCTTCTGTTGTATTTTTGGTTCCTACGACATTCGGAATGCAAGCTTCAAAAATGGGGCTTATACACAAGGCCCAGAATATCATTTATGGAGAAATCCGATGTTTACTGGGAAAGTATTTGGTGATAGTAAAATCTGTTAACTTTGTATTTATTTGAAAAACCTATTACAATTTTCATTAAGAGTTACTATTCTAACGTATACTTAAGTTGAAAAACCTACAAATCATTTTTCCTTTGAGAGTTATACTGTAAAAATTTAAATTTTCTTGCTTTTTAATCCTCTGAGCGTTAAATGCGTCACTCCTGGAGCGTTACGCATATTTTAAGGTTTTGCAAACTTTTAAATAAAAATTTGTAAAAAATTTATTTTATGGCCTACTACTATAAATAATGTATGTATTATATGAAAGTAGATAAAATGGACTATTTAACAATACAAAAATTTGTATCCTTACTTTTTCTTACCAGAATTAGGCTATAGTTTAAAAATAAAAAAGTACAAAGAAAACATTTTATGTAACTTTGCTCTCCCTTTTACATAATTTTAGACACACATAATCAAAAGTCCAAAATATACATTTTGTTTAGAATTTTATGAAGAACAAGAAAATACATAACAAATACAGGCAAGAAGCATTTGAAAAAAAAAATGTATAGTGAATAAAACAAAATATGTCCAAAGGTACCTACCCTAAACCCATTGAACACTTGTAACATCAAGCTAGGCACTTCATACAAATTTCCTACTCACATTTATAGTTATAAACTCGATGAAACATATCAATTTATTCCAATAATGTAAATTAACAGTATCAATAACACTTTCAATCATTCATAACCTTTAAACCATTGGTAAAATACGTATTTCGTTATTTACGAAGATAGCCGATGGCAACAGTTTTTTCCAGATGTTTCATTGCATACAACAAATAACTAATCACGTTCCGACATTTAATATGGTTGTTTTCAGATAGCTTAGAATCTCCCAACTACAGCGGAAGCGTTCATGGCTGCGTTTCTATTGTTCACTATAACTTTACATCACGTTTTCTAACCGTCGAAAAATCGTTGCAAACGCTTGTAGGTCAACTTCAATAAATTTAAATAACACTTACCAAAACAACAGGTTTCTTAGTCTTCATTAAGTTATTGAGAATTTGTGTAACTATTTCTACTTGTTTTTCCAGTGTTCGGCTCGGAACTACGCTTACATCAAATACACATAAAAATCCATCTATATTTATTTTGCCATCAGGCAGCACCTTCTGTTCATATTCTTTTTCAATACCTGTGAATATAAAACAATAGTATAAATATTATATTTGGCAGGATTAGAGTTTATCTTCTCTGAAATTATCAAATGATTAGCAATCAAAACAGTGATTGCAAATGTTTTCAAAACAGTGAAAAGGTTTTTGTATTCTCAAATTATCATAAATGCTTTGGTAACTAACCGAGATAAAATTGTACATGCTGGAGATAAGATAGCATAAACAGAAATTGTTTGACCTGACATGCTTCGATCCTACTTAGGTTGTGTAGTTAACACTTTGCATTTCAGGCATTATTTTCACTAAAATTATCACAATGATATATTTTAATATTCATATACGAGCAATTTTAACCCTGCAGTGGTGACGCACGGTGTCTGAGACCAATCCAAATTTCAGTCTTAGTTCACCAATAAGCCAATAGGTTGTGTTCGCTGTTCCTCGAGTTATGCAACAAAGCCCACTAGGTGTGCCTTCAGCTGCCAGGACGTAATTTTGAGGTTGGGGGTGGTGCACAGCAGAATTGAGCGGTCCTGTACACCGAAGTCACTAAAAACGTGAGCTATCTGGTGCACCAATGTCACTACTCGTGTTCTGGCCACGCTGTTGGACCACCGTCACCAGTTCATCCAATTGATATAACATATTACAAATACATAACATTGGGAAACATTACACCTAGTTACATTGATCAATCGTAGAATAATTTTTAAAAAGTCTTTTTCATTGTTTGACATTCTCATTTTGCTATTTTACAAATATTTAACAATTTACGGACTCACAGACTGCCCTCACCAAAGTAAGGACTTGTATTTGACTTGATATATTATTTACCAAAATAACACTCTTTTGGTTACTTTTCAAACTTGTTTTTTTTTTTTTTTTTTTTTTTTTTTTTTAACAATGTGATACATTTTTTATTTTAACAGTTTAATATCAAGTTTGGAGTTTTGTAATTATCAAAATTGCACAAACAGTTGGTTTTTAGTTTTTATAAAAAACTGCTGTATTTTTCAAAATGTCAAGTTTTGGAAAAAGCATGTACTGCAATAATATTTTTTTGTTCCACTTCAAAATGTGTTTTTACTATGAATACCCTGCATTTATCTACCAAGTACTCTCAACATTCTTACACAAATTTTCTCCAAAAAAAGTTCCAGCATTTCATACAATTAAAAAATTAATATGTAAAAGTCGGTCTCTCAGACCCACATCACCAGTTGAAGCCACAAAATCACGTCACCACTGCAGGTTTAATGTGATTGAAGACTCTCCAAAGGAAAAAATAAATATAAATGATTGGGTCCTTGTCGCCTCTAAGGGTTAGATTACTTGTTTACAACATAAACTAACCTACTCTTGAAACATAGACATAAATGTTTAGAATTAATAGACTTTTTAGATAACCTAAATCAATTTCCAACCTACCTAACTGATTTTTACATATATACATGAGTTTTTCAGCCGATGTTAATTTTGTGGCTGCACATCTTTTACTATATGGCTCCATTTTCCCACCTGAAAACAAAGTTACACATTGTTAAAATCCAAAGCTCATCATAAATTAACATAATTAAAATCTAAAAGTAAATTAGCCTACAACTGATTAAATCCTCTAATCACCATAGTGAATTGTATCTATTTGTTAAAGCTTTAGCGGTAACAATTACCTTTTTATCAGAATAACATATAAAAGACATGGCTTAGGAAGTGGAATCACTTAAAAATCATTTAAAAATCAAAATTACTCAAAGGACTCTCTTATATATGAAAAAAATTTTACATTTTGACGAGTTAGGTATTTTTTATAGAAAATAAGTATAGCCAGTCTGCAACTGTCAAAATAAAAAGAAAGTAAAGACATTTGGGAACAGTCTTGGGTATTTAAGAGAGGTTGAAAGGGCTCCTCTCACAACGTCATGCAGTGCTTCGCCCACTCACATGTACTCCCTTTATTCAACAAAGTTTGATCAAAGTGAGAGAGGTTTAAAAAAAAAAAAAAAGATGAAGACTTGGACTTGGTGATTTGCTTTTTGGATTTTGTAATATTTCGAATATTTATTAATGGGTCAAAGTTATGACTTTAGACCATTATAGCTTGTGCCTGAATGAATGTACAAAAACATTTCAAAGCAACTCGTCTAGCGCAAAGTCTTTCATTTGACACATCTCTTAAAATTATGACAGTAAACAAGAGCCTCAAATAAGAGCGGGCGAGCACTGCACGTTGAATTTTTGACCCGTAAGGTGCCTGATACTGACAGCCTCTAGCTACAGCTGGTGAAACTGCTGGGCATGCTATGGATTTAGTCAATGAATTGGATCTACATCCCGCAGAAAAATGGCCCCCTCCCACACCCCCACTCTGAGTCTTGGGTCTCACATATGCTGACTTGCAGTCGTACACGCAATACTGAATATTGTGTCTCACCCTTTGAATGGTTGTAACACTACAAACTATATTCGAGTAGTTCCCGCAACAGCCATTTGACTGTGAAGGCAAAATAATCGCTCTATCCCATTAACTGTCACTAATTGTCTTTATAAACAGTAATTTAATAAAAGATAGATCTGAATGACTCGGTGACAAGTGTAATATAAACATATTCTGCTAATTAACCTACTGATAGGCTACTCATGCAATAATTACAAGAAGGGCTTGGGACGCGGCCGCCAATAGCAGCGAGGGATGTGGCCTATTATTGCTGTGAAATACATCCCCCCACAAATGCTGCGCTAGCGTCATAACTTGTAGATGCCGCGTAAACTAACTTGCTTTTTACAGTGCAGCTGTGGCAGTATTTTACATTTCTAATGAGAAAAATTAAAAGAAAAAATGATGGAAATGATGAAGTAAGGGGGGTTACAATTACTTTTGATACTGCTCTTTTACTGATTTTAGTTATATAATTAAATAAAAATAACGATTTTGTTCAAAATAAAAAATAAAAAAAATCTTACTGCTTTGAGCCATTTAAAGGTTAAAATAGGCTACTCCTTTTAACAAGGGAGATTTCGGCGTTAGGAATGCCATACTTGCAAAATGGATAAAATCTTTAATTCAAAATAATAGTACCGATGATCAAATCAAACAAATTATTTTTATTGCCATTATAATACAGTTCTAATGTCAATGGGTTTCAACAGAGATCCCTTATATTTTAAGGGTGAAAACAAGGTCTCATGATCTCATGGAATTTCGGAGAAAATTTATAAATTTCCTCTTTTGGTAGGTTTATATAGCATACCTATCACAATCCATATCACAGCCTATCACACTTTATTTTTGTCTCTTTTCCTTTTAGGAATTATTATGAGTAACTTTCAATCTATTAATTTCCATAATGATGAAATTATATAAATCCAGTACTTAAAAGTTTCATTTTATTTATTTTTTATTATTGTTAGATATTATAGGGTGTACTTTTCCTTTTAAATAAATATTTTTCAACAAAATTTGTTTTAATATACAAACAGGGTGGATACTATTTGTTCAAAATGAAATTCAAGGTTTTTACCAGGGGTTTTCAAGGATTTTAAAATTCTTCCTAGTTATTGCTATATAACAGTTACTCGTTTAGCAACCAACTTTCTGGGTACACCAACTAATACCATCAAATTTTTATAATGTTTAATACAATTTTGACATAATCGTGCAAGATATATTCTCAATCATTAACACATCTTTTACAAAAATGAGTAAAATATATCTTGTCTAAGAATTTTTTTAATAACCTTAATGGTTGGTGGGTGGATGGTTAAATATCAAAATTAATGTACAAAATATTTAATAAAAAAAATTCGGCCTACACATTGATTTATTTTAATAAAAATTTTGAATTCCATTCAAAATACTAAACTTTTTATGGTTTTTATATGGGAGAGAGTTGAAACATGCTGAAGTATTAAGAGTTGTATGAAATGGATTGGGTAACTCTCTCAAATCATGCAATATAGAAAATTAAGGCAATAGTACAATAATCAAGGAAACTGCTATATTCAAAGTTATTTCCAGGATTCCAGGATTTCCCCAGGACAATTCAAAATCCTGGCATTTTCTATGTTTTTCAGGTTTTCAAGGTTGGTAGACACCCTGACAAAGCAAGTTATAATCCTTGACTTAATTAAAACAAACTTTGTTTCCCGAGAGGTCCCATGTTGCAAGCTGTAATGACACCCTGTTGTGTTTATAAAATTGTTATGGCCAGTGCTAGAACATAATACTCGTATCTGCAATTAGGAAACGAAAATTGATAAAAACTGCCTACAACTTTTTAAAGCTAAATAAGGCTCAAAAACTAATGTGATATTAAAATAGGCTTCCTTAAACAATTTAGAGTTTTGGCATTGGGCATTAAAGTTTAAAGTAATCTAATCAAACTAAAGAATTGATGATGGAGTAAAAATAACTTTTACATCTTCAAATTTGCTCACCTTTAAAAGGTTGAAATGAAGCATCATCGATGAACTCAGTTTGTTCAATAACTTGAAACTGAAGTTCATACCCTTCGTCGGTCACTTTGGTCACTTCACCCCAATAGAGGAAGTGATCGTTGTTCACAACTCTTCCACTGAAGTCAGTCTAAACATCGGATAAAATAAAGCACTAGAACTTATATGGATTTATCTCATTACATGAATCAGTCTTAGACCATAACACAAGTTTGAACACTTGAGTACTCACGCGGGTGTTCACAGACCCCCAAGGTTGTAAATTTTGTGTTTCTAGCTAGTTTATTTTCATACGGGCTTTCGCCGCTCAGTACCTTGTGCAAAAAACCACAAATTTAAAACTGTGATTTTTTTAAGTTTCTATATTTTGGTTTAAACCAGCAACTCCTATGTAAAAATTAAATAAAAATGTGTCTTAAACATATGGACAGATGGTGCCAAGAGTGTTTTTAGCCATTTCAAGTACTATCATACTAGGAAATATTTAATTTCTAAATATGTTACTAATTGATAGTAAAATTCTTTTGAGAGTGGGTTTTGTAGATGAGTTTTTTACAAAAAAAAAAAAAAAAAACTTTTTACTTTATAACTTTTTGTCACTATTAGCCAGTTACTAGAAAAAATCTATGGGAAAAAATTATTTATATTGGTTGGTCCCAACTAAACAAAACAAAAAAACAAAGAATAATTAAATATAAATTTAATTTTAGCGAATTTCCCTATAGGGAATACGCTATTACGGTAGTAGCCATGGTAAGACCTAAGCCCGGGACCACTTTACTTTTTCATTTTGAGGTCCCTAGAAGCCAAAAACACCGTTCGTTCATTTTCATATATATGTATATATATATATATATATATATATATATATATATATATATATATGTGTCCGTGGTACCGATAACTTTTGAAGCGGACCTCCGATTTTGATCAAATTTGGTATGAAGGTGTAAGACCAGGTCTATTTTCATGAGTTCGCAAACCAGCATTGTCGGGTTATGGGAACGGGGTTTTATGGGGTTTCAAAGGGGTCAAAATTGGGTTTTTGGAATTTTTGGACCTCAATTTTAAAAATTCATGAATTTTAACTGAAACCATTCGAAAGAGCTTAAAAAAACAAACAATTTGGTATTTTGAATTTTTAACTTAGCTTAAATGGTTACGGAGAAAATCCAAAAATGTGTTTTCCATGTTATTCTTATGGGAAATCAAGAAAACCCTATATATTACTTATTTGTTGACATAACTTAGTCAAATTTGGTATGTACATTATCTAGATAGGGTTTAATTTATACTTGCTTACAAAACCCATATGGCGGCAAACCTACATACTCACCCCCATGGGGTTTATGGGGAAAATAAAAATTGTCAGAGCTTGATACAATTTTGTGTTTACATTCACCAATTTATTGATTAACTTAGATTTTCTAACAACGCCCCATGGCAGCAAACCTACATACTCGATCCTATGGTGTTTTTATGGGGAAAGTAAATAATCTAAAATTCCATTGGAAATTCGCTGAGTACGCAGGTCTGCTGCGACGGGGGTATTTAATTTTGTAATACAATGTTAGTTTTATTGTAAAATTGACTACCGTGATTACGGCAAACATTTTTTGGAATGACTAAAAATGAGTAAAAAAGGTTAATTTTAATTACAGACTGACAAAAATATTTCTACAGTCATGTTCCAAATTCCTAATTAATTATAAAAATTTTTTATTCAAAAATAGAAGTAAGTATTTGTAAACAAAGGTCTGACAAACCCCCGCACTAGTAGTTGTGTTACAAAATAGGGCGCAAGTATTTAAGGGTTAATAGTTTGAGAAAATTAATCAAGTAAAACTCGACTCAAATTAGTTCAGTAAAGTCAAATAACATTAACCACAATGATGTTACGCTGATGACTGACTATTTGATAAATCCGTACACTTTATTTATAAATATTTGAATAATTTTTTGCAGAGTTAAAAAATGTTTAAACTTCAGTTAACTGTAGCAGTACTATATAAGAAGCTCGACACTTTGTTGAATTCCAATATTATTATAGAAAAAGATTTTTATGTGTACGCTGCTTGTTTTAAGCCTTTTGCAATTCAAAGTTATCGATCTTTTTGATCATGTTTCTGTTGGCTGTGAACTGTACAATCATGAATCACCTTCATGCCTTATCTACACAGATCAATCATGAATATAGTCCCTGCATGTCTTATCTACAAAGACCATCAATCTAGAGCACAGTTTCCGTTTGTAATAAGATAAAGCACACAGGTGGAACTGGGTTTTAATTATAGTTTCAAGCAGAAAGTCGCCAACCAGACACTTATTAAACAATATTAATTAAATTGAGAGAATAAATGCGGTACTATCAATGGCATGTTAAACAATAATCAAAATCAGGATTAAATTAGTTTTAAATATAGTAATTTTATTAAGGTTTAGTAAATTAGAAAAAATAGGTTAAATAAGTAAACATACTTTTTCTGAGGGGATTTTTAAATTGAGAAAATTATGAATGTATGTTCGTAGCAAAACAGAGGGCAATGTTCATTTTCGTCACTATGAATTTACTTAAAATTTTAGTGAAAATGTAAGTTTTCTTATGGAAATTTAATACTCCGGAATATTTTTCTTTTGGATTCCCACTTTAAACTAAATCACACAATAACGAGATGAGTTATTCACTCACCATTGTTTGAATATGAGGGACAGGCAGAGAGAGATGGCTGCTCGGCACCATCATTCTCAAAACTTGGGATAGTGATGTGGGCCGAGTAAATACCCAGTTGGTAGGTAAATATAAATTTTGTACTTACCCAGGCATTTACCCCAGGCCCGGATAATTACCCAAAAACTGGGTATTTATAATTTTATTAAATTTTGCGAAGATTTAGTTGCCTTTTTGCAATTATTATACTGTAAAGATACTAAAATTATGATAAAGTGTGTTTTTTTTAAATTTTATGATCTCCACTAGCTTGGTATTATGGTACTTGGTACTTTGGAGCTAGATCAACATAAATACCGAGATCCCGGGTATTATAATTTTATTTTTTTTATAAATTTAATCTTATTGAACATTACTAAAATTGTTTAGTTAAAGTAATAATTATAATTCAGAAAAAGAGAAATTTGACCTGGTACAGTATACTCTCGTTCATCGGACTTGGCGACATCGGAACTCCGCTTCATCGGAACTGAAAATCTGGATATTATTAATTTTTTTTCTTACGAAATAAATAATTTTTTCGTTTTAGCGCCTTCAATTTCCATTCGTTCTATCCGCACAACAGTGAAGTATCACATTTTGCATCAAACGTCATCAGGCAATTTTCCATAATCTATACCCATCGATGTGATTTACGAGGCCGTGGAGTAGGACCTATTCGCAGAAAAATAGAAAGCGGAAGGGGGCAGGAAGTGAACATCCGCTTCGAGCGCTTCCCAAACTGTCATTCAGTCTGTCTCGCGTCGCGACTGCACCTGTGTTACGTGGAAGTCAGTTGACTGCTGGAATATGAGTGGAATATGAATATGGGAAATATAAGAATAAAGATTTTGGATCTTTATGTCCTGTGTTGTTTTTATTCCTATGGGTTCATAAAATCTCTTGTGTTATCTTAAAAACAAGAGTAAATACAATCACGATAGGTCACCGTACGGGCAGAAATGATGACTCACGACGGACTCCGCTTTATCGGAATTTTTTGACATCCGAACCGGCCGTCCGCCACATTAGTTCCGATGAACGAGAGTGTACTGTATGCGATAACTACCCTAAGGAAATAAACACAAATAAGTCTGATGGATAATGCTAAGATACACTGATCATTTTAAAATATTTCTGCTCAATATCTTTTGTTTAGCTTAAAAATAAAACATAGTATACTTTGTTTCTTTTATTAACTGTACAAAAAGTTGAGTTTCAAACTCAAATTAAAACTAGACAAAAAGAAAAAAGGAATTGAAAAAAAGGTTTATCCATATTTATTTATTTATATAGTTTAGTAATTATCATATTTGTTTTACTTATAGCTAGGGATGTTAACCCTAAAACCAAACCCTATGTTAAGACAACACTTGAACTTTAAGCTGTATTTTTTTGAAGGCATAATACTTTTATAAATTAGGGGGAACCAACTAGGGGGCATGGTTCCCGTAGGGGGCATCGAGCCGTAGGCGAGTTTGATTATACAATAGATGAAAAGTTTCAATCTAAAGAGTAAAGGGCTAATTTGAGTTTTGTCAAGTTTCCTATTTATGTTGTACTTAGTTAGGCCTACTAAAATGTTTCTTATGTGATAGGCTCACCTTAAAAGGTCAAGGAACATATTTTCTAATTTGTTTTATTTTGTTTTCAAATGCATATTTAATTTGCGCATTAAATTTTTATCGGTTTATAAAAATTTTAAGTTCTTTATATTGTTTTAAATTTTTTTTAGTATTGTTTGTCTTTTGTTTCAATATTTGGTATAGTTTAAAAATAAATAAATGAGAAAAAATACATAAACTTTTGAGAATTTCTCTTGTGTACCTAGTTTTTACTGTGTATTTTTTGCTGCAAAGTGCTTCTAACTTGAAACAATTTTTTTAAAATATATTTTGTACTTAATTCCAGTTTGTAATTATGAACATTCTAACAAAAATACTTGTATTTAATAACAATATTAAAATATTTTCTTAGAGCATTTTAAAATGCTGTACACAATGGTAGTAATACACCAGTAAGTTCAACCAATCTTATTATGCCTACATGATTTTCAATAACCAAAAAATTCTTGGGTATATACAAATTTAAATCAATATCAAAACTGATATTTGATTAATTTAAATTTAAATTCTTTTAAATAGCCATAGCCTATCCTAGAATATTACTGAATAGCAATAAAAAGATTAACAATCCCCTGGTAATATTTACCTTTAAAAGTAAAGACAGCTGATCTTACTTTATTTTAGACTCGGAAAATCCTGTTTATTTATAAACTTTTGATAGTATTTTTATTTTTATTTTTTTTTTAATACAAAATTATTGAATTTTTTTTTTAAAGGTTGTTATTGACTAGCCTAATATATAATACAATTCTAATGATAACATATTCGTGAATAAATATAAATTAATATTGCTAGATTTTGTAAATACCCAAAACACCTGGGTATTTATGACTTTTGGGTATTTACCCGGGTAAACACCCTGGGTATTTAGCCCGAGTTCTAAATGCCCGGGTATTTTACATCACTAAGAGTAGCACAAATCTTTGAGAGGACTGTAAATATTGACTCAAAATAGAAAAAAAACATATCAAAACAAAATTTAGGTGTTTACGTTGATCAACAAATAAACATCATAAATAGAGCACGAGAATATTGTAGAAAAAATACATATATGTATCACAATCAATGCATGGATGAAAAAATATAACCCTGCAATATAAAGATAGGCCTACTCCCTAAAATTTAAGTGATTTTTAAATTCACAAAATATAAAAACAATAACAATTAGGTTGTGATGAAGTTGACAATACAACAATGAATGAGAAAACATGAGTTACCAAACATGTAGCATATAATTGAACTTGTAAACTTATTGTAACATTGTGACGATATGGCCTACATTTAAATATCATGATTCTAGGACGTTAACAAGATTTTAGAGCAGAAACAAAATGTTTGAACATTATAAGTTGTTAAGTGAGCTATTGAGGTCTGCTAACAGAAACATAACAATAGCTTTGTTCAGCACTGAGTCTGAAGTTTGAGTCAATATGACATCACAGTCAGCTGATTCGCATGAACGGCACTTGCGTCCTAACAACTGAGGGGATTTAAATAACGTAATTGTATATGTCACAGCACATGCGCAGTGGTGGACCAATGGAGAAACTGAATGCTGAAGAAAGGGAGGGGGAACGCAGCTGAGCAAGTAGCGACGCCGTAATGGCGGAAAGTGAAGTAATTTGCTGCCAAAACGAAAACATGCTTTCATTCATAAATAAATTTGCATTTCCACAGGAATTTAACACTAATCCAGAGCACCAATGATGTGAAGATTTTTAAGTTGAGAAAATTATGAAATTGTGTTAGTACCAAAACCAAGGACAATGTTCATTTTTGTCACTTTGAATTTACTTTAAATTTTCTCAGAGATATGTAAGTTATCTTGTGGAAATTTAATACACTGATATATTTTTCTTTTGGGTTCCCACTTTTCTCACTTTAAACTCAATCACACAATAACGAGAAGAGTAGTTCACTCACCATTAATTTCCATACATTTGAACAAGAGTGTAGTCCATCCCAAATAAAGTGATGGTGGGAGATGGTTAAATCCGGTGGATCACGGTTCACATAAACGGTATGGACACAGACGACGCTACGCGGCGCGGCGGCGGAAAATACAACAATAACGAACAAACCGCACATTTTCGAGTTTGAGAAATGAAGACTAGAAAATCACATATAGTTCTTGAGAGAATGGCGCAAGGGCCAAAAGAATTTAGAGAAATGAGAGAGAATAATAGCAAACAAGCTGAGCTCGCATTTAGCAAGCGTTTTCTTCTTGAGCACTGACTTTTATTTATTCAGGAAGGCGGTAGACGCGATACACAATGCATCCTAGAGGGATAGTCACAATTTTTTATCACGCCACAATTCTAGACCAATGAAAAGCCAGGAAAATCATAGGATTTCTCAGTGACGCTGTGTGTATAAATGTGTCGTGTGAGTGAGGTATTCAAACTGTCTGCTTTTAATCCACTGTCTTAAATATGAGATACCACTACAGTACTGAGACATATTGGAACTAGCTATAACTACTCTTTAGGATTCTAACCTGTAATCGTTTATCACATCAGGCTAGACCTAAATTAGGCTTACGGCGTGGGGCTTGCTCCTTATCCAGCCGCTTAATCAAGGGATCTGGGCCACTTTGCGATCCACATCGGGTTTGTTTTCTAGGAGGATGCCCCGGACAAATTATGCACCGGAGTTTTCGTATAGCCTCCAGGCAGTAGTGTGTGTTCCGTATCGTCAGGATTACCCAGGCAGTAGATGCAATCCAGTTAACCGGTCTTGCCCATCCGGTTCAGGTACGACTTGAAATAGTTGTGGTATGTCAGAAACTGTGTAAGGTAGTAGTCCACCTCGCATTGTTGTCTTTCCACCCATGGCTGTACCTGCTCGATGAGTCGCGCAGTCCATCGTCCTCGGGTGTCATGCTGCCAGCTGTGTTGCCACTGTTGGAAGGTTCGGGTGTGCTCTTCAGATCTTGCTGCATACTTGCCAATCCCGCCTTGTCTCCGGTAAATCGCCTTCCTCTCCCCTGTCAAGAGCTTGTCAGGGATGACTCTGGAAACCACCAGGATGGCAGGCTCGGATACTGTCCGATAGGCGGAACACACCTGGAGCGCAGCTTAACGCTGAACCCGGGCGAGTTACAACCTACAGAATTTCTTGGTAAGAGCATCTACCCACACCTCTGCTCCATAAAGGAGCACGGACTGGACTGCGGACATCAATAACTGTCTTCTACTGGACTGAGGACCCCGGACATTGGCCATCAGCTTACTAAAAAAAGAGACCATCTTAGCAGCCTTGTCCACTGTACGGATGATCTGATCCCTCCAACTTATCTTGTTGTCCACCATGACTCCGAGGTACTTGGCAGCACGTGTTGACTGGACCACTTCCCTTCCCACTCGCAGAGGGACGACGGTGTCAATTCTTTTCTTTGTGACGATCACGATCTCCGTCTTGCACTGGGCAAGCAAAAGACCATGATCGGACATCCAGGCGTTGACCACACACATGACCCGGTTCAACTTAAGCTGGGCTAGCTCAACGCTGCGTGCAGCAAAGAGAGCCACAATGTCATCGGCATACCCAACCAAGATGGTTTCATCTGGCATTTCAGATCTCAGGAGGCTGTGTCCATAAGTGACATTCCAGAGATCCGGGCCCAATATCAAACCCTGCGAGGCACCAAGGTGACTTCCATCATCCATCCGCGCTTCAACTTAGGTGTCGTACTTCAGATATCTAGAACGGAGATAGTCCTTAATGAGCCTCTACAGATACATTGGAATGCAAAAGGTGTTGCGAAGTGCATCCAACATATCGACCCATCTTGCCAAGTTGAAAGCATTTTTGACATCAAGCGTAACAAGAAGCACTACTCGGCGGGAGAAATGGCTGTGGCTCTCGGCTCTCTCAACAGCTTTATGGACTTCGGCAATCGCGTCGATTGTTGATCGTCCCTTTCTGAAGCTGTACTGATGAGGGCAAAGGCCCCCTGCAGCAACCACGGCAGAAGTCAGACGGGAACGAATCAACTTTTCAAAAAGTTTTCCAGCCGTGTAGAAACATGCAGAGAGGTCCGTGGGACAACGACAGGATCACCTTTTCCCTTGCTGATAAGCACAAGCCTGGCGGTTTTCCAGGGAGATGGAAACACCCCTGCAACTAAGCAGGCATTGTACATTCTCAGCAACAATCCAGGATTGATGCTAACAATACTGGTTAAATGTAATGGCTAAAATATTTACCAAGTAATTAACAAAAGAAAACCATATATATAATAAAAATTTAGAAAATTAGCAACCGGTAGAGAAGAGTGCAAGTGAGCGCGTGCACAAAAGCTTTGGTTGCTCATTTTGTGTTTTTGCCTGCCCTTCAGAACATGGGCTGCGGTTTTTCACTAGAGTTTTACCTAGCGTGAGCGTTCCTGGTGTCTATATAGAGTTCTATGATTACAACCCATGCACGATCATTATCAAAAAGCTATTGACAAAATCAACGGGTAGAAGGCAAAGAGGCACAGAAGGACTATACCTGACTCAGTACGGAGATATGGTCTACACTGTAGTCATCAGCGAGAGATCTCATGAACCGATTGCAGAGGCAGGACTTGCCGATTCCAATCGCCCCTTTTTCCTTTTCCGTCCCAGAAAGCCCCACCACCGCAATGTTGAACCACCGGTTCGAGTCCCCTTTCCTGGCCATGTTGCGTGTTTGTGTCTAGGCTCCCATCTTACTCTGGGTCTTCAACACTCCGCCATTGCTGGCCACACTGCAAACACAAATATCAAATTTATGTATATTAAAACTTAAAACTTTACTTAATTATTACAATACACTTTTGTTCACCCCAAACTAATGTAGAAGACAGCCGGTTTGGATATCAAAAAATACAAATAAAGCAGAGTCAGCCGTGAGTCATTGTTTTCGTCGTTGGGGCAACCAATTATAGTTATAATTCTAACAGCCTTGATACCTTTTCATCGCCTTATACGTAAGGAAATTACGTAAGTAATAACTTAAGGTAATTTCAATTATAGTTGTTTGCTCTAACTGATAACACAAGAGATTTCCTGAAAATAAAATACTGAAACTCCTAATAAATAACAGTAAACTTATAGTAGTAAAAAATCACAGGAAATGAATCTTCAAATTCCTTACTGAAATATGTGAAATATAAGAAAATAAACGTTTCCGTTCAGAAGCGAAAAACTGAATAAATCATCGGCAACAGTGATTTGTTTCACCTATCATGGGTGCACTTCATTTGGTAGGCTGACAGTAAATAAACCATATGTTTACTTCTTGCCCCCTCCAATTCCTGTGAAAATACATACGCTGGCCATTGATTACATCGAGGCATAGAGAATTTAGATTATGAAGAAATGCCTGGCGATGGAAAAATTATTAAATGTGGCTATAACAAATAAAATGCATAACAAATGTTGAAAATGAAATTCAAACCCTTGGTTTGGATAAGGAGGATTTTGTCACAGAGAAAAAAAGTACTGCAGCTTGAAACTTAAAAGATTTATATCTTGACGGCTACACGTAACAGGAACAAGATACACATTGTTGCAGACTTGTGAAGTCATAGAATTTCCAAAGGAAATTGGAAATTTCTAAGCAGGTTAGTTACCATGAGGGGTTTTTACTATATGTAGGCCTACCTAATGTTATCTAGTGAAGGTACATGAGAAGTTCCATCAAATTATTCTAATGAGTAATCAAGATATTAAGTTTTGTCAAAGACTTGTGTGGGATTAATTTATATATTTTCTTTGTAACCAGTTAAGCTAAGCTAATGATTCAAAATAGATTGAGTCTTTTTAGTTGTGTTTGATTTGTGTTACTATTTGATTTATAATCTCAACTTTTTCTGTCACAATAACCAAATAAAGATGATCGATCACATTTCAAAATTTCAAAATACTATAGGCTTTTGGTTGGCAAACCCTCCTGCTACTTTTTTAATATTGAGAGTTGAGAGGGATCAGCAGCCGAATAGCAAATGATAAACAGATTAATAAAACAGAGCAATAGAAATTTGTCAGTGGTCGTCAGAAATATGAGAAAAAAAGCTCAGCATTCAATAAACCCTCAGCACTCATCATCAGCAACTCCTATGGTCCCAGCACTTTGAGCACCCTGGAGTGTTAAGATAAGACAGCATCAGCACTCATATAATCTGAGTAGAAAGAATAACATCAATATGTACGTAGATACAGATTGGATTCGGCCAAAGAGAGCAACCCCAAATTACCAGATAAGTTCTTGAAGATGTTAGAAACCTGGAAATACCCCACATTGAGATTCACCAAACTTTATGGGTGAAAAAGATTTCTGATCTGTGGAGGAGTTTATCAGTGCACCATGTGACAAACGGAGCTGCCACACACACACGTGAACATTTCTTTAAATATTAATATTAGCTTTTTTTAGTTCAAGTAAACATTAGCTTCAGAAAAATGAAAGTTTGGCAAGACATATTTCTGTCCCTGTTCTTCTACCTCTACTTGTTTTACTTGTTGTTATTGTTGCTTTCTGATCTATCTCTATGTCTGTTTTACTTGTTCTGTGTGATTCCAAAGAAAATATTTCTTAACTAGTGCCATACATTTAAAACTTTTGGGCAGCATGATTTTTCATGCACCTCACTGGCATCCTAAGTTATCAAAACCGCCACGCCCACCATATCAGCAGCACTGTCCAGGGGAAATCCACATGGTCACTAAGTTATGGTCACAACCTATTGAGTTAGGTTGCCATTTCAATAAAGGTATTAAGGTAAGTACAATATACCACTGAGTAGTGCTGTGCAAGGTTTCACATTTCTTGCTCAGATCCTGTTTAAAAAATAAATTACATAGTGTCACACTGCAGCTTGGGAGCGATCACACACCAGGATCGCAGTGGGTTCCATATGGGAGCAATCGCTCCCATGGGGCCACGAGCATGTCAAGGAAAATTTTATCTGATATTAAAACAACACTCATTCTTTATTTAAAAGATTTAGTACTGTATGAGGTTATTTTGATTGATTCATTTTCCAGGCCAATTGTCAAAAATGTTTCATTTTGTGCAGAAACTAAAAGCATTGTTCCTATTACTGCATGACATCTAATTGAAATATGATTTCAACAATACGAATGTAAAAAATTAATTTCATAGGACTGTTAGATTATGTGTCTCGAACAGTTTTAAGATACCGTGGATTAGTTAAATCTTTGCTTAATAAGGACAGAAGAAATGGATGGAGATTGAAGTGCCTAGGCATAATGTTTTATATTAGTTTATTATTTCAATACCCCATCCCTTCCCTCCCCCATGAAGTATGACTGATGAAGCTTGACAATTGAATATCACAGGAGAGGGTAAATTTTTGTTTATGGAATGAGAGATACGCAGAGTGTCACTGATAACTTATATCAAATGAATCCCAGATGCACTGGAACTCCCAATAATCTAGAGACGACACAGACCAGCATTTTCTGACCATAGAAAATCTTAAAGCTATTTCTGAACACTTACAGGGAAATAGTTTTTTTAGCCATGCAGCCTAAAGGAAGAAATTATTGGATCGTCTTGTGTAGAATACTTGAGATCAGCATATTTTGGTCTGTTTAAATCTAATTTGCAATATGGTCTTCATATGTGGGGTTACTCATAAAAATTAATGATGTAGGTACTTTAGCTGCAAAAGAAAATCATCCACACTATTGCTGGGGTGGGCCCTGTAGAGCACTGTAAACCACTCTTTGAAAAATTTCGTATTTTGCACAGTCATCAATCTTTACAATTTCAATGTCTTGATATACGGTACACAAAAGCTAATTTACATGAATTTTACACTCGACAGGATATACACTCATATAATACAAGAGGCAAAAGAGCACTGGACATTCCCCGACACCGGCTTACACTCACCGGTAATTCTTTTAAAAGTAACTTATTTGTATTAAGTTTTGTAATAAGCTACCTGAACCTCTCCTTGAAGCCACCATTCCTCATTTTAAGTCAAAAGTTTACTCATGGCTGTTAGAAAATCCATTTTACACACTTACTGAATTTTTGGATTCGACTATTCTAATATAGATATATTATATTGAGCTTATTTAGTAGGTTATTATTTAACTCTCTGATTCTGTATGTTATGCCCTGATTTTACTACGCCTATTTTAATTTACAATTGACCAATGGCAATAAAGATTCTGATCCTGTATATAATACATCAGGGTTTTCACTGGTTGTCCACAACAAATAAGAATAGTTCCAGGACAATTTGTAATTTTCCAGAACACTTGCGGCATTTGAAAATGTTTTAGGCCTAATTAGAGTTTTTAACCGTACAACATTTGTACAATAGAGACCTGTTTCCCAACCAGAGACTCATGGTTACTGGGAATTCATAGGAAATAAAAACAAACATAAAGTAAATGTGGTAGGTCAAGAAATGCATTGATAATTAGGCCTATTATCCAAAAGTTTTTCATATATCTATCATCAAATGTTATTCACAATTCGGTCATGAATCGGAATAACTTCCTTGGGAAAATGGGTGTCAGCAGTTGTGTCCGGCCTAATACTTCACTTGCCCCATCCCAAGAATCCTCTTAAGCAATTTATATCCCCAACCCCCTCTTAATTCCGTGTTATTTGTCATTCAGTGAAGCGGTGTCGGTCAGTTTGTGGAGTTTTTTCTGTGTGACTCCATCTCGCAAGTGCTGAGTTGGAGTTTATTTCCTTATAAAGTAAGGAGTTACTTTATAAGGAACTGAAATATGACCAAACACATATTTCACCATTTCAATAAAGGTATTAAGGTAAGTACAATATAAAACTGAGTAGTGCTGTGCAAGGTTCCACATTTCTTGCTCAGATCCTGTTTAAAAAATAAATCACATAGTGTCACACTGCAGCTTGGGAGTGATCATACATGGCTAATAATTGTGCCATAATAAAGCAGGCGATAGGTAGGTATTGGAACGAGCAAAATACAGTCTTCCATAAAACAAAGAGGATGCAAGATTTCACACCTTAACATATCTTTATACACAAAATATTTCAAAAGGTGTGAAGGTGCTCTTTCACACCTTTGGTTGTTCTTTTTGTGTATTAGGTTATTGTACGGATGTATAAGTATGATATGATTTTATTTATAATTACATATCAAATATAGCCTATTTCGTTTGCATTGATTTATAATTTTGTATTACTCCTGCTGTCATTGCAGAACAAAATTCCACATGCGCCCTTTCCGTAACACAGTGATAAACCCATTTTACACCTACTAGAAAATTGCTAGTAAAACTATTTTTAATTGAAATATTAAACCTATTGAGTTTAAAAAATTAATGGTAGGCCTATATAAACAATAAAATATGATTAGATGAAGTTAGTCAACATTTAAATACAATATTTTTTGTAAAATGGGTGAAATTGTGCAATTTATTATTGCAGAGTAAAACCACGCATGCGCCCGCCCGAGAGTTAACTTAATTTAAAATAGATTTATTTGTTTGTAGCATTACACCTGAAGGTTATATAGTGCCATATTTCAGTAAAAAGCTTATTGAATAATTTCAACGGAGGTAGATGGAAGTATAAATAGGAAATTTTACTTAAAAGCATAGGGAGCTGATGTAGGCACATAGTAAAGAGACTGACTAATTACCTACCAAAGTAAACATCTTTCCAAGTTCTTACCAGCTTCAAAAGATCAGCTGGATCCATTTATTGCCCAGGGAGGGTATATGAAGTAGGCCTTAGGTAACTTAAAAATTTAAGAGAAAATAAATACCATCAACCCGGGCTACTTTGTAAAATTTTTTTCGATTTTTTGCTGTAAATTTTTTATTTAAAGGGGTAGATTAATGAAAAAATATCAAATTGTGCAGTTTAATTAGTTCTTTTGAGTGCTGGATAGGATAAAAATATATATATAATACTTTGGACGGTAAAAAAATACAAATGGCGGCTATCAAACTAGCCCCAGTCTGGGGCTACTTTGTAAAATGAACTTTGATGCCTTGTCACAATATAAGGGGGGTTACTTTGATACTTATTTTGAAAGCTGGGGTTATTATGATTATTTTAGTATGACTTTGGTTGTTCTACCTTTCATAGTTTTTTATCTACGATAGGATTTTTAAAATACCGTTCCTAGATTTTAGAACTTTACAGAGGATAAAAAAAAATTCATATATAACCTAAAACAAAGCATTAATGTACCAACAACACCAGTTTTTAGTTTAAAAAAAGACTAGAAATTAAGGAAAAAATTAGTAATAGTAGATAAGTACTTTATATTATATTGTACCGTAGCAGCTAGGGAAATGTTGCTCGAGAAGCAAGGGTCGCAACTCCGTTTCAGATGTGTGGTCTGCTGCAGATCAATAATGTTAGAGGTTTTATTTAATGTTAAGACTCTGGAACTTGTGTTTAAATAATAAATACCTTTAATACCTTTATCAAAATAGCGACCTCGACCTAACTAAATATTTAATTTAAAATCCAAGAAGAATAAGAGCGATCTTATAATCTTGTTACTGACCATGGCCAACATTCTTCTTAGACAGGACTGTTAATGTCCTCTTCTGTCTAATGAAGGTCACTTTACGATTAGGTACAAATTTACCATTCTAAATGTAAGTGCAAGTAAAAGCATGCTGGTGAATATAAGCAAATAAAATAAGCAGTGTCAGAGTAGCCTCTGACAGTAGAAACCTTAGAAAACTTTTTGAAAATTTTTTTTCCCCCTTAGGGAAGTTGAAAATTTATATTGATATGTATTTTTGTCATCCCAAATACATAGACTAATCATTAAAAAATCCAAGAATAATGGGGAAAATGTGGTTAGGTTGTGCATATGAAAGTTCAGGGACGTTTTTTATTTTGCAAAAAAAGTTGTTCAGAATGTATTAATTTTTATTATGATAAAGAAGACCATATATTTTTTAGTGAATATAAAAATAAGATAACCTATGCTATAAGTAAGCTATTAAAGTATCCGTAACCATTGTTATGAATAAAACTAAAATTGAAAATAATTTAAAGTAAAAATGAAAATTTTATCATTGTAGCCCCGCGAGTCAAAGTAGCCCCGGTTGACAGTATCTCACTTGTTAATAACATTACAACCTAAAGCAGACACTGGCCAAATTGCACAGTTCTAGGGACACATAAAATTTAGTTAAAGTAAACTTTAGAGATATTGTCATTAAGTCTGCCTAGGCCTACTTGACACATACAGAAGCCTAAGCCTAATTTAGATATTAAATAAGTTAATTTAGTTATTTTATTTTTCACTGAACATAAATAATAAGTGGGCTACCCGTAGGCCTACCTTAGAGGTTATATTATTTATATATCAGTCCCAACAAAAATTCACAAAAATATTAAAAACAGAAGTGTAGCCTACATAGCCCTACATAAAATCTTTTTTTAATAATTTGCCAAAATATGCATTAGAATAAAATCATAGGCCTAAAAATCATTAGAAAACCAAGGGAAATCTGAGTTAGTCATTTTGTAGCTCAACTAAGGAATGGCATCCTACCTAAGCCCTGTAACCAAGAATCTCTTTAACATTTAGATGAAATAACAATTCATAAAAGAGCAAAAAAGCTTTAAAAAGGCTCTATTGTATAAAGATTAATATATAATCAATGCAAACTAGTTAAATAACATGTTTTATATTAAATCTTAGATGAATCAAAGACTACACAAAATATTGATTATTTGGCCATGACTATAACCTAAACAGACTTGATGTATTCAAAGTTTTCCTAACACAAGAGAAAGACCTGTTATGTTTAGCATAGTTAGATATGAATCAGCAAAACAAAATCCCATTTAGATCCTTAATAGTCGGAAAAAAAGCTTTGCTTTGGTAAAAACTATTTAAAACTGGCGTTAGGCCTACTCGGTGACACCCAAAGGTACTTACATGAATGATAGAATGGATGGATGTCATGTATCACAAATTTGTGCGAATTGAAGACATAGTTATTTGTATTATACTAACAGACAAAGAAAAATGAATCATAAAATAAACTAATCATGAAATTTATACACATCCCGTGACGAATTTCAAGTGACATTTTCACACCAAATGATTACTAACAGCGGACGCCATAATAAAGCAGGCGATAGGTAGGTATTGGAACGAACGAAATACAGTCTTCCATAAAACAAAGAGGATGCAAGATTTCACAAGTTAACATATCTTTATAAATTACATACTTACACTATTGACTATACATACTAAATTGACTTCAGCATGTAAATTCAATGCTTACACATAAAATAATTTTATTTAAAATAATTTTAATGTAAAATTTTTCGGCTTCATAAAACTTAATTTTGGGATTCTAACTAATTAGAGTATTACATCCCATTAAGATTGATTGCAAAGGAATCTAAAAAATGAGTAGTATCATTGACTTTGTGGTAGTATGTTATAAAGGTTTAAATTTAATTAGTTTTTAGCTAAAGATCGATGGCGATTTTGAAGGTATCCCTTGTCCCATAGATTTACTTCGCCTCATAAAGAAGTACAGTGGAAGTACTGTGATGAAGTGTTGAAATGTATAACGATCTCTTTGCCACCTTGCATGTATTGTATGTTTTGTATGTATTGTATATTTGCATGTATTGTATATTTTGTAATTGGCTGCTTGCCGTTGGAAATAAATAAATAAATACAGTAAAATGTTACTTCTTTATGCTTCGCCTCTCGTGACGTTCCAGTTTCCAGAGTGGACCGGAGGGACTATACTGCGCTGCTCTCCAGCCCAATATTAAACCATCATCAGCATAATATTAAATTGTATACACTATTTTTTAGATAAGACGGCAAGTTCTGACCATTTTTGCAGACGACACATCACTTTGTACACAGAACTAAAACATTCATGAACTTAAGGGGAAACGTTTTGCCAGCTAGGTGCCACACCTCTCAGTATTTTTTAGATATCTACTTAAAAATAAATCCAACCAAAACGAATTATATGTTTATCACCACCACGCAAAAGAGAAATCACCTGATGAGGGCTGGGTCTTCAACTCCATTTGTTTTTCAAGGTTGAAACCTTATTCTTGAACGATCCCATTTTGTAGATTATCTAGGAGTGAGGTTGGACGATAGTGTTAGGTTGACGAAATACATTTCAAAGATTCAAAGATTCAAAGATTCAAAGATTTTATTTGGCCATTAAGTTTGTACAACAATAGGCTATGTCTTAATCTAAATTAATCTAAAATAATTTATCAAGAGTCATACAAAACAAATAAAAAAAAAAACATCACAGCAAACCATGCACAATCAAAGAGAATAAATACATGAATGGAATTCACTGCAAGTCAAATTCAAATTTACACTGCAAACCATGCCTTAAAATAAATAACTCTAGCTACTACAGGAAAAAAAAATCAAGCACACTGCAAACCATGCAAAAGGAGAAACTCAATAAAGACATACCGTTACAAGCAGATACAAAAATGCCAAGGCATACAGTAGGCCTACTTAAACTAAGATGTTAGGGCCTGACTTCATGGCTTCAAAGTATTCATCAATACAATAAAAGGGGTTTGATACAAGCCAATTTTTCAGAATCCTGTTAAATTTTGAGTTGCACAGTGATCGTACATTACTTGGTAGGCAGTTGTAAAACTTTACACCTGAAACAGGAAAGCAATTTTGAGTTTTGCACAATCTATTTCTGGTGATGTGCACATTGTTGCAATTTCTAGTTCTATAAGGGTGGACATCACTATTCAAGACAAGTTCACCCTCTTTTGCTTTAATAGCAACAATACATTGATATACGTAAACATTGATCACAGTCATAATTTGATTCTCAATAAAAAGTGGCTTACAATGAGATAGATAATGAGCCTTACACATTACCCGTACTGCCTTTTTCTGCAGCAACAGTACCCTCTGAGCTTGAGGTGAGTGTCCCCAAAGCCTGGTCCCATACAAAATATGAGACTGGAAAAAGGAGAAAAAAGCTAGCCTCACAAAAGTAGTAGGCATTAGACTTGACAGTTTTCTAAGTAGATAAATGACTCTGCTTAGCTTTCTACAAAGGTAATCAATATGGTCACCCCACCCAAGCTCAGAGTCCAGGGTAAAGCCTAACAGTTTGACAGGTTTGTTATCTGTGACAGTTCTATTTAGACTAAACAATATCTCCTGAGTTTTACTTTCATTTAAAGCTAATTTATTGCCAGCAAACCACTCGGATGCTATTTCAAATAGTATGGCTGCGGTATCCCTAGCAATATCAGGATCAGGATGCTTTGCATACAATGTAGTGTCATCTGCATAGAGTAAGACATCATTACTGACACTAAAATACAAGTCATTCATGAAAACAATGAATAGAAACGGCCCCAACACGGATCCCTGAGGGACTCCATATTTGACCGCAAGAGCATTTGAGTTAGTACCTGCCCAACTCACAATCTGGGACCTGTTCACCAGATAGGACTTAACCACTCTGAGTGCACATTCACCCACACCATATTTCTGGAGTTTCTTTAGCAAAACTGCATGCGGAACGCAATCGAACGCCCGTGAAAGATCACACAATAAAACAGCTGTAGAAGATCTGCTCTCAAACGCTCCCAATATAACTTGAAGAAGGGAGTCCACAGCAGTTACCGTAGACTTGCCCCTCCTAAAGCCATGCTGAGCAGGGGCGAGGAGTCCATGTGCCCCAAAGTGGTCATATAGTTGGGTCAACATAATTGCCTCTAGTACTTTACCAAAAACAGGAATTAAAGATACTGGCCTATAACTGCTCATGCTATCTTTAGGCCCCTTTTTATAGACAGGCACAGTTCGGGACACCTTTAGAACATCTGGAAAAACGCCTTCCAAAAGGCAGCAGTTAAATAAATGGGCCAACAAGGGGGCAATGACAGGTACAATTTTTTTGAGAAAGTCAGTGGACATATCATATATATCCCTACTCCTAGAGATTTTAAAACTATTTACAATTTTAACAACATCAAAAGCAGTAACCATATGCCATTGAAAATTTTCATGACCTACAGGAACACGTACAAGATAATCATTGTCATTACCAGATATATCGCTAACAATACTATCCACAGAGTCCATAAAGTAGTGGTTGAAGTCCCCAGCAGAGGCAAAGCCTTTATCCATGGTTGTGGATCTGGGTCTGCTTTCATTAATTAGGTCCCAGGCCGCCTTACATGGATTCGCAGACCTGGTAATCGTGTCAGCAGCTGCAGCCTGCTTCGCCTCGCGGAGTTGAAGTCGATAGTCTCTCCTCAATTCACGTACATAAGGTGAAAGACAGGGCCTACTCTTAGCTAAGTCATGCATCAATAAGATATAGTTTTTGAAGTCAGCTAATTCCTTTGTGTACCAATTATTTATCTTCCTTTTGTTGTTACTACTGATCACTTTTAGGCCTACATTTTTATGTTTCACTGGAAAATGATAGTCAAACTTAAACTTGAATTTGTTAAAAAACTCACCAAATGCAGTGTTTGCCGAGAGTCCACACAAGGCATCGTACCACAGAGCAGTTTGACTTGCAATGTCGTCACAAAATAAGCTCAAATGAGCCTCGTTAAAGAGTCTAAAAGAAATTGATTTGGGTTGAAGACCCAATGCATCTTTCATTACACTACTAGATTTAAGCTTGAGAAAAATGTGTTTATGATCAGCAATTTGATCATTGCTAACTGTTACATCAAAATTCCAAGAGTCAATATTAGTAATAAAAGAGTCTAGACTGGACTTGTCCCTCGTTGGTACATAAACACTACTGTAGAAGCCGAAACTACGCAGAGTGTTCATAAAATCAGTTGATTCCCTGCCAGGCTTTACTAAATCTATGTTGTGGTCTGTGCCAATAACAACAGAAAGATTAAAAGAAATTAAAAATGTCAGACAAAGCTCAAGCAAATTAAGAAAACGTTCCACAGAGCCATTCGGTGAGCGATACATGGCAACTACAATAAGGTCAAACTCATGCAACAAAACAGCAGTAAACTCACCCTCAAATTCCACACAGAAGTCACTTAGGTCCAAAAAAGTAATTCCCAACCCGGATTTCACATAAATGGCAACCCCACCACTAGGGTTAGTTCTACAGTATTGAGAAGCTAGTTCAAGGCAACTAATATTGTTATAATAGGGTACTTCATCTAATACCAGCCAATGCTCAGACACACACAACACATCCAGGCTATTTTCTTCACATAACAATTCCAGTTCAATAACCTTATTCCTTATGCACTGTACATTAATTGAGCACAAATTTAGTAGGCCTACAGTAGTCCTATTGGTAGGTGAACTTACACTCGAAGTTAAACTAGGTTCACCCGAGGTTTTGCTAAAAAAGTCTGAGACTTTACGAAACTAGGCTTAGGCCTAGAGAATTTCTCAACAAACTCCCTCACCAAAGTTCCCACCGGCCAAAAGGCACCGTCCAGGATTTTCACTGAGTCCGTAGGTTTAACCCCCAACTTAAAGGATTTGTATGAATCGTGTTTGGGTTTAAGTTCAACACATTCAACGTCTATATTAGCTTTTTTCATATAATTCACCACATCATCATTACTAACTCCGACAGAAAGCCTGGATATAAATATCCAGTCCTTTTTTTCCACAGCCCTTAGGCCTATATCTGTTCGGTCAGAAATGACAGGTTTTGTACCAATGATTGGATTACCTTGTCTCTTCCTCTCACTCTTTCGATTACGTTTATTGCTAAACGTATTCCACGGTCCGTCCTTCACACGGTTAGGAGGATTGATCTCTGGAAAGTCATCATCATAATTTGCATTGATGATTTGGGACTGCGTATCGACGCCTACATTAACCCTACTCTCGTCAATCTCTGCCTGGTTATTCTCGTATGACTCAGTTTCTGAAGAGGACTGAGGCGACTTATCCTGTATTTCCTCCCCAGGCTTAAGCCTAGGACCAGAACAGTTCTGAGATTTAGGCTTAGATTTAACACTAGATTCCAAGATACCATCCAACTTATTATTCAGTTCGATATTGTCATTGACAACTCCCTTAACAATAGAGATCAAATTCTGCACTACTGAGTTTAAATTAATAAACTCTTCAACATTTCCAATCCTTGTTTGCAGCCTTTTGAGGTTAAAGTCACAAGACTCGCAGAACCATTTAGATTTCTTTCCTAATGTAGTCAACAGTTCATAATCGCTTTTACACACATTTACACATGCAATGTGGTACCATCTAGCACAAAAGCCTTCACAAAAAACCGCATTACTGTTACTTTTCACCAATTTGAAACAAGAACCACAATTTGGATCCACCAACTCATCCGCCATGACAGTTTATCCATGGCATTGATAAAACTTGCTTCAACTTTATCTTCAAATATTTTTGTATTAAGGAATCTATATATAGCTGCTTTATAGGTATTGCTCTTTGTAAGTTAGTGTATTTTAGTTTCATATAAAAAGTATTCAATAGTGCTTTTTGGTCTGTAAGGCAAATCCAATCTCATTCATTCGCTTGGCCTACGGATTGATTCTTCATTAACATGGCAGCAACACATTAACGATCTTTTACTAAAACTATGTAAAGCCTTTTATGCTATGCTTAATTAATTATATCAAAGGCAGTCTATTTTAAACTCTTAAGGCAACTTTACTTTGCATATTTCCATTCATTGATTCAGTTTAGAGTTCGGTTTTCGTTCGGACCAACAGATTCGGATCTAAGGAACGAGAGTCGTTCATTTCTGGCGCGTTCATTTCTACCCTAGTCTTTATTCCTGCGAGATGGTCGCGATGTCACGATAGGGGGGCCCCAGCCGATATTTCTTGCCGAGGGCACACAATGTAGCCAGTCCGGCCCTGACTATGAAGTCTCTATGTAGCCCTAACAACCATCTAGTAATTTTTATATATTTAATCAATGTCACCTTTTTGTCTACAAGTTTTTTTCAATTCCCCAAACTAATTAACACTATTAAACTTATTTTAATTTCATTTATCCCTACCGTTATATATATATATATATATATATATATATATATATATATATATATATATATATATGTGATATATATATGTAATATATATATATGTGACGTTAAGTTAATAAAAACTGTAAGTAATTAATTTAATCATAGAAAAAATACCGGGTTAGTTTTTCTATGATTAAATTTAATACTCAGGTTGAAATAATAAAACGTCTTCCAACATTACTAGATATATTTACACTTGATTGTTTACAAGACGGTAAATATATATATAAATATGTATGATTGGGCCTGATGATGACCGGTCCTTGACTGGTCGAAATCGATCGCCATCATAAGATTTTTTTATATATTTACCGTCTTGTAAACAATTACAGTATAAGTGTAAATATATCAAGTAGTGTTGGAAGACATTTTATTATTTCAACCTGAATATCAGTACCAGCACGTATAATGCTAATCAAGAAGTTATTTAATGAAATAACACAACCAAACAACTACTATAAAAACATTTTGATATATTTTTCTGGAAGGGGAGTTTCTTATACTTAACCCTCTCAATGCACTATTTCCCTCTTTAGCACAGCTATAATTTTTTAAGTAAATTATAAATTAAGTTTTTGATCTGATCAAATGAATAATAATGTCCTATGCACCAATACTAAATAAGGCAATGCAGTTGCTTGTTTAAATGTTTTTTTTTCAATTGATATAAATAATATTGTGCATATATATATTGTTTAAATTATATATATATAAATTATATATTTATACATATAATTTAAATCATTCACAAACTTATTCTGCATATAAAGTTTTAATATTTTCATGTGATAAATATTGTTCAGGTGAGAGGGGATTTACGCGGGTAATTTTTAGATTTGAGAGGGTAAACTCGGGAATTTTCAACGAGGTTGGCGGGGGAAATCGTCAGACTGGGTTGGCAACACTGGAAGAAATCCACGTGTTCTGTTTATGCACACATCGTCACATCAGGCCCTGTCTCTATCCCTATCTCTACTTTTGTTGTTTACTCGTAACCAATATCAACCACATACATAAGTATTAATTGCTGTTCTTGTATATTGATCTGTGATCAAATATCTTCTTCAGCATAAAGATGTTAAGACTGAAAAAATTAAACATACTTGGGCCTAACCTTCACCATAGTCGTGCTTTATCAACATCACAGGTAACTGTACACGATATGCCTAAACATAATTAGCCTAAGTTAAAATTTTTTATGTACCAAATTGGTCTAAGAGATGATAAAACCGTGTGGGGACACATGATACAGAAATGTATTTCACTGTCAACATGATTATTGTCAAGATCTGCCATCTGGAACTAATTTGGAGATAGCCTAATTCTCTTGTCAGACAAATTTGAAGTAGCCTAGGCCAAGACAGTTTAACTTATCATAAGGTGTAACTTTGTCACATGTCTCATGTCTCCAGTGCAACTTCTCACACTTCTCGATTAAATTAACACGTTGAGTGCGGAGGACGTTATGTAAGTTACCTGAGTATCAAAATTGCGGAAATAGGTTTTTTGTTTAATTACTAGGTATTCCCTTGTATTTTGCCAAAAAGTCGTCAGGAGTTGTCTAGGCGTCCATTTTCTGTCAAATATCATGACGTCATTTCCGGTACGTAAATTAACGTAGTCCGCCGGTGGTGCTGGGGATAGTCACTTAAAACTCTCATCGAAGCGGTTTTTATCATCAGAATACACGTTCTCCATCGATTATTCTTAATTACCTGCTAAACTGCGCAAATAACACCAAAAAAACCAATAGAAAACACTGTGAAGCCCTATCACTTCGTTCACGACGCGCCCCCGGGGGAACCGGCAATCGATCGTCTGTGAACCGAGAAAATAGACTGCACCAATAAACGGCGAGCACTTCTAACCTCTCCCGGCAGTGGCTAAAGCCCAAACTAAACAAATGAACCAATGTTACACAATTCGAGAGTGCTACGTAATATTACGCAGGCCGCTACAAGTGCCGCTGCCCTCCCCACCCCTTAAAAAATGACGGACCGGGAAACGAACTACACCGAATTGAGCACATGAACTGGCACAACAGGCGGTGAGGGAATCAACCTCCCCTGGCAATGGCTAAGCCCACACTGAACCATTATGTTTCGGGCCTTAGCGCTACGTAAATTAACGTAGGCAGCCGCCCGCGCCACTGTGGGCACTACGTTAATTAACGTACTCCGCACTCAACGTGTTAAACTACGTGCGCAGACAGCATGGATCCGTCCTGCGCCGGACTAGCCAGGTGCCTTAGCTTAATTTTTTATATTGGCCTTTGGAGATAGTTTGTCCACATGTTGATGGTGTTGAGGCGAGGATTGTGTAGCTTGTTTACAGAGCATATGTCTGTCATTTTTACTTCTCGGCCAGTGGAGGAGGCTTGTATGTGTAGCTTGAGCTGGCTTGTTTTCAGGAACAAATCTCACCCAGAATTGGGATATCTCGCCCGATTTGTTACCTTAAGGGCTATCCAGAACATTCAGTTGATTTTGCCTGGTGCATAAATTGTCTAGGTAAGCACCGCCATTTTGGTGTCAAAGTGTTCTTGGACTCAGTATGAAACCAGCCATGAAGCATGCACATCGTACAGGTGGCAGAACATTATTAACATAAAGCAGACCTACAGTATCCATAAGAACAACGTCAATACACAATGATGCTGCTTTTCACTTTGTTGTTGGTCATTAGCAAAGACCAAAAAAATTATCGGGTGCAGTTTCATAACTGGGCTACCCTACCACGGAATAAAAATATCAATCGATATATTGATTGCATCAAATTAAAATATTGATTGTATCAATCGATGTATCTATAGTGATGGCAAAATTTCTTGAAAAATCGATTTTTCGATATATCGATGTATCGAAAGAGTAAAATCGATTTCGATAAAAAATCGTGAACAAAAAATCGATGTCAAAAAATCGATGTATCGAATGGTAAAAATCGATTTTTCCGAAAAATCGATTTTATTTTGCCATTACTATAATGGCAAAATTTCTTGAAAAATCGATTTTTCGATATATTGATGTATCGAAAGAGTAAAATCGATTTTGATAAAAAATCTTGAACAAAAAATCGATGTCAAGAAATCGATGTATCGAATGGTAAAAATCGATTTTTCCGAAAAATCGATTTTATTTTGCCATCACTATGTATCTATCACATCAATCGATATGTCGATCGTCAAATGAAAGTAGGCCTAGCGATTTTATGAAAAGTTATTATTAAATTAAAATGTAATTCGAAAAAACATATTGTAGGCTAAGTAACAAAATAAACTTATTAAGAAACAAATTCAAACACAACAAAGTAAAAGTTAATTTTCCTGGTTAACAATGTAAACCTATAAAACAAATTTAAACATTATAACAAACTAAAAGTTCATTTTCCTGGGTTCACTCTCTTGATGTCATCTAACAATTTAGAATTTTCAAAAAAAGTGCACGCACCACAGATTTGGTGTCTTAAGCAATGTACAAACTTCCTCTAATCTGGAGTGTCTGGGACTTGACACATGCCACACTACAGGATAAGTGACAGAAATAAGTATGTGGATTCTAGAAAATATTACACATTAAAAGATTTATTTGATTCTTATACAGCTTTACTACCTACAGCATAAAAACAAAGCATAACATACTGTACCAGTAATGAAAAATACCATATGTACATGATTATGAAACTAAAATTAATGAAGCATTACGGTATACGATTTTACTTGATGTCAGATGAATACAACTTGTTTCCCCTCCATGCATTCCAATGTGCTTTGTTTGGCACAGTCCCCTCTCGACTTCGGATCCCAAACGAACTTAAACACTCATTATTATTTTTATGTATCAATAAAAAAAAATTTCTGATTATTGTGCCGGATTATCAAGTGTGCCGGGTAAGAGGAAGTTTACTGTAGTATCTAATGCATGTTATATCTTGTCTTGTGCCTCTTTCAGGCACTTCTTGCCAAGCTTCGATTGGCTCTGATAGGGCAGAGCACATTTGCCGCAGAAGTTTACAAGCTAGTCAGAAGCCGAGGTCACTCAGTGGTCGGCGTATTTACTATCCCTGATAAGTCATCTCGAGAAGATCCTCTAGGTAACTTAAAAGTTTGTACAGTTTAAGTGTTGTATTACATTCTAAGTTTATATCTTTGTTTAATACCGTATACTGCCTACTTGGTGAAGTTTTTAATTTCAAATTTGAGTTGTTTAAGTAAATACTATACTTGTTTTAGACAGATATTTCCTGATTGTGGTCTTATTAAAGTTTGGCACGACTCTTTGCTGTAAAGCATGTTTGCGTGTCTGTGCGTTGGTGTGTTTACAAATCTAGAGACCACACTAATAGACTAATTTGATGGAAACGAGATTGTTGGCCATATTGTATTTTAAAATTTAAATCATTTATCACAGAAACCCAGTAACAAACTTATAAAAAATTTTTTTAAATCAAACACCGAATTATTTTTATAATTAGGCCTACTTCATTGTTGTTGTACCGTTCAGTTCAATAAACAAGTGGCATTTTGAGAAAATGTTGATTCCAAAAATTATGTGATAGTGATGTGTAAAGGTGGAAGTTACTAGGTCCACTGAGTGTTTTGTGTGGGTGTTTCATAAATTGTATAATATAACTTAGTGAAAAAAGGAGAATTTGCACACCAGTTTTACAGTAACTTATAGCCTAACTTCTTAACGTTCCATTAGTTAAGGAAGAAGAGTTCATTATAAATATTTCTTGACTGGTTGTATAGTACAGAACTATGTTCATCAACATTTTCTAAATAAACTGATTGTTAAAATTGTTCATTCAGTCTATATATAACTTAATAAAATGTCCAGCTCTATTATATTTGTTATTAAATTTCAGCTTCTGTGGCAAGCAAGGACAACACTCCTGTTTTCAAAGTTAAAGCTTGGCGTAAAGGAGAAGAAGCCCTGAAGGAAATCGTTGATCAATACAAGAGTGTAGGAGCTGAACTAAATGTGTTGCCATTTTGTTCTCAGTTTATACCCATGGAAGTAATAAACCACCCTAAGCACAAAAGTATTTGTTATCATCCGTCCATTTTGCCGAGACATCGTGGTGTGAGTGCAATTAACTGGTAGGTTGTAAAGTTCTGATCAACTTTAGTATTTCAACTATAGTTTTCCTCAACTTCTTCTTTCTAACATTTTTAGGCACCTCGAATGCTGGAATTTGGGAATTGTTTCTCTAAAAAAAGTAAATAATTGTGGTCCTCTTGAGTACAGTATAGAACTGCATCTTGTTTAGTATTTGAACTGTCAACAGTGTGGTCCATCATTAGATGTAGCTAGTGCATGCTCTTATCAGATAAGTTATTTAAGGCTAATAGTAAATAGTAAAATGTGGTATAAATAAATGAAGAATTTTTTCATAGTCTAGTAGTTGCACACATCAGTCCCTATCTCTATCCCGATCCTTGGCAAAGCATTTAACGACTAGATTTCTGCTAGTTGAAAATCAGATAAACTGAACTTGTTGACTCAGATACTTACATATAAATTACTAATTATTCCTATTAGCTTGGAAACCATTATTACAGTAAGATACAGTTATATTTGGTATTTGAATTTACGAATTTCATAAGAAATTTTATAGCTATAGCTATTTTTGTATTAGGAGTGCAAAATATACATCATTGCCGTTCAAGAATTGTAGGTGGCTGCACAAAGTGTTAGCTGAGTGTGACCAAACACTTTGAGAGTGGCAATGACTATTTGTGCTCATAATATACACAAGATTTTTCCTACCACCATAATTGTAACAGATTGAATTTTTTATTGTATACAAAATGCAATTTAATTTATGTTTGATTTTTCTGTCAACATCACTAACAACCATCAAACATAACCACAAATTAAAAATCAGCAACTACAGCTAAACGACAACAATAACCATCAGCTGTGGTTTGGTTTGTAACAACAGCTGACCTCACATAGCTATTTAATTCAGCGAGCGGGATTGAAATGAAAGTGGAAATAAACTGTTTTGCATAATGTTTACAGGTGTGGCAATGTCATTTTCATGCAGTGGTAGGAAAAATCAAGAGGAGGCAGTCAGTAATGTAAACTCATTGCTTTGACGAAAGATCTAATTTCACGAGAGCATGTTTCCCCTGCCTATGTTACTGAAGAACATTACAAAACTGGGTACATTTTAAGGGTTGTGATCTTTTAATAGACGGGGCTTGCGCAAAGCCACACACTGTCTTCCAAAACTTTGGAAATTTTGGTATTCTTAAAAATTATTTCAATGTTTCCTTTTTTAGGACTCTGATCCATGGAGACAAAGAGGCGGGATTTTCAGTTTTTTGGGCAGATGATGGTTTGGATACAGGGCCTTTGCTTCTCCAGCAGAAATGTAAGGTTGAACCAAATGATACTGTGGATACTTTGTACAGCCGATTTCTCTACCCTGCTGGTATACAAGCTATGGCAAGTTACTACAATTTGTAAAACCTAAAAGTCGGCAAGAGAAAATAATTTTCCAAGCTGCTGTATCTCACATTCATATTAAAATTACTTTATTCATAAGTACAAACTTTGAGTACATGAACTGCATAAAACAGTACCGTACTAAAGACATTGTTATTTAATTCAAAGTTATGTTTTAATAAAAAATAAAACTGAAAGTACAGTACACTCTCGTTCATCGGACTCGGCGACATCGGAACTCCGCTTCATCGGAACTGAAAATCTGGAAATCACTAATTTTTTTTTCTTACGAAATAAATAATTTTTTCGTTTTAGCGCCTTCAATTTGCATTCGTTCTATCCGCACAACAGTGAAGTATCACATTTTGCATCAAACGTCATCAGGCGTTTTCCATAATCTGTCCCGATCGATGTGATTTACGAGGCCATGGAGTTTTCGCACAAAAATAGAAAGAGGAATGGGGCAGGAAGTGAACATCCGTTTCGACCGCTTCCCAAACTGTTACTTAGTCTGTCTTGCGTCGCGACTGCAACTGTGTTACGTGGAAGTCAGTTGACTGCTGGAAATGAGTGGAATATGAATATGGAATATGAGACGATTTTGGATCTTTATTTCCTGCGTTGTTTTTATACCTATAGGTTCATTGTTACCATGTTCGAAGTGTGAGTGCCTTATTTTCATAAAATCTCTTGTGTCAAAAACAAGAGTGAATACAATCACGATAGGTCAACGTACGGGCGGAAATGATGACTCACGACGGACTCCGCTTCATCGGAATTTTTTGACATCCGAACCGGCCGTCCGCCACATTAGTTCCGATGGACGAGAGTGTACTGTAAGCCTAACTAGTCTAATGCAAATTAAAAAAAAAACTGCATTCTTGAGACTGGCAAAAAGCTTACTTAATCTTTATTTAATAAAGTGTACATTCTCCATATAGGGTCCCCACTCAAAGTGAAAACCTTAAAACTATGAATTGCGCCCATCATGAAAAAACCTGGAGTAAGCTGTAAATTTTACCACAAACCTTGAAAACTGATCTTTCATTTGAAGTAGAACCCTGATTGAAGCTAGCAGTGAGCTCTCACTCTCTCAAAACCACATGTCTGTCTGGGTTACACAAATCCACAGCAAATTATTTGGTCTGTGCTACAGGTGGATCGTTCCAGTCGTAACCATTGAATCGGAATATGTCAACAGATGGAACTGAGCTTGGAACTGTCAGTTCCAATGAGGCATTTTATAAAAGGAAGTTAACCCTTGAGTACCCTTAAACTTAAAGTTAACGCTTAACCCTTTGGGGGATGTTTGCAGACCCCTAAGCTTGTAAATTTTGTGTTTCTATCCAGATAATTTTGTATACAGTCTTGCGCCGCTCATTACCCTCAGTCGCAGAGGTAGCCAGGCCAGTTTCTGGCAATTTCTGCAGTGCGTACAGTGCATTTGGGTGCCGGGAGACCCCCTCAGTTAACTCATAATTAATGTCTACAAATTAATTTAATTTATTACATACATTGGTCAAAATGAAAGCTTCCTATGCTTATAAGCATGGGAATTTTTTTGGCATGTTTGAAAAATGATTGCCTATACCTGATATTAACGTTTGTTAATGTTACAAGTTTGAAAAAGTTATGCTTGTTCACATATTCAGACACCAGATTAAATAGACTGTCTTAGCAAAATTTTATTGCACATGAACACCTCAGATTATCTGGCATGAGGGTCTCTATCTGTGGACAACCATCTATTTGGCTCTGTAACTTGTTAGGCTAGAAAAATGGCCTGTGTTTCCTACTTAAAAATATATGGAACATTAATAGCTTTTTAATTGAAGGCAGTTTAAATGTGAACAACTGAGAAGGCCTAACTGAAAAATCTTAAATATCTATTAAGCTGGAAAAGTGTCAAAACTATTAATTGAGGCTCTTCAGAAATTTTGTTTGTTTTGAAAGTTTGCTTGATTACCAAGGTTATTGGAGTGATTTATTCAATCTACAATCTCCTGTAACTGGATATTATAAAACTTTCTGTTAGGAAAGTCATAAACAAATTTTATCTTGTCCATCCCCGCTAATCTAGTTCCCTATCCATAAATATTTTTGACTACAATCAAACCTTAGTATAACAAATTTCAAGAGACTGAACCGAAAATTTCGTTAGTTTTGTTATATCGAGTTTAAGTTAGCTGAAATTCCGTTACATGGAGGGTCACAGACAATCTCGGTCATGGTTAACCACATTAAAATTCTACGAAATCTTACTTAATATATTAAAATAATGTATAATAGTGTGAAAAAATGAAATGAACAATAAAACTCAGTTGGGAACAATAAAGCTTATTTGAGAAATACACAGTACACACATTGTAAAAGAAGTGAAAGGCAAACGATGGGTACCTCTAGGAAAACATTGAAGCACAAAATTAAAATGTAGGCCTAGATACAGAACTCAGTATTACTCATACTGTAATCTAAAAATTTTTATATTAATTCATCATTAATACAACTGGTTTTGTAATATTTGTGGAAAAGTCGGTAATTGTGCCCTGCTTACGTGTTGTGATGTTGATCAAATCCATAGAAAAGTCCAATTCCATTATAGACTTCACCGCACTGTCAATCAAACCACCTCTTTTGAGGAGTAAGGAGTTTTTTATTGTTTCAGTTATCCATCCCCATTAAACTGTATACAGGCATCGCAAAATCCGTCCACTCAACTGAAACTGATTAAGGAATCTAGCAATGCAGACCGGAAGGAAGCTTTTATTTTGAGGCACAAATGTTTTTTTTTTGTACTTGCTGTTTATTTCCGTTTGTTATGTGAAGGTACACTTGAAGGTGGAGGTGGGAATAATGTTATGTATAGGTGAAATAAGCTACGTAGATGTTCTTCATCTACATAAAAAAAAGTCATTGAAGAAAAATTCGCTACACCAAGGGTGATTTATTTTTACTGGTCTCACTAAAATTTTGTTACGTTAATGTAGTGAGTACTATTTGTTACATAGAGGTGAAATATGCATTGCTTCTTATTGAGAGTTCTGGGTGATTTAAAAAAATCATTAGTCAAGGAATTTGTTATACCGAGGTTTGCCATATCAAGGTTTGACTGGATTTACATTTTTTTGTTTTTGCCATCCTTTTTTAACTTGATTCAAAATCACTTATATGTTCTGTGTTCCATTTATATACGTTTGATAAATTAAGATATTTAATTTATATTAATATGTGCCTTGTACATATTTTTAGGCTGATGCAGTTGACATGGTAGCTAATGGCACAGCTCCAAAAATCAATCAAGCGACAGAAGGTGCTTCATTCGAGCCATCTTTACGGAAGAAAGAACTCCAAAAGGTACATTTAAACTTTGGCATTTATTTAAAGAAATCACTGCTATGAAACAACGACTTAAGACCATTGAAACATGCTTAAAACTTTGCTGTGAATCAAAATTTTCTTTCAAAACCTAAAGTCCATAAATTTGTTTCCTAACATTCATAAATTTGTTTGTTTAATATGTCAAACCCATTGATGATTAAATGTCTTCATCAGGAATTTTTTGAAAATTTTCCTGACTTATAAGTTTTACCATTGTACTCTGTTTGGTTTTCTCCTCAACAAACTTAAGCTTGCTAACTACTGAAATTACCTTTACTGAATTACCTTTGTACTGAAACTTAAGGGGATAAACTTTTTATGAGTTTACCCTAGTTGTAAATTAGTTCAATACATTTCTTTAATACTAAGATTAAATTTGTAAAGCCAGACAATTGACACTGTCTGTGAAATATTTATTTTCAATCAACGCAATCTTTTTCAGATAGACTGGAGCAAGGGAGGGGAAGAAATTCACAATTTTATAAGAGGCCTAGATAGTTCTCCAGGAGCCTGGAGCGTTTTGAATAATGAAGAAGTGAAATTTTTTGCATCAAGCTCGTGGGAAAGGGCGAAACCTGAAGGTGAACCTGTACATATAGAAGGAATGAAATCCCCAGGAATCGTTCATCCTGGAGGACTGTTACTTTTTGGGAGTGACGGGAAAATGGTGAGGACCATTTTCAATATGATCTGTTCTAGTCCAATTTATTTTATTTTGGTTGGGGGGAGTGGGGGGGGGGCTCAAAAACCATATTCCCACTACAACAGAAACATAGACTGTTGTCATGTAACATATGCATTTACAGTAGAATGTCGATAATTGAAAAGTAAAAAATCGGAACTGTCAATAATCCGGATTTGGTTCTAGCAAGAAACAAAACATCGCATACCGTCTGCCAATACGCTTTGCTCTTAACTGGAGGGTGAGTGATGGGGAGTAGTGTGTGGTAAGAAGTAGAAGGAGTGGTCGTTGAATGGGGAGAGGTCTTGGTTAAGGTCATACAGCTGTGTTCAAGGTAAGAATGTTGCTATATGGCAACATTCCGCCACCTGAGAGTCGCATAATGTCTACTGATCCTGAGCAGTACTCTGTCCATGTGTTATAACAATAATGCACATAGCTACGATTCTGTTATGTATTATTAAGTTACAGTTAAGGTCTTGGCTGCAAAAATCTAACCACTACCACAATTCAAAAGCCCATCACACATTTTTTTAATGTTCTAATATTGTCTGAATACTGTACTGAAATATAGTCCTTACACATTTTGCTAATTAAATAAATAAATAAAATACGATACAGTACTTGGACATAAAACTAATAATACAATGTTTTTAATTCATCTCACTTCAAGAATCTTTTGAACAAAAGAGAAAATATGCAGTTTGAACCACATTTTACCTAAATAGTGAATATTGGCCATTTTTTAAGGTAATTCCGATAATTTGATAATCCACATGGGGTCTAGTCTTAATTAATCCAGATTATTGACGTTCTACCATGGACTTAAACATGTTTAGTCTGCAGTTAGAAAATTCGTTTTATTTGTTATGTTTTAATTCAGCTCGAAATATTGCTAATTAGTGTGGATATTATATCTGTTATGTTTCATATCATTCATGTTTTTAAAATTTTTTAATGTTTTGAAGAAAATACATTGAATTCAGTTGCTTGTGAGAAAAGAAAGGAGCAAATTAATCTTTATTTTAAATGTCAGTCTTGTATTGAAATGGGTCACAATTGTTAGTAACTAATTTTTTTGCAAATCAAGAGTATAAAAATTTAAATATTGATTTGATGCAAACTTAGTTACTCACAATTGCACGACAGTTTATTTCTGTAATTTTAATGATTAACGATATACTGCTAAACTATTTTTGCTTCCTGGAGGTAAAATCATCAGAAAGTTCAGGAGTTTGAGTTTATTAATGGCTTTATTTTCCTGTACCATAACTGTTTCTATTCTGTATTTAATACAGTAATTTTCTTCTTCTTTGTGATAACATGCTGGTGTCATTAACTTTAATTAAATACCACTGCTATAATCCTATTTAGGTTATTCACTTTATAGAAAAATAGACCCAAAATTAATTTAGTAATTAGATTTAACTCTCTTTATTTAGTAACAATGTTGTAGGTGAACATTGAAAGATTATCTGTAAAAGGTCGGATGATCTCTGCTTCTCAGTTTGGAAAACAGAAAAGTGAGACTGATGCTTTACAATTAACAGATAAAGAACAAGAAATGACTAAGACTTTGAATGCGATATGGGCAAGTATTTTGAGCTTAGAGGTTAATGACAGCACGGATTTTTTTGCATCTGGTGCTGGCTCAATGGATGTGGTTAGGTGAGGTTACACACATTTCCTTTTATAAATAAAATATACTGAAATACATACACTGTACATATTTTAAGAAGACCAACTCCATAGTGAAAATTTGTTGTGGTAAACATTTATTGTTGATGATGACCGGTGTGACTGGTCAAAATCTATCGCCATTATAAGATCTTTTATATATATTTACCATCTTGTAAACAATTACAGTATAAGTGTAAATATATCGAGTTGTGTTGGAAGCATTTTATTATTTCAACCTAAGTAATTTTCAAAGAAAAGGATGGTTAAAGTGGGGATGGTCAATAGGGCTTCTACTGTATCTTTCAATGGCGAGGGTTCATTTACTCTACAAAAGAACTTTAATTGTTGCTGATTTTGAATCTATTTCCTGAAATTCTCAGACTTATGTGAACAGACTTATGAAATTATGGAACAGATGATCTTTGCCCACATAATTTCTTTGCTTAGGTTAAAAGTATTTTTAGCTAAACAAATTAATTTTTTCTGTATATGAAACTTTTTAAGCCTTTAATTTAACTTTTAAGTATGAGATCAAGACATTTCTGTGTATTTTATGTGGAGCTGGAATTCATACATTGAACCTTAAGGGAACTTTATCCACCCAAAAACTAAAATCAACAACATTGGGCACATTCAAAACTTTACAATGTGCAATTGCAATATACTAATAATAGACTATACTTCCGAAGATGTCCAAAAATCCATTGATATAGCAGGAAGTTGAAGCAAAACAAAATAATAACAATCTAAAAAATGCCCAAAGAGTTTTTATTAAATATTGCAGTGTGTTCAATGTGATATGGGCAGTAAAGATCTTGACTAAAAAAGTTCAAATTATCTAGAATTCATCGTAAAATTATTATTTATTTATTTTTTTTTTTAAGGATCAATGATTTTTCAAACTGATCTTGGAAAAACCAGAATCTAAGGAGTGTGGATTGGTTATTTAAGGTCATTACTCTAATTGTGAATCCAGCCTAAAAATAGTAGACTGCTATAGCTTAACTATTTCATAGAGGTTTTAAAATTAGTAAAATTATTAAAAAAAAAAAAAAACAATTAAAATATGATATTGATATTACATTTTTGTATCGAATTCAAAATAAACATATCTGGGTCATAAACATTCTCTATTTTTTATTCTTTTAGTTCTTCATAGTGTACCGACTTTCAGAGACTTAACTTTAAAAAAATGTTTTTAAAACTACTCATTTAATGTATATGCTACTTAAAACGACTGTTTCACCCTATTATTAAATTTCAATTGATAACTGTGTTTTTAGATTAGTCGAAGAAATCAAAGACAAATTAAAGGTTACTCTACAAAATGAGGATGTATTTATGTCACCAGTTTTCTCCGAATTTTGTGAAACAGTTGTAAGAAAAGCTCGAGGAATAACAGACAAAAAGGAGATCAATTACTCTGCTGTAAAGGTCGAAGCTAATAATCTGAGTCTAAGTTTTCCTCATCAGCTGTTTATAAACAACAATTTTGTCGATTCAGAATCTAGAGAAACAACTGATTGCATCAACCCCTCCGATGAGTCTATCATTTGTAAGGTTAGTACAGCAATTTATTTTAATTTTAAATGCATCCAAAACAAAATACAATATTTGAGAATATATTGTTTAAATTTTTGTGATTTTCTAACGCTTGTTAAAAATACTACTTTACTTCAGTCAGAGAATAAGTTTATTATATGCTGTATCATAGAAACAGTTTAGTTCTGTTTCCATTCGTACATAAAGTCTTTATTTATCCTGATTAACTTTATTAACTTTATTAGATGTTTTGACCAAAACGGAGTCTCACTCTCCATTACCTATTTAAATTATTGTTTAGTACTTAAGTACCTTCATTCTATAAATTTGAACTGTGTATTAAATATTAAATTTGACTCTAGGTTCAGTGTGCCAGTGAAAAGGATGTGGACACAGCTGTTGAGATGGCTAAAAATGCCTTCTATGAGGGAGAGTGGTCAAAGATAAGCAATAGAGAACGAGGTGTTTTGATGAATCGACTGGCAGACTTGATGGAGGAACATAAGGAAGAGCTTGCCACTATAGAGAGTATTGACTCTGGGGCTGTTTATACTTTAGCCCTTAAAACCCACGTTGGAATGTCTATCGAGACTTGGCGTTACTTCGCGGGTTGGACAGACAAGATACACGGCTCTACGATCCCCATCAGTCATGCGAGACCCAACCGAAATCTTACCATTACTAGGCGAGAGCCTATAGGGTAAATCTTGTTGATTTCTCCACATTATTTTAAATATGAGAGGTATTTTGAGCTATGGCTATTTAAGTTAGTGCAGGATTTAAAATAGACCTATTCCATGGCCTGTAGCCTACATAAAATTCTCAAGTTTGCTTGCAAAAATATGAGTTCACGTCAATGATACCAATGGAATATTTTAGCCTCATCCCTTTCGTTTTTTGGTTAGATGGAGTCCTCTTTCCAAAAACTGCTTTTTCTTAAATTTAAAACATTTGAACCTGTATTGAAACCACGTCTTTGCTAAAACCATTTTTGAGATGAATTACAAATGATTGGTGCATACCTGGTATGGTTGCACCTATTTCTTTAGATATTCTATGATAATCAATTTACAAATACTGTGGTAATGTGGCTGGATGTAACTTTATATCATGAAGTAGAAATTCTCAACATTCCATCTTGCAAATGGTCGTGGGTCCCACTATGTGAGGAAAGGGTTCTAATTTCAGATTTGTGAAATAATTAAACAAATTTACTACTACCTCTAGTTTGTTCTGACCAAAAATGGGTTGTTTGCAAATGTTTGTTTGTTGGAACACTTAACCAAAGTTATCTTGCAGTGTGTGTGGGCTGATAACTCCGTGGAATTATCCCCTCATGATGCTTTCGTGGAAGATGGCACCATGCTTAGCTGCCGGTAACACGGTAGTCATGAAGCCTTCAGAAATGTCTCCTCTCACAGCTCTAAAATTTGCAGAGCTCTCGGTCAAGGCTGGATTTCCCCCTGGAGTTATCAACATACTGCCCGGAAAAGGTGCATTATGGGATATTTTCTGTTTCGCTTAGCATGGATTCTCAGGTTTTGCTGCATGTCACCTCATCTTATCATTAAACAAGTATGTTACTCTGCTTATCCTAGGCACTCACACAATCATTTAAATTTATTGGCGTTGAATAAACTTGCCTCTATTTTTTCTTTGTTTAACATGTTTGTGGCGGCATGATTTTTCGTGTAGCCTACCTCACTTCCATCCTGGTTATCTAAACTTCCATAATGTAGCAGTAGCTCTGCCCAGTGGAAATTTACGTGGTCACTAAATATAATGTACTATTGAGCAGTGCTGTGCAAGGTTTCAAATTTCTTGCTCAGATCCCGTTTTAAAAATAAATCACATAGTAACGCACTTTAGCTTGGGAGTGGTCGCACCCACCAGGATGGCATTTGGGTTCCGTGTGCGAGTGATTGCTTCCATGCCGCCTCGGAACGTGTTAAGGAGCATTTTGGTTGTGACACTTGAGTCTTTTATAATCACATGGTCTAGTATAGCAGACCAATTCAGATCATTGTCATTGTTGTGTTAAAAATAGGTTAGGTACTACTCCCCAAGGCTTGCTCTTCTGATATGTTGAGTGGATATTGTCAAGGACAATGCTGACAGAGTTTGTTTCAGTCAGAGCACTGTGATTTGCAACCTCATTACAAATATAAAGTTGGCCTAGCTTAGCCTGAACAACTAGATTTTTATTTGATAAAATTTTGTGAAACTGCAATAACTGTTAAAATTTAATTGATTGTTCAGCATTATTCAATAGTCAGTAAATCTGTAACCTTTTGAGCATGAGGCGAAACCAAGCAATGTGTAGGCCTTATCAAAATTTTTGTCTTTAGCAGACAGCAGACTGTACACACAAAATGAGGATCTATCTTGTGTTCAATATAGGACATGCTTATCGGATAGGGCTGTCCTTGGTCATAGTTTAGACTCTAATATATAAATGTAGGCATCCTTTGATGATTTTGGAGTGTTATTCAATTTCTTGGTGAGTAGCTTGGATTCCTGGTATGGATTTGGTATTGAAAAAACTAACTTATACCGTATGTAACTCATAGGGATTTTCATTTATTGGTGGAGGTATTGTTTGATTCAACTTTGTAAGCTTATGTTTTTTGCCACCTTCACTAGATGTAAAACGAATTTGCAATTTGTCTTGCTTTAAACTATGATTAGCTTTTATTGACCATATAAAACATTATAATAAAAAAAAACTTACGTAAAACTAGTTTTGCAACTATTTTTAAACTGCAAGTGGTGGCAGACAGAATCCTGTATTTTATAAGACATCTTCAACACCCCAAATTTTACAAGTGAACTTGTATATTTTTCTTTTTACTTTCTCCCCTTATACCATTTGATATGGCAGAAGTATTGTTATAATCATAATTGTTTCAAAGCCATGCACGTGGAGTCAAACTTGTACAGTTCTGTTCCTGTTTGGTGGGCGGTGGCCTTCTTTTGTGTCAGTTGGCTGATACTATTTATTAAACATTTTGTTAGTGATTTTATTGGATTGTATTTTGATCTCAAAAGAATTACGAGATGAAAAACTTTTAATTCAATAATTTATTTTAATTTGCAGGCAGTGAAACAGGAACAGCTATAGCTACTCATTCGGATATAAGAAAAGTCGGTTTTACGGGTAGCACAGCAACTGGCCAGAAAGTTATGACAAATGCGGCTGCCAATTTGAAAAAGGTTTCCTTGGAGTTAGGAGGAAAGTCTCCATTGGTTATTTTTGATGATTTTGACCTTGATAAAAGTGTTAGATTGGTATGTATACTAAAGAAGATGTTGTTATTTCAGTATTTGTAATATATTATATATTAGGTTAGATTTGGTTGTTTTCTTAGTTAAATTTTTACTAACACATTTGCTACCACATGCAGAAACTTTTCACAAAATATCTGGTGTTCAGAAAGTCCTTCCCCTGCTATTTTTTTAACAGTTGCAGAGTTTCTCTTCTGGTTGGGAAGTCTTAGTGACCAAAAGAAGAAACTTTTGATGCGTCAAAATGTTCACCAAACTCCCCAAATATCCAGGTTTTGAGGATTAAGTAAAAAATGTTAACCCTCATTTTATGTCAATTTTGGATTTCATACATAATTTAAAGACTTTTTTATTACTAGATATTTTTTTCTAAACCTAATGGTAAGAGTGCAAGGGGCAATCGAAGTTCAGTTTTAGTCCCATAAGAATAAAATTCGGCAAACTTTCATTTTCTGTACAGTACTCTCAGTTAACCGGCCTTTTGTGGCTGACGGCCAGGCCGGATATCCAAAAAGTAGGATAAGCCGGAGGGACACCAAATTATAGAAATCCAAAGAGGTTAACTGTGGTGAATGAGGTGGCAATTTAGTCAGGCCATAACAATCTGTTTTTATAGCGCATTATAAGTAAACTGCATTGTTGTCAATCATCTGAGCTTAGGTACAGTACAGTAGGAAAAAACTATATAAAATTCCCTCGAAAACAGAAATTTAATACGTGTGTGGCTATAATGGTGTCCATACAGCAAAGCTATGAAATCAGGGCGAGACTTTGTGGACACCCGGTATTATTTGATAAGCTATTTATTAAATAACTGCCACAATTAATTGTTCCAGAGTATGAGTGGAGTGTTTTTCAATAAAGGTGAAAACTGCATTGCTGCAGGGCGTATTTTTGTTGAATCAAGCATCCACGACGAATTTGTACAGAAAGTTGTGGAAGAAACTAAAAAAATTGTAGGTATTTAAAAAAATATTTCTTTTATATTTCAGGCAATGAGACTTTATTTTGTTGTTACTATAATCCAAATCACCCAGAGTTCTGTAAGTTTTTATGTGCGTAAAGACCATCACAGCTTTAGGTGAATTTTATGGTGGATTACAGTTAAAGGCAGTGAAATTACTAACCATACTGATGCAGAAGAGTATCGAGATTAATTTTTTCAACCTTTTCCTCTTAAAAGTTAATTATAGTAGGTTAAAGTAATGGTATAAGCTTTTATATCAGATTTAAAGTATAAATAATGTTTAAAAACACTGAAAAACTTTATTTAATCGTAAAAAAGGTGTTTCCAATGTTACATCACAAAAAGACAATATACTATCCTTTGTAAACATTTTCCTTAATAAGGTTTATCTCAGGAAATATTTTTGCTTGTATTCTGAGAGGGCTAAAAAATTTATCTCTAATAAATTCTGAGTAAGAAAAGAGAATCCGAAATAAAAGTATATGCATCTTTTTAAAGATCTTAGTTAAAGTTAAAATGTCACAAAATCTACAAGAAATGGACAATTTGGTGAAAAAGGGTCATAATGAATTAATGAATGTAATTCAAACTTGAATAAACACAATAAAAATTCATATTAGTTGCTGATTAATTTTTGTCAATACCTCTTATTTCAATTAAAATAACTCTATCTATCACCTGTGTATATCAGCTGTGTAAAAAGTTGAAAAATTTATTGCACTGTTTCTCTTTTTCAACATTAGGAACTATATTTTGAGCAGTCAAATATTACTTGGTGCAAGATAATGAAATAAATCGTGACAATAACTTGAAAGCACAGGTGGTTGGAGATCCGTTGAATAGAAACACACAACATGGACCCCAAAATCATCTAGCCCACTTAGAGAAGCTGGAGAAATACTGCAAGACGGCCGTAAAGGAGGGCGCCAAGCTCGTCATCGGGGGTAAACGTTGTGATCGGCCGGGCTATTTCTTTGAGCCCACAATATTCACTGATGTTGAAGATCATATGTTTATAGCCAATGAGGAAGCTTTTGGCCCTGTCATGGCTATAACTAAATTTTCAAGCAGGTATGCATCTTTTATCAAATTTTAGTATTTTATTTGTTTTAATAAGTTGCTGCTTTTGTCAAAGATAGAGCTTTACTCAAAGATAGTGATTACTCCGGTCTTTCATCTTTTACTGATCATTAACACGTTCAGTGCTGAAAAATGCTCTATAGATGTTCCCCAGTGAAAGGCTGTGACCCGCCAGGCTTAACCTCATTGAGTTGAAAAAAATGCTACGAAAAAACTAATGTTGTAAAAAGAGTGAGAAGATGACATCCCCACAAGCAGCAGATAGGTATTGAATGATACTGTTGTGCTAATTTGTCCGTGGCAACGTTAACGCAATAAACAGTGCCATTCCAGAACATCACTAGCTCCCGGTGCCGAGTCACTGTGACGTTCCAGAATTTTCACTGTCGCGAATATGTAAAAAAACACATCTTGCTACGTTTGAAGTTCTCCTCATTAGTGTTTTGACTTTTTAACTGCTTTAATTCCAAAGACAGGATATAAATAGAATTGCTCTTAAATAACCTTTTATTTTCAGTGACATGGACTCCATGATCAAGAGGTTGAATAGTATTGAGTACGGACTTGCGTCGGGCATATTCACAAGAGATATCAATCGTGCTTTGAATTTCGCCGAAAAGATTGAAGCCGGCTCAGTTTTCATCAACACCTATAACAAGACAGATGTCGCTGCTCCTTTCGGTGGCTTCAAGCAGTCCGGTTTTGGAAAGGATCTTGGTAAATATAAATGCTATCTATTCAGATTTTTCTTTAAACCCCGGACATTGGTTTTAATGTCGCATAATTCTTCCTAATATGCTCCAGTTATTTATATTTGAGGAAAATCTAGCTTTTTATAGATTTTATTATGTCAATCATTGAAAGGTGAGGCTAATCAAAGTGTAAATGATCACAACTTTAACTATTAAGCAAATAAATACAGTTAGTAAAACCCTACATACTTGGCACAATAAGGACTTAAGCATTGTCAAGTTTGGTGAATGTCGATATCCTAGAGCCAAACTCGTGTCGTTTACTCTTTCAGACCATGTGATGGCTCTTGGTAACAAACTGATTGTGGAAGAAAAGTGGTCGCTAGGTATGGTACCACGATAAATTGTCAAAAATACAGTTTGAATATTGTAATATTTCCTGTCGTATTAATAACAACAGTCTTCTGCAGAAAAGCTGCTGCATTAGTGACAGAATCACATCTGTAAATTCTGTGTAACATCGACGATTGGGCTTACAAAAAAAAACCCCATCAATAGCATTAAGCAAGTCAGTAAGGTGCACAATCAGTAAGGTGTCTAGTTATCCGCAGTGCCAAGTTAGGCCGACTAGGAAATGATATGAAATTATTTATTAACACAAAATGTTACAAAAATTTATACCATAAGCAGTAACAGGTGTCTTGTCAAGTTCAGCTAATGGTAGACTTATCTAAAAGGTGACATTTTTTTCCTAGGTACAATAGTAATGTGTAGATACAAAAAAAAAAAAAAATACAACTACAGCGTAGTCAGTAATTAAAAACATTAGGCTATCACCTAAGAATTTGGATGTGAATAGTAAAGGTAACCTTGAACGAAAAGATTCTCCTTTTGTTTTTGAAATAATTGTTAGTGAGACGTTTGGTTCTGTGCATGGGATAGTTTACCAGTCCTCTAGTTCTTGTATTATAGTTACAGTAATGAAAATAAGCTGAAAATTCATGGCATTTATGGGTCATTCTGAAATTAAGTGGAATTTCCGTGCAAATTTTTTTTAAAATAAAAAAATAAATAAAATATTATGTTTTTTTTGGTATTTAATGATTAATAACAAACAAATTACATTTACTCTCTTTAAAAAGGTCAAGAACAAATATTTATACCAGAAAATTTATTTTTGCAATTTTGATATCCATGGAGGTTACTCCGCACCCATGGAGGTTACCGAGTGAATTAAATCATATCTTTATGTCATCCTGAAAATAGAACCAAGTAAAAAATAATATCTAATAAGTATAAAAAGTGAAAGGCTGTGTAGAACTGTTACACATTAAATAACATTTTGGTTGAGTGGTAAAAATAAAAGACAAAAGATCTAAAAAGTAATAAAAGATCTAATAAGTATAAAAAGTGAAAGGCTGTGTAGAACTGTTACACATTAAATAACATTTTGGTTGAGTGGTAAAAATAAAAGAAAACCATAAATTTTTAGAACATACACTTTTTAATGCAGAAGGAAATATATCTTTTGATAACAAAATTACAGAACATTATTAAAAATCTGATCTATTCTGTTGTACTCATCAGTGTTTCGTTCAAACTGAGAACTTGAAATAGGATGAGGAGCCTTTTGAATTTTGTAAAGTATAGTTCTGATGGCAACTTCTTGGACATCTGGTGTTAACGGCCAGTGCAACGTCTTTTCACCCTTATTTCTGTGCATGAAACTGGTTTTGACGTTTATGGTGTTTTCCTTTTCAACTATTCCTGTAAAAAAAAAACAAATTTAACCTAGTTATGGTGTTAATTAAGGAATTTAAATCTGAATTTTGTAGGTGGAGATAAGTAATTTAATAGAGCAAAAAAATACTGAGTGATTATTGGTAATGTGCTAGCTAAGTTACTTATTTACAGTAAAATCTAGCTTTAAGGAAACCAATCTTACCAGGGTACCAAATGTCGTCACAGATGATCACAACCCAGTCACCAATCGCTAATGTCCGTCGCTAATTACCAATGGTAATGTCTGTCTTCTTTTTGCACATTCCCTCTTGATTTTTCTTAGTTTTTCCCTCCCAGATTCTGTTATCTTTTTCTTTTTACTCATTTTGATCCAAAATAAAGAAAACTTACTAAAAAAACCATAATTTTAAACCCATCATAATCCGATGCCCCAATGCTAATTTTTTTATTCACAGATGATTCTAATGAATTAGGCTAATCCTATTATATTAATAATAGGATTAGATTTGTTGGATTACATAAGGTAACGTAACCTAACCTAATTTGAATTAACAGTACAGTGAATTAACCTATTTGCAGTGAAGCGCATGAGATACCTTGCGGCCAGACATAATCGGGATTCCCATAAAAAAGATAAAACAACCACAACAATACCGACTTGAATATCCTCAAATAATTGTTTATTGATGCAATATTACTTGTTTCATCACTCAACTGCATCGTTTTATCAGGTTTTGAGTTCATAGAAAAAGTTTATGCGTTGGGTAAATATAACGGATTCTGACCACTGAGACTAAAATCAGACTAAATTAGTAGCCTACATTTTTTTTAACCAACTCAATAATGAAAAAAACTGTAAGGCTTAGTAGGCTGTAATCATGAATTGAAATTAAAATGCTATACAGTAGACTCTCGTTCATCGGAACTAATGTGGCGGACGGCCGGTTCGGATGTCAAAAAATTCCGATGAAGCGGAGTCCGTCGTGAGTCATCATTTCCGCCCGTGCGGTGACCTATCGTGATTGTGTTCACTCTTGTTTTTAAGATAACACAAGAGATTTCATGAAAATAAGGCACTCAAACTTTGGACATGGTAACAATGAACCTATAGGAATAAAAACAACACAGGAAATAAAGGTCCAAAATCTTTATTCTCATATTCCATATTCATATTCCAGCAGTCAACTGACTTCCACGTAACACAGGTGCAGTCGCGACGCAAGACAGACTGAATGACCAGTTTGGGAAGCGGTCGAAGCGGATGTATTGTTCACTTCCTGCCCCCTTCCTCTTTCTATTTTTGTGCGAATACTCCACGGCCTCGTAAATCACATCGATGGGTACAGATTACGGAAAACGCCTGATGACTTTTGATGCAAAATGTGATACTTCACTGTTGTGCGGATAGTATGAATGGAAATTGAAGGCGCTAAAACGAAAAAATGATTTATTTCGTAAGAAAAAAAATGAATAATGTCCAGATTTTCAGTTCCGATGAAGCGGAGTTCAGATGTCGCCGAGTCCGATGAACGAGAGTGTACTGTATTAAAAAAATCTTAATCCTTTAAACATTACTTACAATGTTATGAGTGCATAGATTGTAAAAATAAAATTTTAATTCGGTCAATTTTAGAATATTTTATATAGGCTTACAAATCAAACCACTTATGTACTGCATATTTTGTAAATATCTCCCTCTAAGAGTATGTTAGGCTATGATCTGTAACCTCCATGGAGAGAAGTAACTACCATGGATATACCTTATCCATGGGAGTTACATCCATGGAGGTTACATTTTGGTGTTTAGACTCACATAGTTCCTAACCTATCAATCTTTGGATTCTGAATTGATGTTTTCTGACAGATAACAGGGGTTTTAAAATAAACAATTAAAGCTGGGGTTTAGACATATGACATACAACATTTGTTAAACACATGGAGGTTACAAAGAGAAAGAGTACTCACCTTGTGAGGAAGAAAATCTTGTCTTCAAAAATCAAACAATAAACATAAGACCCAAACAATCAACAGGTTTCTCTAGATGGCTGGCTTCTCCTTCACTACAGCTCTTTTAGTGAACAGTGCTGCTGCACAATGAGCATTTCTAGAACTATTATCCATGATCCATGGTGGTTACATCCAACCCCGTGGACAACTTTTGAGATTAAATTAAGCTATTAAGATTTTTCATGTTTTAATAGTTAGATGGTGTACAATTTAATTTATACCATTTATTGTTATTATTAAGATTTTTATAGACAAGTTTTATAATATTTTTCATTAAAGTACTGGTAAAATTTGTAAAAACATGGGTGGGGACATTCCATGGAGGTTACATTTAGACCATTTTTCAGGAATTAACTTTTAAATCTAAAAGTTTTTTCAAATAATAATATTAATATCTTTTAAACGCAATCTTGTTTCATTTGAATAAAAATATAAATGTTAAATATGTTTTGGTTTTAGGAGAGAAACTTAGGGGGGACAAAAAATTCCACTTAATTTCAGAATGACCCTTATTTGGTATGGGTATCACAAAATTTCAAGAATATAGAGGGAATGCAGAGTTAAAATACCCAAGTTTTGAAAAATAGATTTACAAGATGATCTAAATAGGGCATTGCATAGAAACAAATCTTGATACTTTCTGAATAATGATCTTTTTAATTTTTGGGACGTTTCCTCATAAGTTTATGCCATAAGTTTACTGGAGAATGGACTCGACAAAAGCAAAATATACCATCTGCAAGTTTCTTTGGACGAGCTATTTAATAACGCTGACAAGGCATATGAAAACTATCTTTTTTTTAACAAATTCAATGTGATAATTCAAATTTAGTTTTCTGCCAACAAAAACTACAAGGAAATTATTTTTTGTACTATTTTTATCATCTGACTGGTTTAAAATAAATTGAAGTTTTTGACTGGTGTAGTATAAGACCATTTGAGGAGAACCACATGTTCAATTGGATTAATGTCTAAGCAACCCTGTTGTTGAGATTTGTAAAATTTCGGCCTTTCACTAGAACAGTGGTGTCATCAGCAAAAAGAATTAAATAATTTTTAAAGCTATCTGGTAGGTCATTGATGTAGATAAAAAAGAGGAGGAGTTCTAAAATTGATCCTCCAGAAATCCCACAACTTGTGTTTTTTCATTTGGAATAAAGCACGTTTTTTTCATTTTTCTTAGATAACTGACTTGATTTAGATTTTTAAAATATGATTTGATCCAATCAAGGTAAATCTCTTATGCCAATCTTACTCATGTTGTAATTACTCTCAGTCACATAATTGTAAAATGGGGGCCAATATGCAAGTGTTGTCCTTAAGCAGTGTTATAGGTATACCATCCCACCCAACTGAGCTTTTATTTCTCAAGAAAAGAACAGTACTATAAATATATTTACTACTCAGGATATTATAGGAGTAGAGATTGTGTGGTTTTACAAATACCTTGTTACTGGTACTTAAAATATATGAAAAATTATTAAATCAAACTTGTAAAAAAAAAATTGAATATTCATCCAAGATCTGTAGTGTATACACAGTAGACTCTTATGTATTAATTCACCCAATAAACCATTGTCTAGGCAAATGACTTATAGCCGTAGCCATACCCATGTCCCAATATCTTAAGTAAAGGTTTATTACAAGCCAACTTAGGATAAAATTCTCATCTGTAATAGAAATTCGTACTGCATGTAAAAAAAGTCACTTTCAAAATTATATTTATGTGTTCCTGTTTTTTTGTAGGGGAAGAAGCTTTGAATGAGTACACGAAAGTCAAGTGCATCACAGTAGAGTACTGAGAAGACGCCTCGTGCAAGATAAGCCTTTATAGGGACCACTATTTGCCTTATGTTCCTTGCACACCGTACTTAAGTTCTTCCCTTCTCTGCTCTGCCAGGCCAAACAACTTATACCTTAGAGCCAGGACTGCGGAGAAAATATAAACAAAAGGAGGGCCGTTTCATTCCTTTGATGTTGGAAAATGCTGCCTTTGAGTCAGGCCGGTGATGTAATCCATCTGATGTCCATAAGAATAACATGCACCAGCTGTTTTTTTGCTATCAGGCTGATGACGTTTTGAGTACTATTTTTTACATCATTTTACCCGCTAATGCAACAGCCCTTGTCTATTACATTACAGCAGTTTTCCCCAGTCCTGCCTTAAAGCATTAAAATGTTGATACAGTACACTCTCGTTCATCGGAACTAATGTGGCGGACGGCCGGTTCGGATGTCAAAAAATTCCGATGAAGCGGAGGCCGTCGTGAGTCATCATTTCCGCCAGTACGGTGACGGTGACCTATCGTGATTGTATTCACTCTTGTTTTTAAGGCAACACTAGTGATTTTATGAAAATAAGGCACTCAAACTTTGAACATGGTAACAAATGAACCTATAGGAATAAAAACAACGCAGGAAATAAAGATCCAAAATCGTTATTCTCATATTCCATATTTATATTCCACTCATATTCCAGCAGTCAACTGACTTCCACGTAACACAGGTGCAGTCGCGACGCGAGACAGACTGAATGACAGTTTGGGAAGCGGTCGAAACGGATGTTCACTTCCTGCCCCCTTCCTCTTTCTATTTTTGTGCGAATACTCCACGGCCTCGTAAATCACATCGATGCGTACAGATTATGGAAAACGCCTGATGACGTTAAACTCAAAATGTGATACTTCACTGTTGTGCGGATAGAACGAATGGAAATTAAAGGCGCTAAAACGGAAAAATTACTTATTTCGTAAGAAAAAAAAAATAATATCCAGATTTTCAGTTCCGATAAAGCGGAGTTCCGATGTCGCCGAGTCCGATGAACGAGAGTGTACTGTAGTTTAACTAGAAAAATTTAGAAAATGACAATAGATGTTTGGAATTTATTGAGTTTATTGTTAATTTAGTATATTTGAACCTTGCTGGTTTGAAAGTTAAGTAAAAGGCATAACTTTTTATTTGAATTGTACTCAATAAATACACCTGGAACGCTCACACTGTTGTTATCAGAACCCCCAAGCCAGCGGACAGAGGGCAGGCAAGAAAGACCAAATTACTGATTCTGGCAGTGCGTACACTGTCATTCACATGTTTGTTTCTCGCACATACAATAAATAATGAGACTATCCAACAGCATTAAAATATTTGCGTTCATTAAATATTAAGAAAGTATAAAAATTATTAAAACAAACACTTTTGAAAAACGTGATATCAAAAAGTTTCTAAGCGAGAAGGTTCTTTATTTTTGGGCTAGGAACAAACTTTCAGCGGCAAAGTTTTTGATTATTAAGCAGCAGCAGATTATTGTTAAGTGTTTTCCTCCCGGTGCCACACTATAGTGTAACTCCATGCTATGCTGCTGCATTGCTAAACAAACCGTTTAGTGGGGTGCGTTAATCTCTGTCTGACATGTATATTTAATAAAAAAAGAAAAATTATTTTTAAAACAACCATTTAATAAATGATGAAACTTTAAAAAAATCATAAAATTACCCTAAGGGTAAGTAAAATTACTCAACATTGTAAAAAGGATTTTCTAAGATTTCATTCTGGACATCGGGAATAAGACACGATTCCCCGAAATCTTCAGCGACCCACCACGATTATGTTTAAACTTTTTCCGAAAAAAACCAAGGTTATAAAGAATTTTTAATGTAAAGATTTAAATTCATTTAATCATCTATAACTTTGTAACTTGTTTTTTCCAGACCTACAAATAAAAAAAAGTTTATGCCTGGTAACTTTTTCCTGTTCTAGCTGTGTATTGAAGTAAGTTTTATGATTTTATAGTTAAAGCTAAGATACATTGTCATAATCTGCAAATCTTTTGCTTTTTAAAACCATGTTTCTTGAAGTTGGAAAGTTTGCAATTGGTAGAGAAATGTGTAAGTTAGAGCTCGCACAGAAGCTTTAGATGCTCATTTTGCGTTTTTCCTGCCCGTCAGAACACAAGTTGCAGTTTTATATTTGCCTTGAGTAAGCATTCCAGGTGTATAAATAGAGTTTTATGATTGTTCTCAATAGCCTGGCTATTTTGAACCCTGTTTTCTGAAAATCTACCCATTCCAAACACAGTTTTTTTCACTTATAACATCAATAATATGTTAGTTTTTTTATCACATATACTTACAAAGAAAAAAATTATATCAGAAAGTACATATCAACTCTGTTCCTTAATTCTTATAAGAATAATAAAAAAAAAAAACATGATCCTAAGTCATATGAAAACTCTTCTCGTTTGTGATATTTTGTGCAGACATTTTATGTTAGGTAGAGCCAGTGTATACAGAACCAAGTAAGTAGGGACAACCTTAAGGGAAAGTGAGAATGCCGCCTTGAAACACCGACAGTGCCAAAAAGATTTAATTTTGATTGAAGGACTATGCTGATTAGTTGTATAGAAACAGATAGCAAGAAATTTAGATAGCAGATAGCAATTTCAGACTTTTATTTATTTTATTTTTGTAAACAAATATGCTTATTTTGACATTAAAGGGGTAGAAAGAGCACTTCCCATGGCAATTCAATTAATTAGGAGAAGTCCTAGCATAAACTTTTTTTCCTCTGATTTTCAGGGACGGAACAAATTTTTTAAACATGGAATGTCCCCACTTATTGGGTTGTGTATACATTGTAAAGGTTTACTATAGATGCATTAAAAAAAACGAATTAAGTTCAATAATTGTAATGAAGTAAACACTGCCCTAGACTATCTAGGTACTTTGACCTAGACAGATGTAGTTGAATCGCACAGTGTAACACTAGACAGTGCACAATTAAGTGAGCCATATGTTAAGTGAACCTTATTGAAAGCTTACAGAGATATTAACTTCAAAATAGCAAGTTCCAAATAATTCTGTTAATTTTGGTAAGTTATTTTTCCCCTTTTGTATGTGTTTTAATCAATTGTTAAGGGTGGAAAATCCAGGGTATGTTAGAAGTATTTTTACTTTTGTGTTGATTATTTTAGATTCATATGAATATACTTGTAAATACGCAAATAATCCTTGAAATTTAAGAATTAAATCTAGACCTAAAATAGGAATGATTTTATGTTTCCCAAAAATTTTTAAAATATATTTAAATATATTCACTGTTTTACAGTTGCCTTAACAGTGTCATTTTTTAGACACTGTTAATTTGATTAGCATTTCCTTTTAAGTCTCTTTATCCAGCCCTTTGCAAAATGACTCCAGTTAAACCATCCATGTTCTGTTGTAGTACTTGGTTTTTCAGGCAACCGTTTACATATAGGTTCAGATATTCCGTATTTATATACCACAGCCCTCCTAGTAAAACTATTGATTACTCTGTCAATGTTCCATGTTTAAATATACCAGGTGTCCCAAAAGTCCATCGGTTAACTAATAGTAGTCTGACTAATCAGTCCATAATAGTGGGGGGGAAGTCAAATTTTTAAACAGTAACACCCCCATTTTTATGTCAATTTTGGATTTTGTATAAAATTTTATTCTCTTTTTAGATCTTAGACCTTTTTTTCTCTGCCCTTTTTTCTAAACCTAACAGTTAGGGAGCTAGGGGCAATTGAAGTTCCTTTTAAGTCCCATAAGGATAAATAACATTGGGCAAACTTTCATTGCCTGTATCTCCAATATCATTCTGTAAAATAAAAAAATACTCAAGAAGAAAAATATCTTAAAATAAAATTTAAGAACATTTAGCTTATGAAAGTTAAATTAATTTACGGATCAATACAATAATTTTTAAATATTGCAGTCAAATAAATCAAATTTATATCAATATAAATGGTGCTAAGAAAGAAACGTCCTTAAGATTTTTTTATTCTGGAGTATTTTTTATTTTACTGAATACGGTTAAGGAGATACATTCAACGAAATTCACCCAACGTTATTCTTATTGAACTAAAAATGAACTTCAATTGCCCCCAGCTCCCTAACGGTTAGGTCTAGAGAAAAATGTCAATAAATATTAAGGTCTTATTACGTATTCAATCACAGTGACAAATAAATAGGGGGTTACTATTTAAAAATTTTGACTTGCCCCCAAAATCGGCTATTTGGGGGAGGGCGTTCATTTTTGAAATATCAAAGGTTTCCTCTTTCAAGCACTGAGAGTTCCCCAAAAGATGATTTTGTTATCTGCAGCTGTTTAAAAATAGCAGGGGGGACTTACTTTTGGAACACCCTGTATTTACTGTATTTTATTAACTCTAGATTTTAAATGAGTACATTAAGGGGCCTTTTATTATAATTATTCTTTGTATACTGGGACAAACATTAAATTTTTACCAAAAAAGTTAACAGCCACCTTAATTTGTTTTAACTTTAGTTGGAGGAATCAGGTAATTTTAACATTTCATAGAGGGTTTATTTTTAACTGTTCACCTTACCTTGTAAGGTAACTAGTACTGTTATTCATATAGTTAACAAATAACAATTATGTAAAATCTCACTTAAAAATATTTTTATTATTATCATTTCTAATTTTCCTTAAAAAATACTACTTTAAATTTCCATACTGTTATAAATCATTTAATAAATAATTTCAATTCAACACAGAAGTATTGATGTGTGAACATGAAATAGTTTCAAAGTTTGTAGTTGAAGAAAATTATGGAACAAAACTCTGGAGGATCACACACTTAAGAGTCATCTTCACCCCTGGCCAGTAGCCCATTGTTGCGCAGATGGAAACAACTGCCGTATGTTAACCATACGGCTTTTAATGCAAAACATGGTATTTTATTTCCCTGTTTCGGACGCCGTTTTTCAACCGATTTTCTTTAAACTTGGTAAGTGTTTAGTTGAATAGTTATATTAGGCCCCTCATCCTCGAAATTTTGAAAATTTAACAAATATTACTAAGGAAAATCGAGTTACTTTGCAATGTAACAGAGAGTAATGATTGTTACATTTTCAAAACTTCGAGGTATGAGGGGCCTAATATAACTATTCAACTAAACACTTACCAAGTTTAAAGAAAATCGGTTGAAAAAACAGCGTCCGAAACAGGGGAATAAAATACTATGTTTTGCATTACAAGCCGTATGGTTAACATTGCCAACTGCGCAACAATGGGCTACCGGCCCAAAGGTGAAGATGACTCTTAATATGCCATGTGATAATTTTTTTTTTTTTTTTACAGCTGGGTGAAACGTTATTGTTGCAAAATACTTACATGCATAGTCATGTTGACATATTGATACATACACAGGGTTTATTTTATCAGTTTACGTCCAATTTGCTAAGCATCAAGCACTAGAGCTAGCCTCCACTAAAAACAGCTTTCAATGGATGAATTTATGTTGTTTGTGATGTTGTTATTTAATTTATGGTTTATTCTGTGTTATTGTTTGTTAATAATTTAGTAATTTTATTTCATTTTATATACTTATATTTTTTTTAATTATTTTGTGGATTTAAATATTGAAATAAGTATATAATCCCTTTTTTGTGATAAATATGATTGATTCAAATTTTAATTGGCCAGTTAGTTCGCTTTGCAACATTCCATATATATTTTTAAGGGTATATATTTTATAGCTTTTCCCCTATCGTAGATTTACCTTTTATTTTTTCTACTTATTGTTTTTATTCTATACTATTAGAGTAGTTTTTTTGCATATCATGTGATCTGGATTTCATCCAATATTGTATGTATTACTTCTCTGTGATTGTACTAAACATTCCATCGCCTTTTATTGATCCTACATTCCAATGATAACTTTAAAAAAGATCAAATACATTGTTTACTATTTTTGAACAAAGTATACTTAGTAAATAGTACTTAAACCTTGGAGAATTTATATTGAAAAGGTGCAGAATACAGGAATTTGTCAATGAACTGTGCTATTACAAATATCTTTGCACCAAATTATTTAATGTTTACGATTGCTCAATAATATTATCATACAAATAAATCAAACTGCTAGTCATTTTGCTTTATGTGATCTGTTTGAATGTTATTTCTAACCAATGACCAGCCCAAGGTTGTTGAGATGGATAACTAAAGTAAAGCAGACGTGCATTTGATCTGAACAAATATATTTTTAAGAACAATTTATAGATTATAATTTTAATTTTAGTAATTAATCAAGAAAGCCTTATTTCTGGATGTTGATACAATACGAAGAGATATAAAATGTGTCTTAATATTACTGTTTTTGTTCAATGTTATTGGTTGTAGCCAATTTGGGTTAATCTTAAATTATAATAATAAAAGTTTGTGTTAAGACAGATTTGTGAATTTTATTTCATTACATATACAGCGGACCCTTGACAACTCAAAATAACGGTATCCATTTGAAAAAACTTGTCCAAAGTCAAAAAATGAACTGGAATTAATATGATGGCTATATTTTGCGTCTATAAGCCGAAGAAAAATATATATTAGCTCTATAACTTGAAGTTCAGTGGATAGACTTATTCAAATTTGTTTTTATTTCGATATCTTTAAAGTTTTGTACACTAACACTCACTTATTGTATAGATGTAATGTTTTATCCCAATGCTTGTGATTTGAGATGTTTTATCTTTGAACAGCCAGCAATAAGTTATCTGCTGGGCTTCATTTTGGATTTTCTGACTCCATTTTAAAACAAAGAGCTACTGATGGTCATGACACAATATTTTTTCCATTTCATTTGTAGGTCTGTTTATAAAGCAACTAACGTAGCTTACTATTTACAAAACTTGAGTTGTAATTCCTCACATTCTAATATCGACTATAAAACAATTGCCACGTTCAAGGGCACTTATCACAATAGGGATTCCATGATTTTTTTTCTTTGTAGCTCATTTTGGTGATTTCATTTGGCGTCTGCTTATGAATCTACTAGTTTTGAAGATTAGCTTTTAGCCTACTGGTTGAACCAATGTACACTTAAAAATGCCAAACTACTATTTTCGATGACAGCTGATATCAACAAAAATAACTTTTTCCCATCACAAAAATAACTTTTTCCCAAGCTCTAATTTAGAGCAAGGGAAAAACGATCAGCTGATTTTTCCTCTCTCTAAATTTGCTTTCAATGCTCTTAATTAGTTCTCCATTTGCCACTTCGCACGCTCGCATTTCTTTATCAATTATTTTTATAATATAAATCAGCTCTAGTCACTGTTTAGCAATCTAAATATAAACAGAAGTAGGAATAATTAGTTTTGCTGTAATGTTAATTGAGAAATAAAATAGTTTTAATTTGATCAAGGTTTGTTTTTCTGTACAACCTTCATAGTACATAGTACAACCTAGTACCGTTCATAACTTGTACCAAAAGTGATCCTCAAATTAAACCCGTCCGAGGCTCAAGTTGTGAAACTTGAGCGTGTATCGGAAAATGCCACTTTCGGTGCTTGTAATGAAATGTACTATTATAGCTAACATCCGACACCCATGAAATCCACGACGAAACTAAACTAATAACATTTTGTTTCTTTATTGTGGTCTACTGGATAGCAGGTCCAAATGCATTCATTTCCGGTGGGATTCAGTTCTGTCCAGGACAGTATATTTTAATTGGTTTGAGAATGTCAATATGATATAATGTTGAATTGAATGATAGACAAGAAAACAATGTTTCCGGCAAATCATGGCCGGTTTAAACGATTGAGATTTAAAAATGGCCGGTTAAAAGGTGGCCAATTAAGATGGTGTATACTGCAAATAGAACACTTAAAGGAAAAAAGATTTTCCAGTACAAAGTTTGCCGTAGCTTTTGAGTGTAGCTCATTACATGGGTGCTGCACTCTTTTGTACACCTGATCTTATGAAAGTACTTACTATTTTTAAAACCAAGACAATATTGTAAATGGTCAGTTCAAACTTATTTATGTTTAATACACATTTTCCAATTGTTCACTAATCTTGCATTTAATTGCCACAAAATTCCTGGAGCGCTGAAGTTTCCTTCAAAACTTGAACAATAATCTTCCTAAAACCGATTAGTAAAAAAATTGCAGAGTGAAGTTCAAAGGAATATAAAAAAATCATGGAGGTAAAATACAAAACTTGGCACAAAAGAACTGAGTTTATTACATATGTGTACATGAGTAAATGAGGCGATACACCAGTGCGGTGAATCAAACAGAAGACCAGCTACCAGTCCAGCAGACCACACATACTGTATGATGAAACAATTTTTAAAATGAAAATCTTCATATAGAAGTACATTATATCAAAGCAACGACAATTATAAACTATACACTAATACTACAGTAATGTGACAAATCCACCTTACCCAAACATCATTTTGTGTTTCAATTTCAACACAACATTTTTAAAGGTAGTGTATGAAGTCATCGAATAGTCCCGTTTAAATGGTTTCATTCTAGCTTTGTTTAGTCAGAAATACATTTCAAGACTGATAACTGGTCTTAATAAACTATAATGGAGAGGTGTGGTCAAAAAATTAGTAGGAAATGTTAATAGGATTTACCTTACAATCATAACTTAGGCTTAAAACGCTTAAAAATGGGAACAGATATTTAAAAAGGAAAAGAAATATGTTTGCAAAATTAACTATACATACCTATAAAAGTAAATGAGTACTGAAGCTTTCTTTCAATTTTGTGTTCAGCCCATACATATCTACCGACATAACCTTCGGTGTTCTGACACTCTTTATTGCGTAATGTCTAGAAATGTTAATGACCTATATTGTTCTTGAATAGAAGAATTTCGCAAATTTAATTGATTTCCACACACAAAACTCGTATTTTTCTATTCATTTCACATCTTTAAAAAAATTAGCAACAAAGGTACGATTTTAAAACTTTTGAATAGTTACAGAAGGCTATAATCAATAAATCAGTAAAGGTACTTGTGTTTTATGCTCAGTTTATCTATGAAACCGTTCTATTTTTTTAATTGTTCATAAAATAGTGCATAGTTTGTATTGGTTGTTGAGTCTGCAAAGAATGTGTAGGTTAATAGTTATAACGGCATCCAACAAACAAAAAATAAATTAACATTTTACAACAAACAATATTAACAAAAATTCAACAATAAAATACATAATTTACAAAATCATGGTAACTAAACACAAATGACTAAAAGACACAAATAAAAATTCCCTCAACTTGTAAGGTGCATAATCTTAGTAATAGTCTAATCTCTTCTTCATAATACTCTGGCATAAAGCTTTCTATATTAATAAAATATATTTTATTTCAAGGACGGTACTAGCATGATGTGTCTCAGTAGCTTGATAATACTAAATAAATAACCCAATGATTTAAATAGCAACAGTATTTTTGTTTGAGATCTCCATTATAATAATACTCATATTAAAGAATAAACATTTCTCTATTTTGTGACAAGCAGCCATCACAGCTTGAAATTATTTTTAATACCACATTGTAAGTTACTTGTTGCAACAGTTTAAAAATGTTTAACAAATTTGGATATTTTTTCAAAGAGACATTTAAACAATAGACATAATAAAGCAAATTAAGATGTAAAATGTTACAATGATATGAATACCGCCTACAGAGGAAACTAAATGCATAATTCAGTCCTTGTAGAGACTTTTCCCAGGATGAAAGACTTATTTTCACCCAGACTTGAGAAGCTCCACAGAGCTCATCAACACATTATTCTTTTCAGAAACATTTGACTGGAATGTCAGTTTGAAAAAATAAATTAGTAGGTACTGTAACCGTAACCGTACCTTATATTTAAAGGCGTACCGAGCCTAAACTTTTTTTTGGGGCCTACATAACAAATTAATAGGTACTTATTTGTTATACATAAGCCACTACTTTCTTTTAGGTTACTTGGAACTGCGGTCTTTACAAAAGCAAAATTTAAAGAAGGCTATTTACTGAACATTTTCTAAAAGTTACACATTTCTAAGTTTTTGAGTTGTGCTTGCTTAGTCAGCTATGTCACCGATTATTGCGGCGAACGCATCTCGGCCTGAGGCCATGACGCTGGGTTATAGCTGTCTAGATGGTCTTACGTATGACTTATCGCTACCGTATGATTTGAGTAATTGAAAGTATTTCTGACCTATATTCCATTGACAAACATAACCTTTATTAAAGGTCACAAAATTGGGGTCCTGAATTTACAACAGTGTTGCCGATTTATGCCGACTCATCCAGCTGTTGGCATAGTCATAATAATAGACACAGTTAATGATTAATCATTAATTATGATATGATTAATCACTGTGCACATAAGATAAATCAAAACATAACAAAACCGACAACATCGCTAAGTAGTATTAATGTAAATCAGCTGCCAGCTGTTTAAATTTCAAAACTCACTATTTTGTGGTGCCTAGTATAACCGCCGCAGCACACTGTAAACATGTCTAAGAACTGGCGCGGTGTCAAGGCCACGGGCGGAGATGTGTTTGCCGCGATCATCGGTGATAAGGCTGACTTTAAGGAAGCTGAACTAAAAAACTGTAAAACTCAGAAACGTGAAATTTTCGCACAATGTTCAGTAATTAGTAATCTCTCAATTTACGTCTTTTTTTAAGATTCCAGTTCAAAATAACATTGAAATAGTAGATGGCTTATGTGTAATAAACAAGTACCAATTATTACCACGAAATACTAACAGTTTTGAAATTTATTTTTTGTATATTTGTATATTGTATATTTTTTATAAAACTTTTACATAAAAGTTGTGTGAGGAAGGGGCACGTGCTCCCCCCCCCCCCCCCAGGAGATGCCTATGCTTATGTCTTATTGCAGTCACAATACGTCTGGCAAACAACTCTTACAGTAGTTATGTACAAAGCACTTCCATTAACAATTTGTACTATAAAGTGTTTTTTTAGGCTAGGCTGGGAGCATTTTTAAGGCCTTGTATTTACAATTTGCCACTGAAAAACAGTTCTGACATAATATAAAAAGGGCTACAGATACTGATTAATAAAATCTTTATATTCACGTCAAAATACTTACTTACTAGTCTTTAACTTTTTCTCGGGAAAAGTAATACAACTGAGAGTCAATTATCCGAACCTTTGAAGGGCCTACAAATTCAGTGTTCAGGGTTAAAAAAAAAACCTAACGTGAAAATTCAAACACAGCAAAAATGTCTACAAATATAAAGAAATGTGTAATTTTTAAGATTTACAAAATAGATTTTCTTGTGATAGGTAAAGAATATCAATACCCTATTTATATACCTGTATTAATTAGTTATTGTAGGAATTGATAAATAGTTTTAAATGGTAAATTTTCATGTTTGATTATATGAACAATTTGACTATCCAAATCACCCCCCGTCCCAACTAGTTAGGATAACCACTCTCTACTACATCCGAGTTTGAGCCCCAACTGAGAACTAAGACTTCTTTTTTAACTTTATCTTTAAAATTTTTTTTAGTTTAAATTAAACTTTAGTATGTTATATTGCTCGTATTCGTACTTTCATTCTAATATCTACAATGTGGCATTAAAATTACAGATAACCTAAACATCCAATATCCAAAATTCTGCTACGCATACTCCTATGTCTCTGATGACTACAAAAACGGTCTTTTATATAAAAATTATAATTAATTTCAGAACAATATGAAAAAGCTGGACAATAAATAATTCACTGCTTCACGGTTGTGAACCTTTATACATGTGAATCTACTTCTGAATTAAACACAACAGACTGAGTGACAAAGCACATATACTAAGCGCTTTATGTGGATTATTCCTAAGATAAGTACATAAATGACACAAGTATGAGTAACTATTGACTTCCAACAGTTCAAACTACTGAATTTTGAAAGCTTACATTAAACCTGGCTTACTTTTACTCTCTGGCAACCATTTTGTACAACACTCTCTAGAATGAGCATACTGTCAAAAATTCTTAAAGGCCTTTATAACGTAGAGAATACTAACATAAATTTATCATAATTAGGCTAGCACATAGGATCAAACTTATTGACTATACTTATTTTTGTGATAAACACAACACTGTATTATCTACATTAGGCGATATGCTCATAATCTACTTCAGGTAAAACTGCACTTCTTGAAACCAACAGCGACTGTTTATAAACGGCGATATCTAAGTAAGTTTTACAAAATATACTGTATCAAGTACTCACTTCAGATGAAATTATTAAGGCAAATTATTTCTCCTGTCAGAAGTTACATCCGTTCCATGAGTCTAGCGATATTTTCAGAGGTAGGTTTTGCAACTAGTATTGAAAACTACAGAAAAAACATAGTGTATATCTAAATAAGAACAAAATAGTAAGCCAGGGGGTTCTCATGAACCGAGTTATGTGAGTAATAATAGTGCAATGTTACATGTTGTGTGGTTTTACAATAAAAAATAAAAACAAATGGCAAAAATATCTTGGTAAACACCTCGTGACTAAACTTTCCAATGAATATGATAGTCATCAACCGCCGAGTGACATATTCACATAACTATGGCTTTCAACAAAACAATTAATTGATGATGATAATATAAAAAACATAATAACTAGGAGCTTTGTTCATGAATGTCGCTCAGATTTTTATAAATTTGTCGATGCTGTTTGTTCGTAGAACAGTACGTATGCATCCCTCTTGGACATATTCTCCCCTGACATGGGCAGCACACTGAAATCAAATTGACATCAAGGTCAATCGATAGGAAAAATAAAAAAGCTTTGTTCATTATTTGTAAATATACGAAGTATTTGAAAATAGTCAAAAAAATTAGTTCCTTCAAACTGTCAAGAAATGTCCTCAATGTAGGAGGAAACTGATCAAACAGTGAAGTTGAATAGAAATTCATATAAAAATTCTCAAGCAAACAGTAGTTACTAAGTTATTCCAAGAATTCCTCCAATAAACGTTTGATTGATTAAATATTTCTTTGTTTTTTGTACGTGTAACTAATCTATGCTTTTAAAAACTCTAAGTTATGTCGAACAATACTTTATTCATCGCAAGAGTAAGTGTATAAAAGAATATCCACGTCGCAGCAGACCTGTATACTCAGTCAATTTCTAATGGAAAATTAATACAGGAATGGGCAAAAGTCTGCACATCCCCAGTAAACTTTTTAACGTGTTGCAGTAGGAAAACTAAACTTGGCACATGTTTACAACATAAAATAAACGGTATCAGATAACTGACACATACTTTCTCCCCACAGTATAAAAAGTTGTTAAAAGAATCAAAGCATTTTGATGGCTCAGTCGGATAGCTACCAACTGAGCAGCACGAGTTTGATTCTACGGGGGTCTGAGACTTTTAACAACGTACTGTGTTTACCGCTAAATGAATAATTGAAATTTCTCCGCAAACACTTGACGTAGAGCAATAAATATAAAATGCTGGTTTATTTAGTTTTTTGAGCTTGATTTAATGGTGATAAGTAATATTTATTTCAAGCTAACAATTTGTTTAAAAATCCGAAAAATTGATACAGTAAAGAAATAAAAACGTAATTAGTTCAGGTGATTTTCAGAATAGCGGAGTTTGGAATAGTAGGATTTTACATTACTGTATGCAAAACGGAGGCGTTACAGAGTTGATTTAAATGTATCTAGCCTCCTTGCTGCTATCTCATTTTACAGTGGCATTATGGAAGAGCCAACTTTTAGATTTTAGATTTTTTGTGAAGTTTCTAATTTTAAATTGCTATTTTAAATGTTCTGTTAAGTTTTCATATTTTAGATGTTCTGTTAAGTTTTCAATCTTTAAATTGTTATTTACATATTTTTTTAGTGTTTAAGTCAAATTACTCTTTCAACGGATGACGTCTGAATTTTTGCACACTGCTCACCTTTGATTTGTTAATTAAGTTGGATGTTTTTAACTTAGTTAGTTTTCATGCGAACTTTTATTGTTATATTTAATTACTGACAATGTCCAATGCATCAACTTTGTATGCCTTATGACTAATAAAAATCTTGAATCTTGAACTTACCTTCTGTCGTTGAATATATGCCACTCATGGGAGTAGGGGTGCCGGCAATACGCCGTATAGTGGCCGGTGTAGCACGTTCCGTTGTGGTTTACGACGGCGTACAGGTCGTAAAACAGGTTCTTCAGCTGATTCTCGGCCGAGTATGGTCCCATATCCAGTTTAGTTACAGGGAATTCAATGGCACTGTCAACTTTACGAGCTCGGCTCCCCAAAGAAAACCGCTTGAGATCTGACCACATTAAGGATTAAAGTCTTTGAAATTAGGCACTAAAGATCTAACGCTAAAATTTCCTCCCTGCTTAGAGATTTTTTAAAAATGTAATCAACAATGTAGTGAACCATATTTCTTCATGTAATGTTATTTTCTTTTCTTCAACCTGTGATCAAGACTACAAGTTAACAATAATAAAGATTGTTATTCTTTAGTTTCATTCCTTATACACGTTTTTATGTTTCTAACTTTTCTAAACCATGACAGTACATGTTGAGGTGCACAATACCACCTATAAATTGTATGTCATTTAATAATATTTTATTTAGAAAGTTTATTTGCTCATTTTTATTAACTTTTTATTTTAAAGTAAAATTTTACAGCCTAAATATGTCAAATTATGAGGCTTGATTTCGAAATGAGTTTTGAATGACTACAGTTCATGTTCAGCTGCTACTATTAAAATAAAGCCCATCTTCGATGTTTGTCACATGATATTTCTTGACACATAAACACAAACAAACGTACATGAGCCAAACAGTCATGAAGAATAAATCAATTTTATAAACCTTTATTATCATAATTAGATAACTTTTTTGTTACTCAACTCAATAAGATTTTTGCTTTCAATTTTATAGTAGTACCTATTGTTCCTAAATACTAAAATAGAACGCACAATAATGACTGAGTGTAAATATTATAAAATTTTATTTTTTTTTATTTTACCAGTGTAATAGCCACAAATGCAGTTTGCACTTGGTGACTTGAAATATTGTAAATTAAATGATGGACATGTTTTTATATGGATTTTGAGTTTATCGAGTAAAAAAAAGTATACTCTGGTAAACAAAAATTGTTTTAAGGCATATATAAAAAAAGTTATTCTTTGTTTACTTCATTTCAGATAGGACCAATGAAAAAATTTGGTTTATAATTTCGTTTTCAGAGTTCTATCAATGGTAGGTGCTATTTTAAAAGGATACGAATGACAAGAACTTCAGGGAACTTCTGGATGACAAATCTCTTCTTGCATTTCCGGCGAGTTTTGCACTTAGAACAAGTCTGCAAAAAAAAAAAAATAAATAAATAAATAAATAAAACCAATGCAAAAAACACCAATAATTCACAAATGTATATAAAAAATAATAAAACACACACACACGGTCTAATCTAGACATTCATGGTACTTGTACCAAAGGGTTTGATTTGATCATAAAATAATTATTTGAATTATTTGTTAGCCAAGTAGTAACACAAATATGTGGACCACACTTGATACCAGAACCTCTTGAAACACAGGTAAGTGAATCAAGTTTAACTACAGTAGAACCTCGATAGTTCGACTCTCGATAGTTCGACACTCCTGATAGTTTGACATGGTCCATGACAACTTAACATATTAATAATGACCGATAGTGTCCATGTTGGAGCCTGACAAAGGTGAAAATTAAAACAAAGTGGCGAATGATTTAAATGTTGTTTAGGTTAAAGTTCAATTAAGTTATGGTTTCATTAAAACTTAGTGTTTTCTAAATTAAAATTATGATTTTTATACTCCCAGTGTTAAAATTTCCCATATCTCCCTGTAGTTTGACATTTCGATAGTTCGACACTCGCTAAGTCCACAAAGTGTCGAATTATCGAGGTTCTACTGTATTTTCATTCACAATTAGGGATGCGTCGATTCCGCCGATTCTTACGGCCAGAATCGGAATCGAGAATCTACCACCTAAAGTCGATTCTGATTCTTGACTTTCCGATCGGACTATTATAGCTGCGATCGCGTCGATGCGGACGCCACGGCCGCCCCGATCGCCATCGCTAGGGGCGTCCGTATAAAAACTCCTGTATCTCCTAAACTAATTGTCATAGAAAAACAAATGATGGCTAATCTTTTTTTGTATAATGTTAACAAATTGATAGAAAAGCCAATCAAAGCTGCACAGCTACAAAAATATGTTAATAAATTTTATAATGTGTTTACAATAAAGAAACTTTAAAAAACAACATGCTTTGTTATATCATTGACATTACTAATTATTTTACTGCTAATTAGGCTACTATTATTTTACTCTATTATGTATGATTATTTGTTTTAATTGTTATTTTTTATGATCATATTTGTTTTTATTAAACTATACATTTTTATTTTGCATAAAATGGGCTTGCCAGTATTATAAAAACTTGCCATGGAAATTAAAACTAAAACAATATTATCAAACCAAAATGAAATTATCGTACTCAAGATTCCTGTCCCTTCAAAATCAGAAGAAGAATACTGTAACATTGATTATTCAACATTACGTAACCAGTATGCAAAGTAATGGTAATACATTATTTTGTCCAGATAGATCTATTAATTTAGTTGGTTTATTTGTTTTATTTCAATCTTGAAATGAAATTGAGTTAACTTACTCATTGTTCTGCAATCCAATTGCAAGTTTATTTTTTTAAGTTATGGCATGTAGGCCTATTATAGTTTTAAAATTGCTTCAACTATGTCAGGTTGTGACAAACTGTGTATAAGATAGTTCTGTAAGTGTATTTTTTTATTTCATGGCGCTGAGGATGTATTTCTTGTTTTATAAATAAATATAATTTGTTTAGACTTTATAATTCATTATGTTAAGTTACTTTGTTAACCTGTTAACTATTAGGAATCAATGGAATCGGAATCGAGAATCGGGAATCAATTTGCAAGAATCGGGATCGGAATCGAAATCGATAAAAAGTGGAATCGACCCATCCCTATTCACAATCATCTCATTTAGTTCAGACTATGATTAGAATGTATGTTTAAAAGCTTGGTTTGAAAAAAGTATATTTTATGGAAAGCTCAGCTCAAGTCTTAACATCAAGGTTCACAAATGTCTAGGCAGTGACTGCTATTGGTATAAAGATTAAAAACAAAGTTTCGCACTGTGGATTGTGGCTTATAACAGTAACTCTTGTGGGTCTCTTTGAAACTGAAATCACTGGTCAATAAAAATAATCGCACATCTTGATTCAACAGCTCTTTTTTCTAACAAATTGAAAACGATTTGATGACAAATTGAATACAATTTGATGACAAATTATGAATCATTATACATTTTCTGGTAGAGATTCATGACAGAGAACTCACAGGCAACAAATAAACAGGTTGATACTAATTAACTTTCTTCTGAATTTCTCATTGTGCAAGCCCTGTTTTTTCTAAATGAACTTTTTTTGAGAAGGTTAATTACCGGCATCTCATCTCCATCAAGAACTTCCTCCTTGGTGAAGAGGTCGAAGCAGTGCGACAGCAGGAGCTTGCCCGGGTGCGAGAGGCTGTCAGGGATTGGCAGCGACAGGTCCCAGAACGGCTCGAACGTGGTCGAGCGATGGCCGCAATGAGTGCACTCCAATATCGACTTGAGCAAACCACCGAACGTGTCCACAATCTTGCTGTTCTCTAGCCTTAGATATCGCTTCCATACTTCCACAGCTTTCTGGGAGTCACTGCAAAATATCGAAAAGTGGTGTGTAGTTAGAAACATTTAATGTTAGTTTCTGGTGGTAAAAGTAATGCAGTGGACACCACATTGTTAAAATCGTACATAAAATTCATATAAAATATATAAAATTATTTAAGATACTGTAGAGTCCCGCTAATCCAAACTAATTGGGGCTGAGCCCTGTTTGGTTCAGCGTGACTCTCGGAATAGGCAGAATTCATGACTATCGATACCACTCCAGTCATTAACATAATTAGGGTGTGCAATATCGGTAGCCAATAAAAGTCGTGAAACGAAAGGATTCTCTCAGTTATGAAACTAAAGTTTAACCCTTGCCACAGCGTCTACATAGTAGACGATATAAAATATGCATAAATTGCCGTTGTTTACCCAGTAGACGATCCGTATTTTATTATTATTTCATATAGTACGTATTAGTTTTAATTAATTATTCGGTTTACGGCATTCTACAGGTTCCAAACTTTTGTATAGTACTGGTTTTTCACTTTCACTGCTTACTTGGAGTCACTTGGCATTATGATAAAAATATGACGCAACAGTTTGACAGCTGATTGTTACCCGCTGCAGACAGCTGTGTATTTTGATTAGTTGCATTGTTTACGTTCGTTCTTTTACACTAAAAACTGTTCATAATACTTCATTATTATTGTGTTTAGTGAAATTATTGATTTATCAGTCCTATTGGTTGTATGTTGTATGAATATTATTTTTGCTTGTTATATATGTTATATGTTATATTATTATTGTTTGTAGTGCGTTATAATGTAAATTTTCACTGTAACATAACATATTATGTATGATTTTTGTTCAGTTTTTCATGCTCTTTTACAAGGTGTAACTAAAAAATATATAAAAATACTATATACACCAAATTTTGGTCCAAACTTGAAAATTTAGAATTTTTTTATTTTTTATTTGTAGTTATAACACATAATTTTTTATATGAATAAATTTAGAAGAAAGGATTTATATGCAATATGTTCTCCATTTTATTACAAAGAAAATAAAAAAAAAAATTATTAAAATTTGTTGAATACTTTTTTTATACACATTTTTAACAGTTTTAAAAGTTTTTATAGGGTTATTAATAAAATTCCGTCTTAATGTCATATAATTTCTAATTGACCTTTTAGCTACTCACTCTAGATCATCATCAATTTCCGACGTCAACGGCTTGGGCCGACTGGTGATCCGGTTGATCTCATTGTGGATTCCTTCCAGGAGGTAGCGCAAAAACTCCTGAGCATCTTGCTGGTAGTATCCAGAGAACCGAGGAGCAAAAACATCCACTTCTAACTTGAAAGAATGTGTCGAAAGTGACTTTTGGTCTCCTTGCCAAAGATTTTTGATCAGCTCAGCAAATCCTAGAATATGATTACATGATGACACATCGCAGTTTTAAGTTTTTTTTTTTTTTTTTTTTTTTTTTTTAACTTTTGAGGCCTGATTTGGAAATTGGATGCATGTCCCAAAACTAGTCATCTGTAGACAAACTTTAACAGGGTGTCCACAGAAAATTTGTCATTAATTTCCCTAACGTCACTAACCATTTACCATAGATTTCCTTGACTCACAGATTTGCTAAAAATTATAATAGGAAATACACAAACAATATATTACTGCCTAGGTAATTTAAATCACAGAAAAACTTAAATATATATTAGGTAACATATTACAAAAATGTAATTAAATTTTCAAAAGTATGACATTACAAATAAGTTTCCTGATATTTCTTGATACAGTATACATTTTATCATGATGTTGGCACCAACACGGTTTTTTATAAAACTGATATTGTTCGCAGGAAATTTTCAGCCGACATGTAATTAAAATGATTAGGTCGTTCAGAGAGTGATATTAACAGTTTGCTTACCGGTACCTTTGTTACTGAGCATAAATGACTTGCAATACAATATACAATAAGCAGAAGTTGCATCATTAATTACAAGTCCAACCAACTCACTAATTTCAGGAAATATTTTATCTTCAAGCCAGAATTTACTAAATTTACTCTATCTAGCGGCCATTGTAAAAGTAAAAAGTAATCAAGATCAAAAAAGAAAAATATCCACAGTTTAAAATATTACAAGCTAAAATGTACTTCTAAACTTTTCAGACTTTTTAACTTTGTCCATTTCCCTGACCAGAATTTGTTTCCTGACTTTCCTTGACTTTCCCTGACTATCCCTGACTTTCCAGAATGTGGACACCCTGTACAAGGATTGAAGATGGAAAAGGTATTGTAACCTATTATTGTTAACCTCTATTTCAATATTTTAGCTTACACTACTTCAATTACTTACTTTTCATAAGTGCCGATTTGACGGTGGGTCTCATCTCATTCACATATTCGTCACTTAAGATATATTCCTTGATAACCCTTGTGTTACTAAGGCACTGCACAATGGAGTTCAAAAAGCACTGGAAAGAAAAATTTATATTAGTGCATTATAATTATTGGATTGAATGATTTACAGTAGAGCCTGACTAACTCAAAACTTAATAATTTGAAAACCCAAATTTTCCCTGAATCCATTCCCTTCTAATATTTGAATTTGCCAATGAATGCCCCAATACTACCGAACTTGAGCCTCTATAATTTAAACTTTGTTGCCGTAATTTGAATCTCTACCTCTTAATTTTGAATTTAATCTCTACAATTTAAACTGAGATCACGTATGCTTCTGAAATTTAAACTGAGTGCAATAAAGAAGTTTGTTGAAACATAAGTTAATGTTTTTTATATAATTTTATCAGGATGTGCATTCGCTGGCTGAGAAAGATAACATGACTGGTGAAGAATAAGATGGTAAAGTAAGTTCTAGTGATGGTTCGGTTGCAAAATTCATCGGTTAGGTTTTTCACTGGCATTGGTTGTCTTTTTTGAATTTAGATGATAATTAATATGAAACAACTCAAGGTTACCATCTAAAATCGGGCTAAACCCTATTTTCTGCCTTTTACCCATTTATTCTTTTAAATAGACCAATTAGTCATTGCAGGAAAATACATACATATGAAATGTTTATTCCAAAGTAACTTCCACCCCCGTAACTTCAAAAAAGGGGACCGTACTGATCCATCATGCTCCTGGCCAGTATGACAAAAAAAATAATTTGATTTCTATGATTGAAAAACTTTTAGTTATGAAAAAGAAGTTCTGTTGTATTTTTAAGTTCAAAATTATTGGAAAATAATAAAATTTAAAAAAAAACCTATCTTTTGAACAGTAGGTAGTACAACATTGATTGAAGTTTTAATGAATTTGTAAAAAAGGGAAAAAATTACTATATATTTTTTTAATGACAATTAGATTAGAAATAAAATATATTGAACTAGGGACTGATGCAAGTCATTATTTAAATATATACATATAAGGTTTTATATCAAAACACTCACAGTGTTGCCGATGTTGTTGAGCCCAATAAGTCCTTTCTGATCTTGAGAAGACTTTGCTGATTTGCTGGGAGAAGATGACTCACGGTCACTTTCCTGTAAACATTTCTCAATTGACAAACTGAACAATAAACTAAAGATAACAAGCCTTCTTCATCACTTACATAATTATTCATTAACCAGGGTGATCAAAAATATAACAGTGATTCAGTAAAAAAAATAAAACAAAAATTTTTGGGAACAAAGTAGGGAAAGGCAACTGACAATTTTTACTGTACTTAAATCACTCCCAGATTTCTGGTGTGTGCAAAACATGCATTCTGCAAGTAGACCTATTAAAATTCATGGGTAGTTGCTATAGTATTTAACTTTGAAAGTAAGATACTTATTTAAATAAATAAGTAAAAAATTTCAAACAATAATTACTAGAAGTAAATAATTGTAATCATTGTAATCATTAAAGCAGTTACGATAAACTGTTATTTCAACCCCAACAAATAAAACTGCAATATTTCATTTGGGAAGGTATCATTATAGAAACCCGCAATAAAGGAGACTTTCTGTAAAAAATGTAGAAAAGTTATAAAACTTTTAGTAAAAGGCCGAGATACAATTGAATTTTTTTTATTTTGTAACATTGGTGATGAATTAGAATTAGGTCTAAACAAGCAGTTCTTCAGTTAATACTACTGCCTTTTGATGGTGTGATTCGATAATGACAAACAATAGTCCCGCTATTAAGAAAATCTGAATATTCTCCACTTCATCAGGAAAATAAAAATATTTTTTCATGAAAAATGAGAACATCTTGATTGCCGATTTTACCTGTGGAACTTACAGTTAGACTTGATTGTGTCACTAAGGTTTAACAGTAGATCCTTATTTTCTGCCAGTTTAACATGATTTATAGCGACCACTTTTCTGCGGTCTCATCATCATTGAGTGCTAAGCTCTTTTACGCTTATTGGGCAACATCAGTAATTATAAATTACTGATGTACTGTTACTCGCTATACTGAACAAAGTTCGGTCTCAATTAGATCAAATTTGTGGGACGCTATTGTAGCTCATAACCCTATCATGCAAAACCTCCAAAATTATATGCTCCCAAATGTACTATGAATTTACACAGTTATTTACCTTCCTTGAAAGCACCAGTGTTTTTTTGTAAACACAACCTCTTGAGACACAGCTGAAAGACACAGTGTTCACCTTTTCTTCCATGGAATCAAAAACACCCAGCCCAAAAGAGCACAAAACCCCGACCAGCAGGACAAGCCAACATACGGAGACCGTCCACTCGAGCACTCCATCTGGCCCCCGTGGCCACACCATAACATGTGTAAAATACGCACAGTCCTCACTCCACCAAGGCCACCTTGCAAAATATCACTTATGTGTAACTCCAACAAAAATCCTTTCATAACATTTGTACAAAAGCATAGGGGAGAAAACTTCTTGTAACTGCTTGTATAAAAGCAGTTACTATTAAAATTAGGGATGAATGGGTCTCGAAATTACTCAAAATTTTTGGGAAATTTTTCATTTTGTTTTTGAGAAGAGATTTTATTTTGATTGAGGTTTTTCAAGACGGGAAATACTTCATGAATAACGTTAAAAACCGGTGTAAAAATCTATGAATTGCTAGGCCTATTTCACCAGCAATTTAATACTAAAATACACGATTTTGAGGCAAATTGAAGTGTTTTATTTTTCCTATTCATACGTTTAAGGCCCAAAATTTTACATAGTTAACAGTTTGTTTTTTTAGTTTCTATGATCATTTTTGTCTATGTTTATATAGTTATGATTACGATCTTTATTTACTTTAATTTTTGTTTTATGATTGTATTTTTGGAAAGTATTGCCAAGCATTACTAGTGTGAGACATATTTGACTGAATGTAGCAAAAAACAAGACACATTAGAAAGAAAAGGCAGGGCAGAAATTTAATATAATACTTAACTGCCTTAATAACTGCCTTATTGGAGTTTCAGTCTGTTATATTTTGCATTTTTCAATGTTTTATCCAAACTCATACCACCATATCCCAGCCTATGTATAAGAATTATTTATAATAAGGTGGAATACAAATTTCCGTTAGGTACGAGAAGGCAAATCCCGTCTCGATCTCGTCTCAAAATTTTATGAGAATTAAAAAATCCTCTCTCATATAGTAGTGAACTAAAAATCCAATCTCGTCCATCCCTAAGTAAAATATTGTTCAGCCGCTAAACTTAATAAAAAAAACCATAAAATTAAACCAATCGTAGGAATACGTCACTTTTCATAATATTATTTTCAGTAAAAAAGTGATATTTTAATTTAATTTTTTTACATTTTCTGAAAGGTCTTGCGATTTTGAACGGCATATGTCGTTTTCGGTTCTTATTATTAAACTCAAAATTCTGCATGGTGTAGTATCAAAATAGTTATCAAATAGTATCAAATCATTTACAATGCATAAACTTTTTGAACTATAATTTTAGATATTGATTTTCTCCAATAAATTGTTTCCTAAATTCAATGTGATTTTGATTTCCTCTTTGGTAGAGTTAAAGTAATTTACAATTTTTTATGTGTATTGCACTATATGATTTTTTTAAAACAACTATACTTTTTAATATTTCTATATCAGTTACTAAGTATGGAAGTAGGAAATATTATTGACTGATACCTTGCATCTGACATTATGAATAAACCATTCAAATCACACTGATAAAAGTAAATTAATCACAGTTTATTATATCTTTGTATTATTTGTTTGTGTTATCTTAATTTCATATTTATCTAATCACTAATCTTTTATCTTTTCAACTTTTTATCTCAAAAAGGATATACAGTTTTGGAAAAAAATACTATACTATGTCCAAAACTAATCATGGAAGAGAATTAATATTAGATACAAGACTTAAAAAAACATTACTTTAGATAGGTTATAAATTATTACGATATTATGTGTTCAAAATGTTGTAAAGCTCATATATTCAAGGTAAATGTTTTTGGGACGATAATGAAATTTATTCTTAAAACAAGACATGTAATACAATATATGTAGTATGAATGAATACAAACATTTAATAAACACAGTTCTGAATGCAGTAATATTAAAATAAATTTCTTAAATGGTGCTTCTCTTTAAATTACAAATCAGTAACAAACAAGATATGTAAGAAAATGTATAATTTAGTGGTAATTAATTGTGTTAATTAACATGGCTTTATAAAGGAAGCTCATGTGTTTATTCATGAAAGTATCATAAAACAAAAACAAATCTTTTAATAGATACTGCGTAAATATGTATTTTACTATATATTATTGTCAATATTCACTGATATTTCCTAGTCAACATGTATATTCCAATATTTTAAATTGTTTTTTTCAAGAATAGTAAACGTATATAACTAATTTATTGATCAATTGAATGATGAATGACATTTATCTTCTGAGTTTCATTACTGTTTTACTAAAACAGTTGATACAATTCGCTAAAACATCTCGTAAATGTTTTATTAGCTATGTTTAGTCAAAGAGAGATTAATTAAGTATTTACATTGTCTGGCGAGCCTTCAAATGCACTCAAGTGCAGGCAATAGAAACCTCAGGACATATGTTATAAAACAATATAAATACTATATTGAAATGTAATAAAACAAATAAGAACATTTGTCATAGAATAGAAAAAAATTGTGTTTGCAACAAGAAAAATAGTTAAGGGGAAAACCTATGAGATAAAAATGTTTTCAGAGTGTGTGAATGACCAACATTAAAATTTCACAAATTTTTAAAGTTCTATTGAAAAGTTTGCTTTTAACTTCACTACGTTACTTACAGCTGAGCATCAGTAAGTCACAAATAAATCTCTTAAGATTAACACAAAATTAGAATGCTGCCGAGCCCCAACTAATAAACCCCATACACTAAATTTTTTGAAAAGGGATGGAAATAAAAAAAATGTACACGATCAGTTAAAACTGGAATGTGATAAAAAACAATGAGGAAATGTTGGGGCCAGACAGAGAGACTTGTGGCTAGAAACTAAGGTAAAAATACTTCAGACTATCCATATGTTAGGGTTGGCAAAGAGTCAGTTCTCAACTTGCAACATAAATAGACCTGACCGAACCGCCAGCATCTAACTCACTGACAGACCGACAAACAGATATCGGCAATTGGTTAACCGGCACATTTCAAAATATAAATATAAAGCTTTCTAATCAGCTGACTTTGACTCCTAGATAAAATAATTCTCACTTCTTTTCAAGATATTGAAAAAAATTCTGAACTTTTGAACTCATATGCTTATTTTATCTTTCATTAATAAGGAGAGTAAATGGGGAAGGGTTTACATAAACAAACATTTATGGCTTATTAAATTAGTTCATACAAAAGTTTTTAACTGTTGTTTAGATGTTCAGATTGTAAAGCACATTTACCTGCTTATTTTAGCAGCGAAAAATTTAATTTTAACAATAAAATAATGGTATAAGGTTTTAACAATTTACATGACTAACATTCTATGGGGTTTGAATTTGTTATTTTGAAATACTACAAAACTCATTGGGGGTTTTTAAAATGTAAAAAGTTCTCAAAAAACTGTTATGTGATATAAGTTTTTTTATTGCTTTTCACATATTTTTAAACTCGGCTTTCAAAATGGATGTTTCATTGCCTTATATGTAGTTTTTTTTTTTTTTTTTTTTTTTTTTTTAACTTGGTCCTCCTGGAGAATGTTAGGGGAAGGGAGAGATTTACAATAAAAAAATTTAACCCTTTGAGTGCCGCAGCCATTCTCCCAAGTCATATGCATAAATTGCCGTGCTAAAACCTACAATTTTGCAAGGGTTTGGGAAAAAATGTGTATAAAAAAAAGTATTCAACAGATTTTAATAATTCTTTTTTTATTTTCTTTGTAATAAAATGGGGAACATACTACATATAAATCCTTTCTTCTAAATTTATTTATATAAAAAATTATGAGTTATAACTACAAATAAAAAATAAAAAAATTCTAAATTTTCAAGTTTGGACCAAAATTTTGTGTATGTAGTATTTTTATATATTTTTTTTAGTTACACCTTGTAAAAGAGCATGAAAAACTGAACAAAAATCATACATATCATGTTATTTTACAGTGAAAATTTACATTATAACGCACTACAAACAATAATAACATAATATAACATATAACATATATAACAAGCAAAAATAATATTTATACAACATACAACCAATAGCACTGATAAATCAATAATTTCACTAAACACAATAATAACGAAGTATTAGGAACAGTTTTTAGTGTAAAAGAACGAACGTAAACAATGCAACGTAATCAAAATACACAGCTGTCTGCAGCGGGTAACAATCAGCTGTCAAACTGGTGTCATATTTTTATCATAATGCCATGTGACTCCAAGTAAACAGTGAAAGTGAAAAACCAGTACAATACGAAAGTTTGGAACCTGTAGAATGCTGTAAAACGAATAATCAATTAAAACTAATACGTACTATATAAAATAATAATAAAATACCGATCGTCTACTGGGTAGACGCCGGCAATTTATGCATATTTTATAACGTCTACTATGTAGACGCTGCGGCACTCAAAGGGTTAACTTGTGACAAATATGTTTGAATAGCAGATTTTCTTAACTTAAAATGTCTTTCAATGTCTCCTAGTCAGCTGTTATTTAAAGCCTAACCTATACCTAGTTAAAAAGTAACAGTTCTAAAATAATCAGATTAAAAAACAACTGTTACAAATAATATTACAAAACTGATACAAATGCAACAATGAAAAAAAAAAACTAAAGGCTTCAGCCAACGGAATATTAGCAAGGATGAAAAACCCTTCCCAACTCTATTTCTGTCCTTTGCAACAAAGGATCAAGTTTAAACAGCCTATAGTTAAGTTCTATCACAGTATAAGATAAAAATTATCAGAGAGTTTTTTATAAACAGTGCTTGAATGTAAACAATCCTAACGTTGCTACACAAACCACAATCCACGTGTGTGATAAAATAATATTATAATAATATTATGAGTGACTAAATATTTGTAGTTATATTTAATTTACATTTTTAACAATTCTCACTATTTTGTCTTTGTATTAATTTTTTTTTAACTGAACTGAATTTTACTTTATTGCTATTTTTTATTTTCTAAGTTACACATTTCTAGTAATCCAAATTTGATACAATCACGATATCTAATATTCTTACAAACTCTATATTTACCTCGGTTACAGAAAAACTTTATACTGTGCTTAAGCAAAAAGTTAATGTTACTTTCCACAGAGAAAATTATACTCTTTAACTATTCTAAGTCTCTTCCGTGAACTATGAGTCAAAGAGTTCTAGTAACCAACACACTTTGAAAAGTACAACGTAAAAGATTGTTTGGAAAGTGCCAAAATGCTCTTACAGCAAACGGCAAAATACAATGGTCGTTGTTTATTATGAAAATCTAAATAAATACTTAAAACATGATCATAGTCCTTTTAGTTTATAACCACATAGCCTATACTAAATTTTAGTTTTCAAGCTCAATGTTTACTACTACGAAAAGAACTAAAAAATTCAATTTCTTTGACTTTATTTCATATGAAGACTGTCACTCTGGGGGGTGATGTTGTTCGCGTCCGCAGCATTCCATTAAAGCTGCACATACTCCCCGGGTGGTGCTAAACGAACAACAACTTTGTCAGCTGAACTATCACGCACGTGATCTCTCAGCTATGCCAGCTGCCAGACAAAATGCAAATGGCCCTTTCCAGGGCTAATTTAAAAATTTAGGCTGTGTTAGCTCTATAAAGAGAGGTCTAATTTTTTTAGAGTTTATATTTTTACATATACTGACTAAGGTGCTCTGCACAGCAGAATTTATTTTCTTATTCTTAAAACCGCAGAATTCCGCTACAACACACAAAATAACATGAGACTTTTATGTTTTTAGACTCTAATGAATTTTTACGAAACTTTGTACATGGTTCGTTTCAGAAATTTAGCACGGACGTTCCTCTTTGCTAATAGGTGCTCACTAAGATAAAGTTTTGCAAATATAGTTTTTAAGTATAGATTACAGTTTTACAAGATAAAAATTATGGTTATAAATTATAGTTTTTACAGTATAGAGCCTTTAGAGCTCTGCCCCACAGGACTTCAAAATTTCTCTAGTGCCTACGTTGTTGAAATTTAAATAACTTCTTGATTAGCATTATACATGATGGTGTTGAAATTTGATATCAACGTTCCTCTTTGCTCATACGTACCCTACTCACTAAGAAACGGTTTTGCAAATATAGTCTTTAAAGTCCTTTAAGGCTTATAAAAATTATGGTTATAAATTATAGTTTTTACAGTATAGAGCCTTTAGAGCTCTGCCCCACAAGATCTCAAAATTACCATAGATCCTACGGGGTTAAATTTTAACATGGACGTTCCTCTTTGCTAATAGGTAATCAATAAGAAAAGGTTTTGAAAATATGGTTTTTGAAGTTCTTTAGGGCTCTGCCATACATGACTTCGAAGTACTCTAGGGCCTACGTTGTTGAAATTTGCTAAAGGACTTTAAAATACCCTCATTTGAGGTTTAAAATACCCTTTATTAAATTTCTTAAGGTTATTTTTTTGCTTAAGGTTTTTTCATAATGATACGCAATTCAATAAAAAAAATTGAATTTTCTCTACCATGTTGAAGAAAATGTAATTAATATAATACTAACAAAGGTGCGACTAATATTTCATGAAAACTAAACACTGCTGTTACATCACCAATCGCTAGGGTTAGAAAAATAGCAAAGATCACTTAAAAAGTAATAAGGATTAAAAGTAAAAATAATCAACAGAAAATCAAGACGTACATTAACTAAGCAATATCATAAAACATTATTAGATTTGTGGAATATTGCTGTTTATAAGACGAAAAAAAACTGAGAACACTTGTTCACTCCCGTTGTTAACTCGAACGGAGCATACGATCTCGGCTCTCAATGGCGATCCTATAGCAGAAAGTGTTTGCTGGCGATATTCGCATTTACTAATGGAAAGAACAATTGAAACATAGTTATACAACGACAAACGAACTATCGAAAAGCGACCGTAATTTGTGACAAATACATGTAATTTTGAATATTTGTCGAATAGAAGAAATTATACAGAAATCAAATTTAATGACCATTAAACAGGTTCAAAATTAATATCAGAATACTCAATCCTCAACATAGGAGTGCCACAAGGAACGGTTCTAGGTCTTTTATTTTTTATTCTTATAAATGAATTGGGAGACGTCCCAGAAGAAGGAAGTGTAATATTATTTGCAGATGACACAACCTTTTACAACTCTAATCAAAATAATCCAACGACATTTCTAATTTCATCCAAATTTAAAACATTATTAAAAGGTTTCATGTTAATTGGTTTCATGATAAAAGTTTAAAAGTTAATAATAATAAAACAAAACTTATTATTTCACAATGATGAATCAAAAGCAATAAATCCCTACTTATTTTTGGATGATACTTTTTTCCTCGTGTGGTACAACAAAATTCCTTGGTCTCACAATATCGATTCATTATTGATTCTACATATATAAGAAATAAGTAAGAAGATTAGTAGTGCAATTTTTATGATAAGAGTACTTTCAAAATACTGCAAAATTAATGTCCCAAAATTAATATATTATGTTTATGTTCATTCTTATATTTCATATGGACTTTGGACTTGTGTACTGGGGATCAAGTAAATATAAAAAAAACTATTTAAATTGCAAAAGAAAGCCATAAGAATCATTTTTTTATATAACTTCTACAAAATCATGTCGCCCCCTCTATCAAAAATAATAAAATTGTATGCATTCTTCAATCCATTTGTATTGTGCACACAAATAAATCAAAATTTCAACAGAGAATGAACATACATAATCATAACACAAGATTTAAAATTCTATCTATACTTCACATTGTAAATCAGCATTTTATCAAAGAGGTTCTGAATATATATCAATTCAGAATTTTAAAATCTATACTAAATTATCTAAAAATTTAAAGCAAATTTCAAATTTGAAAAAAGAAAGAAACGCTTAAAGAAGAGCTTGCCAGTCAATGATGTTACAAAATTGAAGATTAGTTAAACAACTGAAGAAAGGCCTTGTTAAAATGAAAAAAGCCTTATTAAATTTAGAATAAGTTATATGATATAATATTAGGATCTAACCATTAATATCGCATTTATATCCAAGATATTAAATTTTTTTTATAATTAAAAATGTCTAATGGGCGTAAATTTTTTGTAATAACGGCAATCACAATTTTCCCCAGTTTTAAAATTAAGAACAATTTTTTTTTACAAAATGTGTTCTGCTTCAGTTGATTTTCGAAATAGCAACGTTTGGAATAGCGGGACTCGACTGTATTTACAAACAAATATTTGATTAATGTTTAGACGACTAAGGAACATCTGGTAGGCCTACTTACAAAAAAGCCTGAATGTCAAATAACCATAAGCATGATACCGACCTGTTCAGAGTATCTGGAAGAGCGGAGGGACGTGGATGGTGTGTAGGACGGGTCGCGCAGAGAGCTGAAGGAGCCGCGCGGGGGTCGGGAGGCTGCGGCAGTCGAACCTGCGGACGAGGTGGAGGAGAGAGAGGTCGAGCGAGCCGATCCCGTCACGTAGTTGGCTGGTGAGTACCTGTCAATCACCGGAGTGTGTCACTAAATGGTAGACAGCAGATATCTCAAAACTGGTAAATTCTATCAAAATTGTTTAAGTAACAAAAAAGTTGACAAATTAAATTATTCAACCGATGATACGAAGTTTGTAAGATCTGACAGCAAATAATAATTTGTTTTTCAATTTTCTGCCGAAAAACATTGATTTTGCATGATAAACCATGCAAATTAAGGTTATTTTAATAGAAAATCCCAATAACTCCATTATTTGTAGTCAGAACCTTCCAAGCTAGGTATTATTGTTTAAATAATTTAATTTGTCAACTTTTTTGTTACTTCAACAATTATGATAAATTTTTTTGGTTTTGAGATATTTGAGTTTAAAAATTTAAAATGGCCACTACTTTGAAATATTAGAAAAAAATTTTTTTTCAAGAAATGAACATCAGTGTGATAAAGGTTTATTCAAAATGTAAACTTAATACAACCATCCGTTACTGAAAAATTATTAAGTGTAAAAAACAAAATGGCGGCTAGCGGCTTAACAAAGCATTTTAGGACATATCGTCCCATGATAATTTTTGTTCATTTTTATCCAAGGAATCACCACACGGAGTTTTGGAAAAGAGTTTCCGAACACCTTGTATATAAATGTTATTTGCTATTATTGGAAATCTACAAGCTCCATGAAACAGTGATTTTTTTAGCAGTGTCATTCTTAAACACATACAGTAAAACCCCACTGCTTGATTCCACTTAACGTGACACTCGAGATAACTCGACAACTCAGGGCACCCATTCTATATTGAACTGTATGCAATATGGCTCAAACCGCTTTTAATAGCATTTTTTTGCAGCCTATCCAGTGGTCAACAATATTACACAAAACTAATGGCTAACAAACATTTCTGTAGCTAATGTTGCCACTCTCAATGATAGTCATTGACAAAACAAATTTAAATTGTACACTTATATTGGTGTTTGCAGCCATTTAACGCAGTTCCATGACTAGAGATCATTTTCCCTGGTCCAATCCTCATTTAGAATTGAAATCACATTGCTTGCTCGAGAAAAGGGCAGGAGTGATACCAGGCTGTAGGAAACTCGAAACTCGATTTTGACTGAACTCAGTAAAGCCCAAGCCCACTTTGTGTTAGGATGGTGGGAAATTACTATATCAATAAAAAAATTTGTCTGTCGGCAAGTGTGTGTATTTTGAAAACTTCAACATATATTTCTTTCCAAAATAATCAGAATAAAAGAACACTGCTATATCCTGGAAGTGGTAGAGCCAAAAAAGGTTAAATTTTTTAATACTCGGATTGGATAATTTTGTTTTAACCACTTTTACTTCATTTTGGAAACTTCAATTTTTGGCAGACACTGTTTGATATAAGAATGTTACTGCAATACTTACTTGGAGATATCCAGAGCCGGGGACGAATAGGTGGATGAGGCAGCAGAAGGCCGCCGAGATGTTAAGCTGCTTGATTTGAGGGCGGAATCTGCATTGCTCAGCGATCGGCTCTTGGTGTAGTCTCTTGATTTGCTGCAACATTCATTAAATAGTCTATGTATTCAAAACCCTAGATCTTCTAAATTTCAAATTTAATACACATTCACACAACACCCGAAACAAAAACAATGCAGTCGCAGTGATAGATTTTCATAGATTAACAAAATGTCAAAAAGCCATAAAGTTTAATGTCTCAAATTGTATAATAAACTGGAACACCACATTAACACATACACTGAAAAAAGTTCCAAACAAAAATTTTATAGTTGGCTCTTAATTATCCCAATGTATTCAGTTGATGAATTTTTTGCAATGAAGAGGTATGTGTTTTAAATTAAATTTTAAACAATCAACAAATGTTTTGTAAACTAGTTCCTATTATGTGTGCAGCTTTGCTTACATGGTATTTATTGATTTTCTTGAAGTGGTTTGTTTCCACCATGTTGTTATGGTGTATGTCTTTTGACCTAGCAAGATGCTATGAATGTGACTTTGTCAATAATATAATGTTTTTACGGCAAATAAACTATTTATTCAAGGATGCACTGAATATTATAATATCTGAATTGTATTTGTTATTTCTTGAGATAATATTTCAACACAAGTGGCTTATGACTTTAGGTTTAACACGTTTGCTGCTAAATATTGTTTATATATTTATTGTTTATACTATTTATATAGGTATGACCAACACTGAAATTTTAAACTCGATATGAAGATTATATATGTATACCGTATACAGGGGGATTCACGACGAAGTGCAAAACTTTCAGGAGCCGATTCTACACATTAAAATAAACAAAAAAGGCCATATAAACATATGTTTTAAAATCCTTTGTTTAGCCGCTAGCCGCCATTTTGTTTTTTTACATGTAATAACTTTTATTTCCGTAACGGATTGATGGATTTACTTCATATTTGGCAGACATGTGGACCTTTATCACAACAATGTTAATTTTCAGAAAAAAAATTATAATTTTCCCATGTGTATTACGTATACATGTGTATGTGTGTTACGGGAGCGGCAGCTCAGAGGTAGAGCTCTGGCCTCACAAGCCAGTGGTCCCCTGTTTGATCCCGGGCGACGACATTACATGCACAAACATGAGCGGTCACCTCTGGCTAACCTATGTCACTTAATGCCGTGACCGTACCTTGCTGTCTTTAGATCACCGCACAGCCTATTGGCAAATAGTGACGGGCAGTGGAGGTTTTTTCAAAAGCAAAAAAAATTTCAAAATGGCGGACATTTGAAAATTTTAAACTCAAATTTCTCAAAAACGGCAAATTTTAAATGGCCACCATTTTTAAAATATACATCGGAAAATAGTAATATTTTTTCTGAAAATTGCCATTATCGTGATAAAGGTCCAGGCCAAATATGAAGTAAATCCATCAATCGTTACGGAGATAAAAACTATTACGTGTAAAAAACAAAATGGCGGCTAGCGGCTAAACGAAGGATTTTAGGACATACGTTTATCGACCTTTTTGGTAATTTTTTTGTGTAGAATCAGCTCCCGAAATTTCTGCACTTCGTCGTAAATCACCCCGTATTTAGTTCCAATGAATTTTTAAAAACAACAGTCGGAACGTGACTTCGGCCGGCCACGCTATTTAATTCTCCGTTCATAATGTTTTTAAATGTATCGTGTTTTGTGTTCTGTATATGTGTCATTCTAACTATTCGACAACGACAAGATGTCCAATAAATTTCAACTTCGATATTTGAAGATTTGACAATGGGACATTGTTCTCGAAACTAGTAATCAATTGAAGAAAACTAGTTGGATTGACGACGTCTGAGGTATTGTAACCTACTATAATAGTAAAAACAACAAATAAACGTGATTTTAAAATGAATAAATAATGATGCACTTGTGGGTCATTAGCACATGCCATCAAATAATTGGGTGTATGTGGGTAATATAATAATTATATTAGTAATAATAAAATGTGGGTGGTTAAAAAATGCATCTTATTTGACAATAAAAAGAATAAAAATCTTTTATTATCATTTTGAAATACAAATGGGGTTTTAACGTGATTATAAAATGTATAAGACAACATATAACAAAAAATGTAACTAGAATATGAAAGTGACCGAAAGACGAAATTGGAAACTGATTATGTCAAATAAGTGTTAAACTAATGAAAATCAAAGTACACCGGTTATCAAACCCACATTTAGCGTAAAAATTGTGAAAACAGCGGGAAAAAATGGTGCAAAAAGAATAGGGGCGCAACGCGCTTGTGCGTCATTCGCACCACTCATTGGATCGGCGGGCGGGCAAATGACACACAATTGCATCATTCGCATCGAATGTGTTAACAGGGGTATGTTCTTTGTGATAATTGTGCAAGAGTCAAGAATTCCTAATAACTTATTAGAAAAGGTATAACTAGTTGTCGTCAGATGCAGTTTTCTTTGTCATACATTTCATTGTCATTCTGAGTGGTTTTCATTAAATTGATAAGTGACGAATGGTTACCCATATTCACCTGAAAATTGCTTTCGTTTAGTTCTTCAGCTGGTTTTGTCTTCTACCAGCGGTTATATCACCAGCCGGCGCGCTGAAGACTCAGTGATTGTGCCTCTATTGCGCCGGACGGGATGCATATCAGTGAGTCCGTTGTAAAATGTTTCGTGTTTTCGTGTTTGTGAAGTGTATGTGTGTAATGTCCATACTGATGGAACAAAGTCCCATGACCTGAATTTTCAGATGGCGTTTCTCATAAGGAGTGAACATGACACAATGGTGCAAAACTTATTAAATAACTATTCGATTTAAGACGATAAAGATGTATAAACTACTTGTTTAGGATTGTACTTGTCTTACAACTATTTAATTTTTGCAATTTTGATACAATATTTATAATATCACTCCAAACCCCTCCTGGATACATCAAAATAGATGGAGTATAACAAATTAACCACAACCTAAACCTACTCTTATTTCTTGTACTCAAGTTACTTCAATATAAGCCATCATAACAAATTAATTTACAATACCATTTGACGTAAGTTCTCTCTGCAGTGACTATAAGGCTTGGAGATCTACTGAAAAATGGCCGACACACAGACCACCAAGACATCTTGAAAGCTTTTTTCTCACTCCATAAACTATCCATAATCCCTTTCATTAGCAAAATCTCATCCCACAAAGTCTCTTTCATTAGCCAAAGCTCTTGCACCATACAATATAGTGAATCAAGCACATCATAACCATAGTTTAAAAACACCATTTTGAAAAAGTCCATGTTGTAACACCAGGACTAACTCATGTACAGACGTCAAACAGGCTGAGAGAAGAGACAAAGAGGGGAATGAATGCCTTCTACTGTGAGGGGATGGTAGGGAGGGGGGAAGGGGAGGGGAAGGTGGAGCTGACGACACAGGTGAGATCAGGTGTTTGAAATGCAAGATCAGCAGAACTTGGACTGTGGGCATTGATAGTGTCTGGTAAATAAAACAATTACTCATTGTGTGATACCAGCACCGTGTTTCATCATAAGGAAAAAACTATTCAACAGTTTATAACTGAGTGTGGGTGAATAAGTATAGGGACGTCAATATTTTTATTTTTTAAATTTGAAAACGTTGGCCAATTTTTTTATTTTTTTATTAAAGAGGTATTTTTCAAAGATCTTCATCTGAGGAAAACTTTACAAATAATTGAAAACAATAAAAAAACATTGATTGTAAAAGTCTTTATGATTTATGCACAAGATGTGTTATTAGTAACCTCTGCCAATATTTCTTTGTATTACTGTAGAAGTATTGATTATTTCATTTGCTCACAGTTGTGATGGTCCACATTAGCACGGGCTCACTGAAAGATAAATCAACCCTGATGATTACTGGATAATAACATCTCTTTCGTACAGGTGCATGTTGGATGACACCTATGAAGGACTCTACTAAAAAGATAAACTTATTTTTATGTTGGAATGTTTTTAATTTTGGTTGTAATATCAAATTCAGAGTTCAATTTTATTTTAACAGAACATTTTTTGAAAATAGTTCCTAAAAACCTCAAAGCGTTCTAACCTGCTAATGGGTTATGCAAAACCATTAGAAGTGTTTAGGTGATACGGTTAAAATCATACTAAAAACAAGCTTTTAAAAGTAATCTGCGAAGTAGATGATTCCTCAATTGTGCTGATACAATGATGGGTCAATTTCAGCATTTCTCAATACCAATACTAATACAAAAAATCTGGCTTCATATTCGATATTGGGTTTAATTCCAACTCCCAGAGTAATTACAGAGGCCCATAAATCCGAACTAATTGGGACTAGATCCAGTTTGATTTAGCGAATTTTTGGAATAGGCGGAGTTTATAGATAATGGATGATATGACTTGTTTGCTCCTGCCATTTACTCAAACAAGGCATATGATCTCGGCTCCCAATGGTTATCGGACAGAGAAAAGAGTTTGATAGCCATGTCACTGCATTAAATAATAGAAAGAACAATTGGAAAATAGTAAAAGTGACAACAATAGCAATAGATTCATATGTAATGGCCATAAACTCCATGTAATATAGGTGATCGCAATTCTCCCTGATAAAAAAAAAAGAATGCATTCGTACTTTTTGGAGGAAATACGTTCGAATTCAGCAGATTTTAGGAATAGCAGTGTTCAGAATAGCGGGATTCTACTGTGTACATAAAACAAATTGTAAAATTTTATTTTTAATTTTAAGTTAGTGAGTTTGACAGCCAAATACAAAAAACTTTGTATTCCAATGCAAAATAATATATGATTATTGAGCTATTTATAAAATACCCCCGTCGCAGCAGACCTGCGTACTCAGCGAATTTCCAAACGATCTTGAGATATTGTATTTTCCCTATAAACACCATAGGAATGGGTATGTAGGTTTGCTGACTTGGGATGTTGTTAGAAAATGTTAGTTTTGTTAGGAAATGTAATAGTTACTTTAGGTAAATGTCAAACTGTCTCAATATTCGGCACTTTTTAATTTTCCCCATAAACTTCATGGGGGTGAGTATGTAGGTTTGCCGCCATATGGGTGTTGTAAGCAAATATCAGTTACATCCTGACTAGTGAATGTACATACCAAATATTATCAAGTTATGGTGTTCTTTTCATTTTCCCAATAAACCCCATAAGAGTGAGTACGTAGGTTTGCCGCCATGTGGGTGTTGTAAGCAATTTTTAGTTGAACCCTACCAAGTGAATGTACATACCAAATTTTATCAAGTTATTCCAATAAATAAGCGAGATACAGGGTTTCGTTGATTTCCCATAAGATTAACATGGAAAACCTATTTTTGGCTTTTCTCCGTAACCTGTTAAGCCAAGTTAAAAATTAAAATACTAAATTGTTTATTTTTTTAAGCTCTTTAAAATAGTTTCAGTTAAAATTGTTGAATTTGGAAATTATGCTCCAAAAATGCCAAAAACCCATTTTTGACCCTTTTGAAACCCCATAAAACCCCGTTCCCATAACCCGATCATGCTGGTTTGCGAACTCATGAAAATAGACCTAGTCTTACATCTTCATACCAAATTTCATCAAAATCGGAGGTTCCCTTCAAAAGTTATCAGTACCACGGACACATAGATATATAGATATATATATATAAATATATATGAAAATGAACGAACCGTTTTTTTGGCTTCTGGGGACCTCGAAATGAAAAAGTAACATGGTCCCGGGCTTAGGTCTTACCATGGCTACTACCGTAATAGCGTATTCCCTATAGGGAAATTCGCTAAAAGTGACATTTTAGCGAATTTCCCTATTGGGAATGTACTCTATTACCGTAGTAGCCACGGTAAGAACTGAGTCGGGACCATGATACTTTTTTTGTTTTGAGGTCCCTTCTTTATTTATATGTATACATTAACATGGTAACTCTCATATGGAACCTCCGATTTTGATGAAATTTGGTACAGAAGTGTAGGGCAGCGTTCATCAAGTTAAGTTCATAAACCAGGAATATTGGACCATGGGAATTGGGTTCCAAAAGGGTCAAAATTGGTTATTTGGCTTTTTTTATAATGAAATAAAATTACCTTATCCAATCACTGGTTATCAAAAGACAACATGTTTCGTTCCTTAGAACTTCTTCAGGTCTATAGTATGCAACTACCACATAATCCAATGTATTATTACATTGTGGTTTGTCAAATGATTCAATAAAAGGTTGCCCCAGTCACTAAAACTAAAAGTTGTCATAGTGATAAAATTAGTAAAATAGAATTTTTTTACCTCAATTTTTTAAATTCAACAATTTGATACTTGGAATTTTTAACCTAGCTTAACAGATAACGTAGAAAATCCAAATATACTCATTTTATCACAGTAGACCTGCGTACTCAGCGAATTTCCAACAGAAATTTTGTATTTTTTCTATTTCCCCATAAGAACCATGGAGTTGAGTATATAGGTTTGCTACCATGAGGGTTTTGTTAGTAAATATAATTTAAACTCTACATAGTCAATGTACATATAAAATTTTTTATCAAGCTATTGTATTTTTTACAATAACCCCATAAACCCCATGGGAAGGTACTAACGGTGAGTACGTAGGTTTGCCGCCATTTGGGCTTTGTAAGCAAATATAGGTTAAACCCTTTCTAATTAATGTACATACCAAATTTATCAAGATACGTCAATAAATAGGCAAGATAGCAGGTTTTGTTTATTTCCCTTGAATAAAATGGGAAACATATTTTTAAATTATTTCCATAACCATTTAAAGCTGCAATATTAATTAAAAATACTAGATTGTTTATTTTTTGGGGCTCTTTGAAATTGTCTATGTTAAAATTAGTGGATTTTAAAAATTAAGATTTTTAACCCTTTTGAAACTCTATAAAAACCGTTCTCATGGTCCGATCACGCTGGTTTTCAAATTAAAACCTGATGAATTCTGCCCTACAACTCTGGACCAAATTTCATCAAATCGGAAGTTTCGTTCGAGAGTTATCGTGTGCACAGACACATAGATATACCGGGTGAGTTTCCTAAAGTGATCTAATAGCTAACTTTTTTATTCTATATCTGACAGTATACTTCCTATGGGGGACACCTTTTACTTTTTCATGTTGCATTCAGGTATGTATTTCACTTTTCAAAAGTTCCGGCCATTTATCCAATATGGCGGTCAACTTAAAAATTTATTTTTAAAATTTATTGAAATTTTAATCATTATTTGCCATATTTTCATTAGTTACTACTGTAATATTGTATTCAGGAGTTTGAAGTTTTGTATTCACTTTAGCTTGACAGTGATTTTAAAAAGGATTTCACTAATTTTAGAAGTTTGACAAATTTAAATGAAGAAATTATAATTAATGCTGGCCAATTTTTCTTTAGCCTGTTGAATATGAACACATTGCTCTGTTACTTATATTGTTAAATTCAGAGGCGGCTGGTGAGTTTTTTAGCAAGATGAAATTTGCCGCCCCCCCTCCCCCCCTGTCCAACACCATACAATCCCCGAATATCCCCCCTGGTTACCAGACCTTGCTCCCTTTTAGGCAACTCAGGATAAAAATGACACGACGTCAGGTGCTCATAAGATGTTAGACATTATTTATTTTTAAAATAAATAATGCCTAAGAATTCCTTAGAATTGAGGTTATTGTCATAGAACTATAAAAAATATGTATTAAGTTTAATGTGTTTTATTCGTCATTTATCCCTTGAAGTTTCCGGTATTCTTCCCTGCTTAATTTTTTTTCATGTCAAATCAGAAATTTATTTAAAACATAACGTCACAACTGAATTGAATAAAAATAAAAATAAAATATAATGAATTTTTTAAACTGCTATATTTTAAATGGCATAGAATCTATACGTTCAAAATAGAAAATAATTGAAAATTAGGCATTGAATGGATTAAAGGATATTCAAAAACAATCTGTGTCAAAGTAAACTAAAACTTATACCATAAAATTTGTTGTACAAATTAATTTCCAAGGATAATAATGGCAATGTAAAGCTATGTAAGTTTCATCAAAACAGCTGATAAAGTCAAGTTTGTTTCGAATCTTGATTAAAGTTTTAAGTTTTTGTTATGTTCATGCCAGGCAGGGGCAGATTATCTGATTAATGGTATCTAAGGGAAAGTGGACAGTTTAAGAGAAGTTCTACTGGAAAAAAAGAAAAAAAACTGGAGTTGAGCATAGTCCATCTCAGTGGTGGCTAGTGGAAGGCTCTTATTTCTTTAAATTTTCTAAAAGGCAGTTACTATACACACTAAACTCATTAATTAGATAAAAGGCATCACTTAATGGACAAATATTCACAGTTCTATAGATCTCTTAATTTATTAAATCTGGATATATGGCCAACATTTAATTCATATAATCATAAGTGGATTCCTCTTGAAGAATTTCAACATGTACCTTTGCTCTCATTTCCGACATAATGCTATCTAATTTTGTCTTTTAAAACAAACAACAACCCGGGGTTCAAACAAAGTAATTAAGGTCTATGGTAACATATTAATACATCATATATACAATCACTACAACTAACAAATACAGTGTGATTGAAAAGTCCCGGAACAATGAAATATATTTTTTACCATTATAGATGAAGTGATGAAACTTGGTATACCAATAATAGCCACAAATATCTGCTCTTTTAAGCTATTATCACTTTTTTATCGCTTAAGGGGGACGGCCCACGAGGAGTCAGTCAAAATTATTAAATAGCAGCATAGGTTGAATTTGGTATCAAATTAAAGGCCTCACTTAGCAGAGTACAATGCCGCAAACTAGACTTCAATCGGATGACTGAGGCGGAAATGGCAGGCAAACAAAGTTTCCATTAAAATCATAAGGGTAAAACTTAAAAATGCAATAACTTTCTTAATACTCAACCTTTTGACTTCGGGTTTGTTGCTTATTATTCCAAATGCAAAGACGTTTAAAATTATGTATGATGTGACAAGGGCCAAAGCAGATTTCTGTAAGACTTCCAAGAGGGACGTCCCTTAAAGGGTGTGTAAATGGAAACTTCTTTGGCCCATGTCACATCATACACCATCTTAAACGTCTTTGTAGTTGGAGTAAAAATACAAAGACGCCTGCCATTTTCGTCTTGGTCATCCGTTTGAAGTCTAGTTTGCGGCATTGTACTCTGCTAAGTGAGACCTTTAATTTGATACCAAATTCGACCTATGCTGCTATTTAAGAATTTTGACTAACTCCTCGTGGGCCGTCCCCCTTAAGAGATAAAAAAGTAATAATAGCTTAAAAGAGTAGATATTTATGACGATTATTGGTATACCAAGTTTCATTACTTCATCTATAATGGTAAAAAATATATTTCACCGTTCCGGGACTTTTCAATCACACTGTATACTATCATAAATATACAGGGTAGGCTAAAGTCTGGAACCCCTGGGCTATTTTTTAACAGCTGCAGATAACTAGATTATCTTTTGGAGAAGTCTTAGTGACCAAAAGAGGAAACTTTAGATGTGTCCAAATTTTCAAGTCCCTCCCCCGAAATCGGGATTTTGGGGGGTACGGTAAGTCAACATTTTTAAATAGAAACCCCCCATTTTTATGTCGATTTTGGATTGTATATATAGTTTTAAGACCTTTGTATCCCTTGACATTTTCCTCCAAACGTAATGGTAAGGGAACTAAGGGCATTTGAACTCAACTTTTAGTCCCAAAAGAATAACATTGGGCATACTTTCATTGCATGTGTCTCCGAAACCTTTCAGTAAAATAAAAAATACTCAAGATAAAAAATTTCTTTAAATGACATTTTAAGAACATTTTACTAATGATAAATAATGCAATAGCATTGGGGCAGTTTGGACGCAACCCGACGCAATAGCCATGGTCAAACTCGAGATACATTTGTCGAATACTTCGTATATTTATTTCAATACACATAGTTATCCTCATCTCTAAATCATATAGCCTACGATTATTTTTTGGTAATTTTTACTATTCATTATATAGGGGTTCTGGTGAGAGAGCAAAGCCACAACTGCTTCAACTATTGATGGTTATTAAAAAACTTTTGAGTTGTTAACTACTCATAAAGTAAATAAGTTGTTATAAAGTAAATAAGATGTTTTCAAAAAACTTTAGTTGTTAATACTATATATTTTTTTTTAGTGTTTAAGTCAAATTACTCTTTCAACGGATGACGTCTGAATTTTTGCACACTGCTCACCTTTGATTTGTTAATTAAGTTGGATGTTTTTAACTTAGTTAGTTTTCATGCGAACTTTTATTGTTTTATTTATTTACTGACAATGTCCAATGCATCAACTTTGTATGCCTTATGACTAATAAAAATCTTGAATCTTGAATCTACCTGAGTGATGAGTAGGTTTCGGAGGTCTCAGTTTTTTCCCTGGAGTAGGTGTCATCGAGCCCAGATGAGCGGTATGATGATGAGTAGGTACTCCTGGAAAACCAGCATGATTTTAATATGGATAGAATCAACCAGGTTGAGTCAATTTTTGATCATACATACAGGGATTTTATTCATGCAATAAGTAGGATTCTGTTTATAAAAACTGTACTGTAGGCTATCCTTAGATGACTCAACATGCATACACAATGATAGAGGTACAGTATAAAGATATTTTATAGTAATAATTGGGCATATAATACCGACAACAGAGGGAGAGAGAATACCACTCGTCGCAGCAGACCTGCGTACTCAGTGAATTTCCAACAAAATTTTATAATTTTTGTCTATTTCCTGATAAACATCATAGGGGTGAGTATAAAGTTTGCCACCATATAGGTTTTGTAAGTAAATATATGTTAAACCTACTTTAATGTACATACCAAATTTTAAATTTTATCTAGTTATGGTGTTCTTTTATTTTCCCAAAAACCCCATAGGGGCGAGTATGTGGGTTTGCTGCCACATGAGCTTTGTAAGCAAATACAAGTTAAATCCTTCCTATTGAATGTACATAGCAAATTTTATAAAGATAGGTCAACAAACAAGCAAGAAAGAAGGTTTTGTTGATTTCCTTTAAGAATAACATGGGCAACATATTTTTGGATTTTCTTTATAACCATTAAACCCATTTGTAGCCCTTTTGAACCCCCGTTTCCATGGTCCGATCATTCTAGTTCACAAACTAATTCAATTGAATGCGGGCTTACACCCCTGTACGGTACCAAATTTCATCGAAATCGGAGATTCTATTTTAAAGTTATCATATTATCAGACATGTAGATAGGATTATATATAAATATATATAAATTTGAACAAAAAGTGTTCTTGGCTCCTAGGAACCTCAAAATGAAGAACTATCATGTTCCTGGGCTTAGGTCTTACCGTGACTACTACCGTAATAGTGTATTTCCTATAGGGAAATTCACTAAAAACATGATTCTACTACAATTCACAATCCAAAACTAGTGTAAACTGTAATAAGGCCATCACTGTGCCTGATGGTTTTGACGACAATGAGGACCATTCCATATTTTTATATTGATAAGCAGTAGCCAACAGACACGGGTATTTAATTGCATAAAAATTATTTACTTAATTCAAATATATATATATATATATATATATATATATATATATATATATATATGTATGTATGTGTGTGTGTATGTGTCCCTAAACACGATAACTCTCGTAAAACGATCAAATCGAGGCCAAATTTGGTAGAGATGTGTAATCCAACCTTTATTCGGATGAGTTCATACTCCCGATAAATCGACATACAGGAAGGGGTAGTTTTGGGGGATTTCGTACTCCAAGAATGGGTTTTTTGCATTTTTCATAAGTAATTAAAAACATTTTTAATTTTGATTTTCACCACTGGATTTAGCTAAAAAAAAACACACAATTTAGTGTTTAGAAGCTTTGCTCTAACTCCATTGGTTACCGAGACATTTAAAAGTCTTAAGACAGTAGGCATACATTGTATTTGGGGGCTCCAATGTTAATCTTTCACTTATTAATCAATATTTTTAAATAAAACTTGGTATTGAGCTTTATTTGGTTGAGATTCATCCATTTATGGTAAAAAATCTGGGTTTTTGAACTTATCATGGCAGCAAACCTGCATACTCTTTTCCCATGTTAATCATATGGAGGATAGGCAAATTTCTTGAATTATGGACAGGTATTGATGAAACTTAGTATATGGCTTCATATGGCTGAAATAAACTTTTTTATGCTAAAAACCTACTTTCAGTGTTCCCCATGGCAGCATACCTGCATACTCTTTCCCTATATTTATCATAAGGAGAATAGACATTAATTTCCCTATTTATGAGCACGCGATGACATTTTGTTTACAGGTTCATCTGGTAAAAATTAATCCTTTTTACTAATTTGGAAATTTGGTGAGTACGCAGGTCTGCTGTGACGGGGGGTATTTAATAGGTAGAAATTAAATCGAGGAAAGTTGCTTAAACTTTCTACAGCCACTTGACAACAAAGTCGCTCTTGCCATTTTTCATAATTTTGTACGACTTTGCAGACAAGTTTGTCATGACTAAACTAGGAAAGTTGCAACAGTCATGCAACTTTTCGTATTCCCCCTGAGAATTTATTTTCAAATTAGGCCTATATAATTTGTCAAGACAACTTCTTTGTAGTTGCTGAAAATCATTTTTGCTACCTAGGCTACTGCTTGTCAGCAAAAGAAAGCACGGCAAAGCGGCGTTTGGAAGATCAGTCAACAGCAAACTTTTAACAAATACTCTATCTCTTTCAGTGTAATTGGAAAGGATTGTATTCTTATTACCTTAAATAAAAACATAGTTTTAAAATTTTACAAAAATATTTATATATCTATTAATACTTTAACTGTATTGATTTTTTTATTTTCATTTGTTGCCACACTCCCAAAAGGTATATTACACACATTTACATTTTTTAAAGTTTTTAAGTGGCTAATCTTTATTAGTGGTTTGTAATGAGGAAAAGAAACCCAAAAATAGCTATTGTGGCAACAAGAGCTCACAAGGTGTGCCAAATTTTAAAAGGTCAAATAGGTGTACTAACAGTACTATACACTAATTAATTGGGTGGTTGATGCCCAAAAAAATATTTATCAGACCAAACAAGTAGTTGAAACTAGTTTTATGAAAAATTAGTCGCTGTTTAAATGTACATACAATTCAGTTTTATCTATATTCCTTAGGCTAACCTGTAGTTAAAAATAATAATGTCCAGTACAATTTTATTAACAGTATAAAACTATTGCAGTAATGTAGGCTATGTTGATCATCTCGAGACGAGAGGGTATCATGAAATGGGGCTTATGAGAATTTTTTTTTTTTCGATAGATCAATCATTGTTTTCCATAAAAAAAAAAATTGTTGCATAACTTATTTAATACACAAAGGTTTATATTTCACTTTAATTGAGGTATTTTTTTTTATTTCCAATTAAAGATTTACATTAAAAAGAACACAAAATACAGGGAGCCGTAGAAATAACTGATTTTTTTAGTGAGGCTACAATCAGAAATATGTTTGGTGGGGAGGGTAGGGAAAGGCTCATCAAGGCAGCTCTAGTTACCCCATTTTAGTTACCATGGAACAATAATCTAGTGATCATTATGCTTTTATGGGTAAACAACTTCAAAACAACATTGACAATTCTGAAAAAAGGGCAAAAGACGTCCAAGGTCAGCCAGAACTCCAGACAACATCAAAAAGTGAGACTAGGTTCGTGCTAACCAGCCTGCATTGTCCAAGGTAGAGAGGCAAGGTGCTGCTCTGTGAATGTCAGATTGAACAGTGCCGAGGTGAATTTTGCAGTCTGATTTGCAATTCCAGACTTACAAAACTGTAAAAGTTAAAAACTTCAGCCTCAAAATAATTTTAATTGTCAAACATACTCAGAACGAATAATAGACATAATAGGTGACAACAAAGTAAACCGGAAAATTTGGGCTAGTTATCGCGAGGCTTGTCTAAGGCATGTTGCCTTACTTGTGTGACTTCTTTGTGGATGACTGACCTTGGACGTCCTTTGGGATTTTGTTTTAAATTAGATTTTACAGATTTGTTCTGAAGCTGCTGTTTACCTATTAAAGTATTGTATTATGGAAAAGAACTAGTCCTCCGAGAAGGAACTGAATCTTTCTTCTGTTGTTAAAAAAGATTGTATGTCGTAGAAGGCAAATTAAAATATCTGCGAAAATGCCGTTCTGTGGTAATGACAGAATCACCAATTTAAAATTTCTCTCATGAAGGCAAACACACAAAACTCCCACGGTGACTAAACTGCGGGTAGAGACCTTGAAGCAAGCCCTTCCCCATAATAAATATATATGTGTCAGTGGTACTGATAAATTTTGATGGGGATCTCTGATATTGATGAAATTTCGTATGAAGGTGTAAGACCAGGTCTATTTTCATGAGTTTGTGAACCAGCATGATCGGGTAATGGGAACAGGGTTTTATGGGGTTTCAAAGAGGTCAAAAATGGGTTTTTGGTATTTTTGGACCTCAATTTTCAAAATTGAACAATTTCAACTAAAACCATTTAAAAGAGCTTAAAAAACAAACAATTTAGTATTTTGAATTTTTGACTTGGCTAAACAAGTTGTGGAGAAATGCCCAATATAGTTTTTCCATGTTAATCTTCTTACAGTAAATCAACAAAACCCTGTATCTCGCTTATTTATTAACATAACTTGATATAATTTGTCATGCGCATTCACTAGGTAGGGTTTATCTGATATTTGCTTAAACACCAATATGGCGGCTAACCTACATACTCAACCCCGTGGAGTTTATGGGGAAAATTAAAAAGTGCCAAATATTGATACAATTTGATATTTACCTTCCATAACCATTACATTTCCTAACATCTAACATTTTCTAACAACATTTCATGGCAGCAAACCTACATATTCATTCCTATGGTGTTTATGGGTAAAATACAAAACCTCAATCTCCTTAAGAAATCCGCAGAGTACGCAGATCTGCTGCGACGGGGGTATTCATCAGCAAACAATTTCACAGTTTTTTATGTGAATTCCAATTTGAATATCATGCTAGGATAGTATTCTAATAAACAATCAGCTTACGACTAAGAAGAGTGAGTTGACATTTTTTAAATGACATTTAAGAAGATTGGAAATGTTTTATAAAATCCTATGGTATTTGGCTACGTATTCTGGATGCATGCGATGCGACTAATTCTGCTGACTGAAAAGAATATCTCGTTGAGTTAGTGGATTTCATTTGATTGATTTTAAGTTTTAAGATAGTCATACTAATAGAACAAAACTAAGGCTAATGCTAAAGAAAAATTTTGTTAGTAATTAGAGGGTTAGAATTGCTTCACAAGCTCTGATGTCGAGGGTTTTATCTTATCTTAAATTACTTATTGTAGCCTAGGTAGAGGATAACTTACCGATAAGTAGATGTTGAGAGGGGGGAGCGATAGGATGAAGAGTATGACGAGGGAGAATATGAAGAGCCATATCTGGACTCTGAATGATAGGAACGTGTCACACTGACCGGCATTGTGCCTCAAAATCTCCTGAAAAAGTAAATCAAAGTTTAGGTTATGAAGCAAAGTTAGGCCTATTCAGTTAGCTTAAATTAACAAACCCCATCCGGATTGTCAAACTGTCCATCACAACTACCTTAAAAAAGCCAGAATGCACTAATTAAATAAATTATGTGTTCCGTAAGCTGTTATGGAAAGTGAATAATTACCACTGGCTGTTATATTTTGTTAAACACTCCTCTCTACTAAACCTTCTTTCATCTAAAGCAGATTTTACCGTGCACAGAGCTGAGACTAAAATAAACATAAGAACAAAAATTTTTCGATAAACCTTGCAGTTAACTTATGGTGATTATTATCTACATGACTTTTTGTATACGGTAGCTGTTCTTTATTGTTTATATGTTTTTAAGGGTGCGCTCTACCTCGGCGTCAAAATCGTCGAGCGAGATTGTTAACTGCTGCTATACGCGGAAACTCACATTTTGGAAAATATATGACAGGTGATTTGAAATTTTGTTACTTTAATGCTTTTTTTGGTTTAAGTGCGAAATCGATCGGTGGTCTAATAACGATGTTTTTGAAATTGCAGACCTTTCGCATCTCCCTTCTTGCATCATTATCTATAAACTTTTTACCAATCTTAATTGAGGATTTTAATACGGTAACATTTTTATAACATTGATAATAACGGCGGAGGAGGATAACGAAGTTTCACCTTAGTAAGTAAGTAACTAGGCATAGGTCTATTCAGAAACTTCATCTAAAATTTGCAAAATTAGAAACATTGATTGGCCTAGTTACTGTTTAACTTAGATGGATACCGTAATGAAATTTGACCTATGAGCCAAGTAAGAAAAAAACTATAACTTAAGATAGCCCAGTGCAATTAAACATACACCTAACATACGACTTAATAACATCCTTTAATTAGGCCTATCTAGGCCTAGAGAAATTGGCCTGTAACCAAGCAAATGAAATTCATAATATAAGTTAAACTAAGGGAGGTATTTTAAGCTAGAAGTGAGGCTAAATATTAAAACCATCTTTTGTCCCAATGCCTAAAACCATGCGAATGAAGTTCATAATGGGCCAATGGGGTTACCGGCCAATAGGCTTAAGTCAAATTGAAGATCTAGGGAGGTATTTAAGCTGGAAGTTAAATATTAAAAACATTGGTACCTATGAATTACCCTCGGACACATACTAGATTAGGCATACGATAGGCTGCAATATAGGTGGTCTTTGTTAATAAAGTCAGTAACTGGAAATATGTCATTTAGCCTTCAAAAAGTCAGCTGACGAAGACTGATAGGTCTATCTAACATCGGCCTATCTAACTCCTAGGCCTAACAGAACTTAAGTTGGTATCAAGACAAACCATGTAAGGCTTGAACTAAACAACCAATATCACTGGTGTGTACAAATGAGCACCATTCTCCAGGAAATTTAGCAAGTTGTAACTTATAGCATTGAAGTTAAATCTTGTCAACATTCACCTTGATTATAAAGCAAGGTCTACCTTGTGAAATTGTTTCATCGTCCTGAGTTAGGAACTCAGGACGATAAAACAACACAGCGAATAAAAACCTGACAGAGATTCTGAAGATAAATTAACAAAAATCAATCCCATCATTTCAACTCACAGATTAAACCACACGGTAACCTAAACAATATTGTAGCAATGTAAACAGAGACATTTAGTCACAATTCATTTCCTACTTACTTCGTGTTGACTATCCCAGTGAAATGGCCTTCACATCTCCCCCAAACGATAACTTGTTTTTAATTCCCTTCTTTCCAGTGATGTTTAGTGGTAAAGGGTTACCTACATCCAAATTAAGAAAAGTGACGTCACTTCATCGAAAATAGGTATTGTTTCTTGGCACTGGACATCTCAGACATGCGCAACACTTAAAAAAAGAACAAAAAATCTTTTAGATTTTGTTTATTTATATTTTTTTGAAGTTTTCAGAATTAATTCATAAATAATTAATAGGGTTTAATATAGCGTAAGAAATATAATATCAGTTCCGGTCGTAGGAGGTTTTCAGGTACATACGAAATCTGAATTTGGCGCCCCTATTTATATAAAATATCCCCCCTAATCTTATGAAAAATATTTCACTTAATGTTAAAACGATTTGAGATTTTGACTTTTTACTCTCTCCCCCTCTACCATAAAAAAAAAATAAAAAATATTTCAAAAAATAAAAAAGATATATATGGAGAAAGTATTGTTTTCATCGAAATTTTCGAATTTGAGTGGTTGGTGGATTTATTCATTTTGGTGCCCCGTGCGTGAGGCCAAAAAAGTGGTTTTCAGAGTAATGTCTATCGCCTATCTGTGCGTGCGTGCGTGTGTGAGTTTGTGTGTCTGGATGTAAATAGATCAAGAAAATGCAAATAGTCCGATTTTAATGACATTTGATGTGAGTCAAATCCACAATAATACTTTTTTATTTTTGATTTTTAAGGGTAGATTAGTACTAAAAATCCTTAAAAAGCGTGAAAAATTAAAATTTATCATATACTGCCCTAACGATTTTGATTAAAATTTTGTGATTTATTAAGAGTAAAATGCTGAATAAAATCAAGGTCAATAGAGGAAAAGCACAAGTTCTTCCTAAAGTCTGCGGGATAGCTGTTTTATATATATATATATATATATATATATATATATATATATATATATATATATATATATATATATATATATATATATACAGTGTGTTCATTTTTTTATGCTCACCATTGGGATCTCGCAAACTATAAAAGTTACAGGAAAGGTCAAATTAGCAAAGTAGTGCGGAATTATAAGCTGAACAAAATGATGTGCAAGAATCCCAGATATTTCTACTGGTTCGTTCGCTGTGCTCTTAAAACTGTTTTTTGCTCAAAATTTCTTTTGCCTATAACTTTGTTATTTGTTGAAATACAAAAAAAATTTTTAGATAAAACATTACTAAAATTTTACGTAGATTTAGAATATTAAAATTAAATTTTTTTACTTCAAACAGTTTTTGAGATATTTTAGACAAGTTGATTATTTGTAATGCAAGTATGTATTTTTTTCATCATCATAAAAAAGAAATAATTTTTCTGATCTCGAAAATACCAAATATGGCGTATTTATTTGTCATAATAATTATTTAATTATAAAAAATGTGATTAATAAGCAACCCTGAAATGCTAATAATGAGGATGCTTCTAGCATGCCGTGCAACAATGGTGTAAATCAGCTGTTTTTAATTTTGTGTTTCATATTTTGATGCTTACATTGTTGATCAGCTGTTTATCGGCATCCACGGTTCCCATGTAACAGCTGATTTACACCATTGATTTATGGGAACCGCTGATTATGGTAAATATATATATATATATTTTTTTTTTTGAAGCGTTAAAACCAAGGACACCAACCAAGGAGGTTATATTCTAATACTGGAGGTGCCACTGATTGGTTAATGATGGCGAAAAAGCGTGGCCGTGATTTTGTTTGGTTGGCAATAAGCAAGGTGACTGTAGACTAGAGCCAGGTGAGCTACATCCCATAAGAGCAATGGTGTCACTTTCTGTGGACGACATTCCGTGGATGTCGCCACAGAGGTTTTGTCGGTTAAGAAAGTGTTAAAAAACAAACATATTACTCTTTGTTACCTGCAAGTGTTGCCAACGCTACAGGAAACAACAATCGTTCTCGTTTGCGTTGGGAATTTTTTGTCTCAACTATTACTAAAATGAGGAATTTCAAAGCAAAATAAGGTAGAATTTATGGTTTTAGATTTACCTTGATTGATAATTGTTAATTTGGTCATTACTTAATGGTTTGTTATTAACTAATTATCCAAATGTAGAGTAATATGGTGTCTTCACGATGAATATCGTACCCATGGCAAGACTGTTTCATTCGCTTTTTGAATCAGCTGTGTAATGGTAAATATTATAACGTAACTTGACTTCCGTTTTAGTTGAGACGCTTCATATCCGGAACACAAAAAAAAAGCTATTCAGCTGACCTGAGAAGAAGTTATGACTCTTTCCTTTACAGACTTTGGGGTAATTTAGGGTAATTTTTCAGAATCTTTAGGGCAAAATTATGTTGATGTGGTGGAGGAACTGGGACCTGGGCCTGGGACTACCCACTAAGAGTTCTTTCAAGGATCAATTCTTGTGGGGTTAACCGGTTAACCCCTGAGGGAAAGGAGTGGAGGGGGGTGTGTCGACAGTGTCGCCAACCACGCAAATGTTGATCTTACAAGCAATGCAGAAAATGGTGCTTACGAGGGCAAAATAGATGAAATAACACATAACTCCAAGGCCAGCAACTAAAATAATAATTTTATGGATTTTTTTGCAATAAAAATGTGTTTCATAATAATTTTTTTCTCATTTGTTGTATAGTAAAATTCTGTTTCAACGTTGCATTCAAGAAAGGAATCATAACGCCTGTTATGCATGTCTAGATAATTTCTACACACGCAAATTGAGATTTGTTCGTTCCCCCGCCCTTCCTTCGTCGACTTCAGAGTTGATTATGTAAATTAAAACACCACATGACCTAAGTTACTAGTGGGTTATTTTCCTTTAATTCCATTACTTTTAAGTTAGTTACTTTATTTAGATTGTATTTATGAAAATGCTGGTTTATCATGCAAGGTAAGTTAATCGTTAAAGTCAAAATAATAAATCAAAGTTATAAATCTGTGATGTATACGGTCTAGGTTGGAAGCATGTCTTTAAACTTACAAAGCTACTAACAATGTGTAGAAAATACGTTTAACAATAACACGTCGTGTAACAATAACAAACTTTACTTACCTAATCATATAACCTATCTCACTTGGTAATTAATTAATTTTCAGTGAATAAGATTATTTCTAATTTTAAACAAACATCTAAGCTTACATTAATACGATATACCAAATAAAGAAGTTATTAACTGAAAATGAAAATGAAAATAGTTTATTTATTCCAAAATATACAAAATCAACAAAGTAGATCCTTAACTAAATAAAAAAGTTCTATAAACTAACTTAGCAAAAATTTTATGGAAAAGGTCTACATGGGCAGATGCCTGTGCGTAGACCTTGTTGTTATGTATATAAAAAAATAATTGCTGGAGCTGCGTGACCTAAATGGATAATTAATTAGTTTAAGGAAAAATCAATAAAGTAACTTATTTATTAGATTTGTTAGATGACAACAACCCGGACATTAGACGATTTTGTCACTTAAAGAATAATATTCTTTCTTGCACTACAACAGACGGGCAAGGAAGTTGAAATAAGTGAAAGTGACAGTATGAATACAAACATAAACAATCATTGACTATTGATAACACCATTTATTTGCTGTGTTGGCAACACTGTCAACACTTCACCCCACTCCTTTCCCTCAGGGGTTAACCCCAAGGTCTGTAAAGGAAGAAGCATAACTTCTTCCCAGGTCAGCCGATTAGCTTTTTTTGTGTTCCGGATATGAAGCGTCTAAACTAAAACGGAAGTTAATTTACCTTATAATATTTACCATTACACAGCTGATTGAAAAAGAGAATGAAGCAGTCTTGCCATGGGTACGATATTTATCTAAACGACACCATATTACTCTATTTTAAATTTGGATTATTAGTTGATAACAAACCATTAAGTAATGACCAAATTACAAATTATCAATCAAGGTAAATCTAAAACCATAAATTCTACCGTATTTTGCTTTGAAATTCCTTACTTTAGTAATTGGTGAGACAAAAAAATGCACAACGCAAACGAGAACGATTGTTGTTTACTGATTTGTTGGCAACACTTGCCGGTAGGCAACATCCATGGATGTCGCAGAAAGTGACACCATTGCTCTTATGGGATGCGGCTCACCTGGCCCTGGCCTACAGTCACCTTGGAAATAGACGCCTGTGGGCGGAGCCGGCGGGGGCGGAGTGAGCGGCTCAGCTTGAGCTTATACTAATCGCAGCAATACCAGTTTGTTAGGGTAAAATTGTTATTAATTGAGAATTGCTACTTTAAAAGAACATAGGGAAAATAAGTTAAACGCAAGTGTTTTAGGTGTATATTTGTTTATATCTCTTGATTCGAGTGGTGACAACCGTGACCATTAAATATATTTTGCTTTTGTTGTAAACCCAACTCCTAAACAAATAGAGAAAATTCTAGATCTTGTTTACTTTATAGTCCACTTTCAGTTACAAATCAATAATTGAGGATGGCATCAGATGAAACCCTTTCGCCAGATTTCATAAAGTTCTTATTTTCCACTAAACCTAAATTTGATTGTTATTTTGAAGTGGGGAATAAGGACCAGGAGAAACCTGTAAGTACTGTAGACACTGGTATAACAGTTTTCATTATATTAATCACTCTTAATTTGATTTATTTACTGCTTTTGCCTTAAATTATTTATAGGCCTACCCCTAAGGCTGGCCGCACACTAAAACAGACTCAACGCCACAACGAAACCTGACAAAACATCTTATGACTTTGTGATAGAATATAATGACAGGACTTAGTGAGTGAATAATAACACAGGTTTTAGAACTTAGTGTGTGGATAGGCCTATTCCATTTAATATGTTAGGCCTATGTTTTGTTGTGTCACGTCCGTTTTGGTGTGCGGCCAGCCTAAAAAGTACTTTGGGTTCCACTCGATTTGCACGTATAAAACATCGTGGTAAATCTTGAGTTTAGCTACGACCATCGGAAAACGGAAATTTTTTTTTCAAAATGACCGAAATTTGATGCTGACTCTGAAAATCATGGTTTTTCCCGCGGAAATTGTCGGAAAACCCCGGAAAATCGGATAAACCGAAAATGAATTTTTCTTCGGAAATCGGTCAAGTGGGTATTCAAAATAACCGGGATGACAAGCAGATCACGAATAGGCCTATGTAATCCGTTTTCCGATCCGATGTCATATAAACACGGGAATCTCATTTGGCGAGGTCCCATTGGTCATAATCCCACTGGTTATAAACTCGAAACCGTCCCACTAGTTATAAAAACGAATCGTTCCCACTAGTTATAAAAACTGGCGGGAAAATGAAAAGTTTAAATATTCCCACTGGTTATAAATATTTCTCAAATCGTCCCGTTTGTTATAAATTGAGTTTTATAACTAGTGGGACAAAATCGTCCCACTAGTTATAAATTTTTATTCGTACCATTAGATATAAATTTAAAACAGTCCCACTGTTCATAAATTAGCGCGGGAAAGGCCAAAGTTGGAAAATTCCCACTAGTTATAAAAGAACCATTCGTGGAGGAGAGTCGTTCACTTCTGTCCGCTCATGCTGAAAGGATGCCACGTCTCTTGATACTACTTCTTTGTTGCACTGTCCGTCATGTAGTGACTTGCAACTGGCATTTAGGAAACCTCGTGGATTTATAATGTTAACTTTATTTGGCAGTAAATGTTTAATTATGAAGAATAAACAGTATATTTTTGGGTGTATTATTTTACTTTTGTAGTACCAGGGGGACCGACCTTAAGCTCGGTAAAATTATTACTTTCGTTTTCACACAAAGCTCGTTCGCTCCACTCACTTGCCCTCTTCCATTTTGAAGACAAGCTCGTTCGCTTCGCTCACTCGCCCAGCCGAAGGGCGCTCCACTTTGATATAATTTTCTTAAACTACAGGTTAAAGATGTAACACATTGGTTTATATCTACAGTTATCAGCTGAATTTTTTCAATTAATAAATCAAAACATCAAAAATCCTTGGAGCGAAAAAAAGTTTGCCCGTACAAACGGAGCTTGTTTTAGAGTACAAGATATGTTTAAAAACATATTTTAGTATGTAAATAATGGAAGAAAACTATGAATTTCCACTTGTAAGACTTAGTTTTACTTTTGATATTATTATTATACTGTAGGCCTATAGGCCTAGTTATAATTTGTAATTGGATGATAAGTGAAAGACTAAGGAAGTGTTCTTGAGTATGTTAGTAATTGTGAATGTAGGCAACTAAATATATGTTTTTTTAAAATATCTGTATGCTTGTTTTGGTATTAATAATGATACCTGAAAACCAAGACATTTTCTTCGAAAATTTGTTTATGTGTGTAAGGCCGGCCGCACACCAAAACGGACTCGACGCGACAAGACGTTACACAGCATTTTACAACTTCAACTTCACATGCGAAGGTAAAAACATGTTTAATAGAACGCCCGCACAGTACAGCGACGACAACAATGTGTGGCCTAAGGATGGCTTCCTGCGCCACTGTCATCTGTCAGCAGTTCGGTAAAGAGACGACAGAGCGCAGGCGTAGAGTGTCCGTTCGGCACACCGAAACTTCCATCAAAATTTTAATCTTCAAAGAGGTTCGTTAATTTTACAACTGGTATTATCCACAAGCCATCGCTTATAACATCCACAATTCGCGACCTCCAAGTAGCTAAAACAATAACTTTAAAATCTTAAATCTGCCAAATAATCCCAGAATTGGAACAGAAGGGAAATTGCAAGATTGACACTTTTTCAAGTAAGATGTGTAGTCTTGCTCTTCAGATCCCAAAATGGCTAGTCACAGAAACTCACAGAACAGTAGACACTCAATTCTTTGTCTTCGCTAAACATTCAGAAATTTCCATTGTGCATGATTAAAGTTGCAAACTGATAAGCAAGGGGGGAGGGCGGGGCGGTCCGAGTTCAAAGTAGCACTGCTGGCTGGCCCTCAATGGAATTATTAAATTCAGTTTGTGGACATTTTGCAATGCCTGCAGGGTGAGCAACGCAAGTTGCAACACTAAAGTTTTAATTGTGGTATCCCCATGGGAAGGAGCTCCAAAATTCCCATATAAGTTGAAATATGACCTTGGTCAGTGATCGCATTTGGGATATGAGCCAGTAAACAAAATTGTTAACATGTGATCTTCTTTATTTTCATTATTTAAATAAAAGAAAGCTTTAAACTGTAGCGTATTTATAGAAAAGAACAAATTTAAAACAATTTTTTTTCGTGAGGCGGGTACAAAGAGCGAAGAGTTGGTTCGAGAAAAGCTTTCTTTGTTTACATTAAAGCACGTGTTTTACTTTGATTTTAAGACCGATAATAAAATAATCACATTGAATGAAATAAAAATAAAATAAAATAGCACATTTTATTTCCTACTAGCAGTTACCCGGAGCGCGTTGCTGCGCTCAAATTAAGTTGTTTACAAAAATAAAGCTATTCTTATAGTTTTTTAATACAACAAAAAAGTAAATGCAATTGAAAGTAAGTATGTTATTTTTATTGTAGGGACAAGGGACAAACAATGTTTTTGTCTTTTTATTTGGTGTTTTTTTAGGCGTACCAACGTAAGCACTATTGGTTTGACGTAAGCACGCCACGTATAACTGGCCGTGTGACAAACAGGCATTTTAAAAATTTAAACCCGCAATAGTCTAAGATTGCCCTTGTGCCTTATTGATCGTGCAAATGCAAGAACACCTATGAGAAAAAAGGCACGTCTATGTCGAATGTCAACCCTGGAGGGCCTAAATTAATTTGGAAGTCCATTGGAGCGGAACCTTAAAGTGCTTAAAAAAATATATTTTCAAAACCGTTTCTTGGTGAGTACCTAGAAGAAAATAGGCACGTCCATGTCAAATTTCAACTCTGGTGGCCCTAAAGTAATTTTGAAATCCAGTGGGGCGGAGCCCTAAAGAGCAGGGCTGCCCCGAGGGTAATGCGCCCGGGGCGAGATTTGATCTGTGCCCCCTAAATTAATTAATTGGCCTGGCCTATTTGTGAACTGTAATGTTAAATTACAGTCAAAAGCATTAAATTAGGCGCATGGCTAAATTTTCAATATTGTTTGTTTGAATAAACTAATTAAACAAATTCACTTGTACTATAAAGCTTTGTTGACACACCCATTTGTTGACAACACATGATCTGGGTCTGGGCGGGGCCTACGAAAACTAACGTGCCTGCATACATTTTTGGACAAAGTGACCAGATGCGGTCGAATTTCAGCTAATCCTCTAATAATTCTTTAACTCTAATCTTCAGTTAGGGAGTGGGGGGGGGGGGTATACAGGCCCGAGCGAGCGCTCGAGCCATTTTTCTCAGTTCGTAAGATCAGCTGACTAGGAGGCGTCATGCAGCCAAATGCTACGCTATCATGGTTCACGTCAGCTCTTCCACTTGCATTGTAAAACAAGGTTTATAGTTACAATAAATTAGTCACTACTCATTTCCGACTGATAGTCTAAATGATTTAAATTTCATTTTGAACTAAAAAAAATATTATTGAACCGTTTGTTTATAAAATATTTATTGATCAAGTTATTACAATTTTTTTAAAGTGTTTGGGCCTTTATGAAACGGGGATTTCGTGTCGGCCACGGCGCCCGGGGCAGCTGCCCCGGTCCCCCCGCCCTCGGGGCGGCCCTGCTAAAGAGCTTCAAACACTATTTGCAAACCAGTTTCTTAGTGAGCGTGAGCACCTATGAACAAAAAGAATCATCCATCAATTTCAACCCCGGTGGCCCTTAAGTAATTCTAAAGTCCAGTGGGGCGGAGCCCTAAAAATCTTCAAAAACTTTATCAACAAATTTATCTTAGTGAGGGTACCTATACCTATGAACAAAGAGAATCGTAAATGTCAAATTTCAACACGTGTAGGCCATTACAGTAATGAAATTGTGAGCTTCTGTGGGGCGGAGCCCAAAATACAACATGAACTTAAACATTATATTTTGCAGCTATACCCCGTTCAAAATAAATGTGCGGTCGAAACGCAGATTTCAATTCCCCCTGTTTTCCCGTTCCTCCCGCTGCCAAGAATCCAACCAATCAGAATCACTGAGAATTACCACAGCTGTTAAATATCTCATGTCACTTTAAGGGAATGTTTTGATTTTTTGTAAACAAATATTTTAATTTTGACATTTGAGATGTAACAAGAAGCGCTTCCAACGGCAAGTAGAGGAAGTAACACGATCATCAGCGCTATTTTCTACTCTAAATACTAAGGGCAAAATAAAAATAACCTATGATTGTGAAGAAAATTGGGGAATTCAGGAAAGTATTGAGGAAATTTTCCTTGCGGTGGGAAATGAAATTATGTCTTTCGATCGCACATTTATTTTGAACGGGGTATAGTTACCTCTATGATTATAAGCATTTGCTTGATAGAAACTTTTATTTATTTTTTAAAATTACATCTGTTATTTATGTAAACACTAAATTTATAAAACCTGGCACTGCACCATTGTATGCCCTCTGGGTCAGAGCTCTTTGGACAGATTTACACCTACCTGCACACAAACCATCCTTGAATAATGCTTAATAATGCCTGACAGTTTGATTACAATCTGTTGGGCGGTTTCGGAGTCCATAGGCAACACACACACACACACACACACACACACACACACACACACACACACACACACACACACACACACACACACACACACACACACACACACACACACACACACACACACACACACACACACACACACACACACACACACACACACACACACACACACACACACACACACACACACACACACACACACACACACACACACACACACACACACACACACACACACACACACACACACACACACACACACACACACACACACACACACACACACACACACACACACACACACACACACACACACACACACACACACACACACACACACACACACACACACACACACACACACACACACACACACACACACACACACACACACACACACACACACACACACACACACACACACACACACACACACACACACACACACACACACACACACACACACACACACACACACACACACACACACACACACACACACACACACACACACACACACACACACACACACACACACACACACACACACACACACACACACACAGACACAGACACAGACACAGACACAGACACAGACACAGACACAGACACAGACACAGACACAGACACAGACACAGACACAGACACAGACACAGACACAGACACAGACACAGACACAGACACAGACACAGACACAGACACAGACACAGACACAGACACAGACACAGACACAGACACAGACACAGACACAGACACAGACACAGACACAGACACAGACACAGACACAGACACAGACACAGACACAGACACAGACACAGACACAGACACAGACACAGACACAGACACAGACACAGACACAGACACAGACACAGACACAGACACAGACACAGACACAGACACAGACACAGACACAGACACAGACACAGACACAGACACAGACACAGACACAGACACAGACACAGACACAGACACAGACACAGACACAGACACAGACACAGACACAGACACAGACACAGACACAGACACAGACACAGACACAGACACAGACACAGACACAGACACAGACACAGACACAGACACAGACACAGACACAGACACAGACACAGACACAGACACAGACACAGACACAGACACAGACACAGACACAGACACAGACACAGACACAGACACAGACACAGACACAGACACAGACACAGACACAGACACAGACACAGACACAGACACAGACACAGACACAGACACAGACACAGACACAGACACAGACACAGACACAGACACAGACACAGACACAGACACAGACACAGACACAGACACAGACACAGACACAGACACAGACACAGACACAGACACAGACACAGACACAGACACAGACACAGACACAGACACAGACACAGACACAGACACAGACACAGACACAGACACAGACACAGACACAGACACAGACACAGACACAGACACAGACACAGACACAGACACAGACACAGACACAGACACAGACACAGACACAGACACAGACACAGACACAGACACAGACACAGACACAGACACAGACACAGACACAGACACAGACACAGACACAGACACAGACACAGACACAGACACAGACACAGACACAGACACAGACACAGACACAGACACAGACACAGACACAGACACAGACACAGACACAGACACAGACACAGACACAGACACAGACACAGACACAGACACAGACACAGACACAGACACAGACACAGACACAGACACAGACACAGACACAGACACAGACACAGACACAGACACAGACACAGACACAGACACAGACACAGACACAGACACAGACACAGACACAGACACAGACACAGACACAGACACAGACACAGACACAGACACACACACACACACACACATATATATTTGAAGGAAATTTCTTCATGTTCAGGTTGAATTGAAACAATTTTTATTAATTTTCGCCCATCTTGGTAGGCTTCTTCAAATAATATAAAAAAAAGTTTAAATATGTACAAATTCACAATAAAATAAAAGTAAAAATAAAAATAATTTTTTTAACTTTTATTTTATTGTGAATTTGTACATAATTATACATTTTTTTATATTATCTGAAGAAGCCTAATATATATATATATATATATATATATATATATATATATATATATATATATACTTTGTAAATACTTTAAATTACTTTGTAAATATAACCTTGAAAATACAACTTTATAGTTAATATTTTTAACTATCAAAAGGCTAATTTTCGCATTATGATAAAAAAAACCGTTGTCTATCACTCGGGGCAAAAATGTCTCTATTCTCTTAATCGTTTTTAAAAACTTTTAAAGACTGCGCACCAAAAAGACCCACTTTTGCTCCTTGTGATGAAAACTACTATTTCTCTACCCCCCCCCCCCCCCCTTAACAAAAAACTCTTTTGTTTGAAAAGGTAGATAGTACTTTCGCTGATGTCCAATATTTACACTTTTACAGCTGTATATTTGAAAATCAATAAATTTCCTTAACAATGTTAATCAAATAGGAAAATTACGAACTTTAAGGACTTGTAGGGCCCTTTATTTCAAATGTATACTTACCAATTTACTTTATAAACAACTTCATGTCAAGCTCTATACAATGACACAAAAATTAAAATCGGTTGAGAACTGTAAAAGTAGTTCCTTGTACAAAAACCCGTGTCGCGTATTTAATTCAACGCCTACATTTCTATATGTGGCAAGTTATGCACAGATCGGCATGAGGTTGCGTTGAATTACAAGCAGGCGAGTGCGTCCCAGTCGACTGCGCATCAACTTTGCGCATAGCAGGGAACAACCTGAAGTGAACAACTCTTTTCGAACTGTTCTTTATGAACGGTTCTTTTATAACTAGTGGGAATTTTCAAACTCTGGCCTTTCCCGCGCTAATTTATAAACAACGGGAAAGCTTCGTTTTTATAACTAGTGGGACGGTTTTCGCGTTTATAACCAATGGGATTATGACCAATGGGACTCCTCGGGCTTGAATTACGTTAGCACATTATTGTCCCACTAGTTATAAACCAACATCAGTCTGTCCCACTAGTTATAAATTTTATAACTACAGTAGACTCCCTCTTAACCGGCCATCTCGGGACCAGGCATCGGCCGGTTAATGATTTGGCCGGTTAAACCGATGTACATTTAAAAATTCCAACCTACAATTTCATATGGCCTAAATGCAATTATGGCTTGAATAAAACAACTATAAATATATTACTCAATATAATTTATAACTAATATCCGACACCGATGAAATCAGTGACATCCGACACCGATGAAATCAGTGACCAAAAAAACTAATAATAATTCGTTTCCTATATTATCTATTGGATAGCAGGTCCAAACACATTCACTTCCAGTGGCATATACTTCCGTCCAGGACAGTACATTTTAGATGGTTTGAGAACATCATGATATAATGTGGAATTAAATGATACATTAGATAAGAAAACAAAGATTCCCTCGAAACATGGCCGGTTAAAGCAAGGTTGAGATAAAAAATGGCCAGTTAAAAAGACGATGTTTTTGTGCCAGGGTAGGCCGGTTAAAGCGGAGACCGGTTAAAAGGTGGCCGGTTAAGAGGGAGTCTACTGTAGTGGGAATGAGTCGTTTTTATAACTATTGGGACGGTTTTCGCGTTTATAACCAATGGGATTATGACCAATGGGACTCCTCGCCTCATTTAAATAACTGAAACTCTAAAAACTATAACTGTTAATTTTATACGATTAATTGTTTGTTGTAAAGGAAATGAAAACAAAAACATTTAGAATCAACGAAAAAACTATAATTATTTGGACATTTTATAGTTATAAAAAAATGAAAATAACAAAAAATACCATTTCAAAAGTTAGTGTAACGTGATATGTGTAAGATACCATAGGGGCCGTCCATAAATTACGTCATCGCTTTTTGGCCATTTTTGGACCCCCCCTCTCTAAAATCATCCTACCATCATAATTTGTCTGACACCCCCTCCTCACGGAAAAATGACGTCATTTTTAACAAACCTCTGTTTTAAGTACAAATAATGCCTTTTAAACGCTACCTGAAAAACTAAAAGAAATTGACCAATAAAATCTGAATTTACCTTCAGAAATAAAGCCAAAATGAGTTTCTCAATGGAAAAATAAACTATAAAACAATGCCTAAAAATAGTCTAATGTATTTTATGGATAATTATTTTATAATAGTTGAGTTGTGTTAGAATTTATCATTGTTTTACTGTCAAAATTTGATATAAAACATCATAATTTAAAATGACGTCATATCAAAGCCGACCCCCCCTCCTTGCACATCACCCTACCGTCATTTTCAATCTGGACCCTCCCCCCTATTTTCAGATGACGTAATTTATGGACGACCCCATAGTTTAATCGGGACGCCGTCAAGGTCTGACGGCGACGAACCCTGACACTTTTAAAAGTCACGGGACGTCAAAGTCTGACGAATAAAATGTCGGGGGGCGACAAATCAGGACGATTTAAATTCGTCAGGTTTTGACGGGTGCGTCAGGCGTCAAATCAGGACGTTTTTAAATTCGTCAGGTTTTGACGGGTGCGTTAGGCTTCAAACTCTGACGATTTGAATTCGTCCTGTTTTGACGGGTGCGTGAGGCGACAACTCGCGACGTTTTCAATTTTTGAAAAGACTGTACTGCCCCTCATAAATTACGGACTTCACGTGGCCTATTGGCCTACCGTCTGTCCAATGGTGGATCTTTTGGAGTTTGTGGATTATGTACAAAAGAAGGTAGCCATTGTTGTAAGAACCACTCAACCAGTCCGAGCTGCTTTGACAGGCTTATATTACTGTGTTACTAAAACTGTGTTGTACAGTATATAGCCAATTTCAAATACTATTAATTAATTAAGCAAGTCCTTATTTACGTGAAGTCAATTTTTTGTGAACACAGCTCTATCAATACTTAACTAATTTTAACATTTTATGTTTCAAAGTAATGGCTCCAATTTTTAGTTATGCGATGAGGTCTTGGGTTTTAGAAATTTATTTAATAAAGTTAAAATTGAGTAGTCAAAATAGTATAAGACTGTATTATTTTTACAAAACATCGCCCTATAATTTCTCTGCGGTGACAACCGGTGAGATGCCGAGTTAAAAAGCTATGCATTGTTATTTTTCAAGACAGTCCTCGTTCGCTCACTCGCCGGGCAAGTAGGTGCTGCACTCTGGTAACAATTGTTGAATCACATGGTGAATATGTAGTTTTTGGGTTATTTACACTGTAATCACCTGTACACCGTTCAAAATAAATGTTCGGTCGAAAGACAGAATTTTATTTCCCGCCACAATGAAAATTCCCTCAATATCTTCTGTTATTCTAATCTTATTCTGTTTAATCTCAAATTCCCTCAAGGGATCTGACTTTATTCATATACTTGTATTCATTGGTAAAATAATTAAACGACAAACCAATTTGTAGCTTTGCAATTGAACTGAAAAACAAAAGACTAGTAAAAATTATGAAATCACCTATAATAACCAAATAATTAAAATTCACGTGTTACAGATTCAACATGTAGTTTAACAAATATACATCGGAGTGCAGCACCCATATTCCTACATTGAAACAGTCTGAAAGACGAGTGGGCGAGGCAAACGAATAAATAAGTTTTTTTGCACTTGTCATTTTAGCGCACTAAAATACCAACGCGTGTTGGTTAGCGTTCTCCAGGTTAAGTTCGAAAACAAGGCTAATCGGACTACATGATTGGGTTTCAAATGAATAAAGCTTAGAGTAAAAAAAAAACTGGACATCTTCTAAAAGCATGACAAAATGAGCAGCTATATTTATTTTATAGCTATTATAGCTGTTAAATACCTCGTTCACGCCACTCACTTGCCATGAAAGTAGGCCCTACGTGCTGCTCTATGGTATAAATTTGTTGAACAACATGTTGAAAATATGGCATTTTGGTTTATCCATACTACAGTAATATGCTGGCGTTGGTTAAATTATTGTAGTATATTTACAGAAATTCCTATAAGTAAATGCAAATTGAGAAACTATATTGGTCTTAAAATAACACACCGAATTCATATTAAAGAAATTCGCTAAAGTATATAACTATAAATGCTGCATTCCAATATGTTTTCTTTGCAAACATCATAATGTTTTGAAGTTTTTCAAATAGTTAACCATTGTACTGACTTGCGTACTTAGCGAATTTTCAATAGCTGTTCTAGTTCAATCAACACAATATTTGGTTTTATAAGTAAATATTAGGGGAAGGCCTATGTAAAAATAATTAATACAAACAAAAAAATATAAAATATTTCTTTGTGTTATGTTTACATTAAATTACACATAAATTTAATCACACTTATACTTGATGTAATAGGTTTCAAGAATCGTAAAAGTTTTGCATAGCAAGAGCAACAATGCACAAAGAATGATCTGTTTATAAACATGACAAATGCAGAAAATGAATGTCCAGTAGGCCTACGTAGTCAAGGACTGATCTGGGCGGCCCGACGGCGCGACCTCGCTGGGCTCATTAACAATGCGATTATGAAAACACTGAGTATTTTATCATAATTTTCACTACCAAGTATTACGAATCAAATCATTATCTACAACTTTCCCGCTTTAAATTTGTTTCTGACCCAAAAACAAAATAAGTTTACGCTTAGTAACTTTTTCAAGTTCACATTATTAGGTTTCGTTGTATTTTGTGTTATTAAAATCGTAATTCTACACTAATCTTAAATTAATTTACATCGTTGTAATCCTTAGTTCTTACAGATTGCAAATATATACTTTGTTTGCGTGTTTATCGAGGCTGTGAGCTGCAGAGCAGGAGCGTGTTAATGAACGCGTGTACGCTGGCATGAATCGCCTGTTTGCGTCTGTACCCCGGGTAGTGATGGGGGGACTTCGTGGAGCCGCCTGACTCCGGCCTGTTTTCCGCCATTCTTCGCTGCTTGACCCGGCGTTCCATGTTTATAGTTCTATAGTCCGCACTGGCAGAACATGTTCGCCGAACAAGTTCTTCCGAATGTTCGCCACGAATGTTCAGCCAGTGCGGACGCGGCTTAATAATCTTTAATTACAATTTATACATTTTTAACATTGGTCATATGGAGTTAAAAATCAAAACAAAGAAATAATGAAATCAGTTGACTAAAATGTCAGAATGAAAATATAGACCACGTTACAGTAAACATGTGGTTTTGCATTGAAGCTAGTAAGTAAATTATGAAATTGTAATAAAATCAAATTAGTTTATAATTTTTAAATCGTACTTTATACTGCTGATTATGAATGTTGAAAAAAATGCTGAATGAAAGCTATGTAAAAGTATACATAGCTAATAAAAAAAACTTTTTCAACAAAATGGTTCCAGTTATTACATGGTAGGTCTACATGTTCGGTTGTATACACGTTTTAATATTGTAGTGTAATCATATGGTTTATCAAAACATATTTTCCATAATAATAATATTACAACTAGCATGGCCTTTGGGTCAGAGCCTTAATGAATTAAAAAAATAATTAAATAAGTCTACTTTCCTCCCAAGTGTTTAAATTTCTTTAATATAAACATTAATATGACAAATGCAGAAAGTCAGCTAATCAGCTGATTATGTTCAGATACCTCAATCTATTCCTTCTTCAATTATTCAGTTATTTTACATTAAAATGACATGGGATTTAATATACAGCTTTGCTACCATCTGGGGTTTTGAACAAATATTAGTTACTCTTAGCCTAATAAAGTTATATACCAAATGTTATTTAAAAATGTTAGTAAATAAGCGAAAGATAAAAATTTATATTCGTTTATTACTTTCATACGGGCTTAAAGTATGAGTAAAGAAACTGCCAATCAGTCTATGAAATTGCTTTGGAAGAATTTACAACAGCGTCAGGCGGGCGCGTTGTTGTTCTCTTAAAATTTTTTCTGTTGAAACCTTCCTAGTATAATGAGGTCTGTACAGTGCAGTACAGTACAGGCCAAATATCTGGAATTTGCACTTCTCACCCTTCACTTCTTGTCTTTAATAGGTTTTTAAGGAATGGGGACGGGGACTACGACGTAAGGAATGTTAGACCTGTTTCCTGGTATGGTTAGGAGAGGGGTTTTGTGCAACAGAATATGGACGCTGCCAGGCAACCACCCCTACATTTGGCTGTAAAATATTTGAGAAAAGAGATTATTAAAATGAATTAAAGCTGACTTAAGAGAATAAAATTCACTTGGTCTGATTAAACACACCATACGATAGAACAACTAACTTCATCATACTAAAGAACTGCTCCGCCTGAACACGAATGCCTAACATATTTAAATATATATAATTATACACATTTATTAATATTGTGGCATAAACAAATAACAGATTAGGTGTGGGGATAGTGGAATAGGAAGACAGCAATTTAAAAAATTAGGAGTAAACGGGAGGTGAGAGGAATGGTTCCTTATTCGACAAGTGTGTGAGTTGTCGTAAATAAAAAATGGAGGTGTGGCCTAGTAGGGGCGTGGGCTAAGAGGACAGACAAGTTAAACTGTACAGTCAGGTGCATAAAGAGAGGTGAGAGAGAATCGTCAGGTTTTGAGGGTGCGTCAGGCGTCAAAATAGGACGTTTTAAATCCGTCAGGTTTTGGCGGGTACGTCAGGCGTCAAAATAGGACGTTTTTAAATCCGTCAGGTTTTGACGGGTGCGTGAGGCGACAAGCCATGACGTTTTTAAAAACCGTCGAGGCTTGACGCCTGACGTACCCGACAAAACCTGACGAAAAAAGTGATAGGTTTTGTCGCCGTCAGACTTCGTCGCCGTCAGACCTTGGCGCAGTCCCGTTTAATCATAGGCTAGTATTTTTTTTTTTTTTTTTTTAACAAACATATTAAATACAATTCACACGGACATAATAATATAAGTTTAACATGAAAAATAACCAGAAAATACCATTTCAATAGTACATTATGTAGTCAAACATGAATGCAGGCAAAATGTTAGTTATCGGGTGTCAGTAACATGAAACAAACACAACAAGTAGTGGATATATAGTCAAACATGATATATGTACCATAGTATAATCATAGTATTTTTTTTATACAAACATAGAATATATAGACATATGAATATAAGTTTAACATGAAAATGAAAAATTGACAAATCATATTTTTTACTGCAGTATATAAGTTAAACAAAAAACAAAATAACTTAAAACCTAAACATAACTAAAATAAACTCTTAACAACTCATTGTTTAACTCAAGATATAAGTTAAATAAAAAACAAAACCAAAACTAAACCATTTCTTATTTTGTGATATTTGTTTGTTGGATTTATTATTATAGGTGGATAAATAAATATCAGTACACATTTAATATGCGTTTATTGAATTAAATTTCAAATGAATACAAATATTAAAACCTTAAATACTGTACATCTTTTTAATGTTATGTTTATAAAAATACAGTACTTAAAAATATTTCTTATGCTAATAAATTACAGTATATTACCTGTAAATCAACTTCCAGGTATTTATTTAAATCTCAGGTACTTAAATAAAACAATGTACGCAATACAGGTGTTCCCGGCATTTCTACTTAAAATATCAATTTTGCTACAATCAAATTCCGGCATTTTCCGGCTTATATGACATTGGATCGGAAAACTGATTACATATTCGTGATCTGCTCGTCATCCCGGTTATTTTGAATACCCACTCGGCCGCATTCAGTGAAAAAAGTCATTTCCGGTTTTTCCGATTTTCAGGGGCTTCCGACATTTTCCGCGGAAAAAACTATCATTTTCAGAATCAGCATCAAATTTTGATCATTTTGAAAAAAATTTTCCATTTTCCGATGGTCGTAGCTAAACTCAAGTTTTACCTAAAACATGGTGCTCTAGGCCATTTCATGCCAAATTAAAGTTATGGTATTGTCAATCATGGCCGGTAACGTCTGACATTGCCATGGGATGAGAGATGAGAGTCTCATCCCTACATAGGCCTAGGCCTATGCCAAGATGAGTGTGACTCATCTTAGGTAACTTCTTGGCCTAATGTGCCTCCAATATCATAGCCCTACAGTTTGTTTAAATTTGGCTTAAGCCTACATCAGGCGTGAATCCGGTGGAACAGCCTACAGTAAGTTATATGTGTAAATCGGCTAAGATTGAGCATTTTTATATATAGAGCCATTCCACCGTTATGTACGGGACATTCGTACTATGATTTCTTACCTTTGCAATTGTTAGATCCTATTTGGCTGAACTGAATTTTGATAATTATTATACTATGTCACAAACAGACTTTTATCTAAATTTTGACTCTTATTGTTACGTACGGGACATGTCAAGTCTACTATTACTTTTGATTTAGAGTGAAAAATCCTAAACTCAGCTCAGTTATTGAGCATATATTGTTCTAGTACTTTTTTTTACTAATAAATACTGTTACCAAAACAATAATTTTAACTTTTAACTTGTTTAAGTATATTAGTAGGGAATTTTTTTGCTGTTACGTACAGGACAGGCGTTGTTAGGTACGGGACTTTTGCAAATAATAGAATGCAATAAAACTTCCCACATAGCAAAAAAAGCTTGATTCGAACTTGATTCAAGCTTGATTTTTGAGGCTTGAAGGTTTGATCCAAACCTTACCAATCGAGCCTGAAAACTTGATTCAAACTTGATTCAAGGCTCTTAGTCACCGTGATGTGAAATCGATTTCAACTTGAATGAAGTGTTTCATTCAATTCTTTTTCAAGTCACTTTCAAGCCTTTAAAGTCTTGCCTAATATTTTCAAGTCTTTTTCAAGCATCTTTCGAGCCCTTTTCAAGTGTTTTTCGAGCCTCTTTCAAGCCTTTTTCAAGTCTTTTTCGAGTTTCTTTTGAGCCTTTTTTAATGGATTTTCAAGTCTTTTTCAAGCCTTTAAATATTTTCAAGCTCTTTTTAAGTCTTTTTCAAGGGCCTTTTGAGCACTTTTCAAGTGTTTGTCGAGCCTTTTTCAAGCCTCTTTCAAGTACTTTTCAAGGCTCTGTCGAGCCTTTTAAAGCCTCTCTCGAACCTGTTTCAATTGTTTTTCAAGTCTTTCGATTCTTTTTCAAACCTTTTTCAAGCCTTTATACATTTTTTAGCGTCCTTCAAATCTCTTTTAAGTCTTTTTAAAGCACATTTTTAGTAATATATACATTTCATACCTTTTGAAACAGGGGTTCTGAGTACATAATCAAAAGTTAACTAAAAAAAATTATAAAAAAATTACTTTTAAATTTTACTGAGAATATGGAATAAACTTACATAATATGCCTAACTCAATTTCACATATTAGGCCTAAAAATAATCTAAAAATCGAGATACTCCCCCTACTTAAGTAGTTAATCTAATTAATTTGTACTTAACTAATTTCTGTTTTAAACTAAATAAATTACACTAACCACGTGATGTATTATTCCACTTTAATGTGTAATATCAGCTGCAGAAGAACAAAAAGACTTAAAAGAGATTTGAACGAGGCTAAAAAATGTATAAAGGCTTGATTAAACACAAGACAAGAGACTTACTTAAAAATCGGAACAGTAAAATACACATCCGATAACTTCGGAGTCTGGTAAGAAAGTAATGGCGTCGGCCCGTCTCGTACGGAAAAATTTATACAAAATCGATGAGAAATCGATCCGTGGGAGCCGCGCACTGCATTGTGGAACAGCGTTGGACGGCTTGTGATTGGTCGGGACGTCGTGACGCAAATCGGTTTAGATTCGAGTTCGATTCGCAAACGTGAATTGAGTTTAGTTGGATAGGGATTGGATTGGATTGGGAGAGGTTTTGGATTTGGATTGGATTGGATTAGGTTGGATTGGAGTTTAGGGAGAGGGAAGTTCAAGCCTTCTTTAACTTTTTGGTGCTTTCTAATCGGAATTGATTAGATGATTAAATTCAAGGCTTACATTGAATTTAAAGGGAGAAACAAATTCAAGCCTTGATTATCTTTGGTTATTTCGAATCGGACTCGAATAGATGCTCAAATTCATGGCTTACGCTGCAATAAAAAATCGAGGAAAAGTCAAGGCTTGATTCAAGCTTCCTTTCTATCTGGGATGTATTTTTTTAAAGAATACTTAATTACTACATTTATACAATGAAGTTTACTTAAAATATTATATTTTTAACCTAATTGCGTGCACAACCATATTTTATGTAGGAATATCAAATTTTAATGGATTGAATTAATATGTAAAATAACATCGTCAGTGACAAGAAGAACCATTTATATATGCAATAAGTAGCCCAACTAAGATATTTTACATAAGGTAAGAACAGGCATTAAAACCAACCCTGCAAAACAACATTACAACCAGACATGAAAACTCACATTTTGAAGCAATTTAGCTTTTACAAATCATCAAATTGAAAAATACCTCTATTGTTTTCTACAACAGGTGGCAATAATGTTTTAACAATACCATTTTGGTTAAAACTAATGCAGTCCAATGGCCTTTGAGTGTGTGAGTGCATTGGTTAGCATTTAATGAAACTTCAAATGCATTTTCTCTTATAACCTTTGGAATTTCTCCAGGGTAAAGTGTTCCTTCATAATTGAAAACTTAGAAAAAGTAAATTCCATGCCAGCTTATTTCTTGATCAAATGTACTCATCTCAGGAGACAAAGCATTTAATCCGGCAAAAATAGATCCATCCATGTATAAAATTTGATGAAATGATTTGATATACCAGGTAAAGGAGCTACATTTTCCCAAGGTTTTTTTGAATCAATTGTATATGAAAATGTGACCTTCTCCAAAATAATCTGTATATTAATAGTCATTCTTTTTCTCCTTTTTTCTCAGATTGTGGGAATCGTAGGAGAAATCTGGGTATACCGTTAGAAAGATAGTCCTGTAGATGAGCAGAATTTCATTATAATTCACATCGTCCCCCGGGGCTACAACCTACAGGCTTTCAAAGTTTCAATGTTAATGTTATGGAAGAATCTAAGCTAATTTTATTGCTTGAACCATCAGACAGCTGTTAGTGTTGTAATAATAAATGCTAACAAAAAAGAGACAGTAGTCGTTTCAGTTATAAAATATTTTAAACTACATATGTTCAGAGTTCAGTTCAACTTATTTTTTGTCGAATGATCAGGCGGTGATGTCTTATCTTAAAAACTCACCTACATTATCAGAAATACATTTTTCAGCAAAAATAAAAAATCAATACTATAACTTATACCTAATTGAAAGTATTTGTATTTAAGGAATGGAATAATAATTTATTTGAAAGAATTAACATTTAATAATTATGCGGAATTTCAAATTGCAGTAGGCCTACAAAGGTTTGGTCCACGGAAAAAATTAAAAGTACTAATAAATGTTTAATAGAATAAAGTTAATTGCATTACATTGTGTAAAGTACTGTACCTTGATCCATTTCAAAAAAAAAAAAATAAATAAATAAATAAATAAATATATACTTAGAGTCCTGAAAATATCATTGTAATCATACATTTAATTTTGTGTCCCCTACGTCACGTTACGTATGGGACAATTTTAAAATTTCAAATAATTACATTTTGGAATGAGGCAACAAAATTTTTTTAACTACATACAGAGTTAGATATAGGCACCTCATGTTTAGATTATGAATCAATTTATTGATATTAATTATATGGTGTGCAAAAATTAAACTTTATCACGTTTTCATGTTATATACGGGACAAACAATTTTAACAATAAAAATTCATGTATTATAATAGTTTTTACTTACCTACAGCTACTGAATGTCTGCAAATATGAAGTCAACCATTATGAATATTAAATAAAACTCGTTCCAACCTTTTAATTCAGATGTACAGTAGGAAAATGTTGCCTTGAACTTACAGTTTTTACTATAACTTAAGTAGAAATCAACTGAAAATGTTACGAATCGTTTGATTGAAGGTATTGCAAAATAGAAGACTGCAAAAAAATCCAATGCAACTTTTCTTAACTTTTTAGATGTTTATGGAACAGAAAATAGACAGTTTACCATGAAATTATTAGTTAAAATTTTTAAGTGATAGTTCCCTGTTTCTGTGGAATGGCCCTATAACTTATGTTAACGGTAAGTCATTTTAACCCATTTTGCAAGCTTAGGTTATATGACATTTTTGTTCTCCAGACCTTGGACAGATATAGGCCTATTAGCCTATCTGTAAAACTCCAAACCATCGGTGCTTTATTTTATCTGAGTTAATAAAAAGAACAAAAATTATTAATGTTGTACAATGTTATCTAACTATGATACTCAATATAGCCTTCTTTATTAAACCCATTTATGCCCAAATTATTTCGTTTAATCTAGTGTAGTGGCTTAGTGCTGCGCTCTCATAGTGAACTCGCATACCAACGGCCTAGTCTTCCCCGCTAGGGGCCCACTCTGCTCATAACCCTAATTCTCGTGTCTAGGCTGCCGGCTGTGATAGCTGATATGGCTAAGGAATAGGCACCTTGGCCAGGATGTCTACGCCAGTACGGATTCGATACCCGCTCACGACCAAACCTGACCTGGTGGTGCAGCTCTTAAAAGGGTTACGGTAGTGGATCTGTAGCAACGTTGGTGGGAGGGCTCACATTAAATAAGCGGTCTGGCAGACTTGTGTAGAAGTTGACGGGATCGGTTGATTCTTTGAGAGTTGCACTTTGGTCAACACTGATTTCACTACTTCGTAATACTGTTTACTGTGTGTGTGCCATTATGGCTTTGAAATATGAAAGATAATCATATTTTCAATCCAAAATGTCAATTAAATTCATTTTAATAATGCCATTTTACTCCAGTCATACTTCTAAGTGTCCCAAAAAGGGGCCATGGGCCTTATTGGGTTAAAAAATGTTTGTATCCAAAGTAATGTCTAATGTAATACTGTAATAAAATTAGGCCTAGTAGTTTTCACCTAAAAATATTGAATATAGCCTACCTACAGTAGACTCCCTCTTAACCGGCCACCTTTTAACTGGTCTCCGCTTTAACCGGCCTACCCTAACACAAAAATGACATCTTTTTAACCGGCCATTTTTGATCTCAACATGCTTTAACCGGCCGTGTTTCGCCGGAAACGTAGTTTTCTTATCTACTGTATTATTCAATTCAAACGTTATTTCATATTGAAGTTCTCAAACCAATTAAAATGTAATGTCCTGGACGGAAGTGTATGCCACCGGAAGTCAATGTGTTTGGACCTACAGTACTATCCAGTAGACCACAATAAAGAAACGAATCATTATTAGTTTAGTTTGTTGTGGATTTCACGGGTGTCGGATTTCAGCTAACAACTTTAAATACACTATTTGATTTATAGTTGTTTTCAAGTGATAATTATATTTAGGCCATATAAAATTGTAGGTTGGAGTTCTTAAATTAACATCGGTTTAACGGGCCAATTCATTATCCGGCCGCGGCCTGGTCCCGAGGTGGCCGGTTAAGAGGGAGTCTACTGTACTTTAATTTCTTATGCGGTAGGCCCAGATAAATCAATAACAAATTTTATTAGGCCTATGTAACCTATGTAGTTGTAAATGTAAGACAAATAACTTAACTTTTATAGCATATCTTTCTTCTTGACTGCAAGAAACCAAGATGGATGGTGGGGAATTCGGCTGTTTTCTTTATAGCTACTAACGGGTGATATGAAATTCCAAGGTCCCAACTGCTTATGTTAAATATTAATTAGCCAGACCGGGAAGGATTAAAAGTTAGATTAGGTCCTGATTTTTTAAAACCATTGGTTTGTGTACCATAATGAACATCAGACTGTAGATTGTGATAGCCCAAATTAGGAATTAACACATCACAACTAGATGACAGCTTTTGTGTGGATATGCCAGTCATTAGCCTGCAACCAATTTTCATATTCATAGTGGCTCATAGAGGCAAAAGCCCCTAATCATAAAATTAAAATAACATGAACCATAGCAGATTATCAGTTCTTCACTAAGAATGTTTCCATTAGATTTAATTTTAATTTATATAATATTTTAAAAATAGTGTTTGATTAGGCTATTTGCCCCCAAAGCACTCTTTACGACCCTGTGCCAAAGTCACCCATTTGTAAAGCGTAATTGTATTTGTTATCAATCTTTGAAAAAAAGTTTTTGAAAGAAATCTTATAGTCGTTGAGCTAAGCGGCAATGAGGTAAAACATGATGGATGCTCAACACCCATTTTAGGTGAGGAATACAGTGGGCTTGTAAATCCCTAGCTGGGACATGAGTGGACAGTCGGTTGGTTGGCCGTTGAGAGGGCAGAGCGGACCGTTGTCACAGTACACGGGGGTTGGCCCTCTGAATGGTCAAACGGCCGTCTGATGTCCTGTCTTTTCCTTCAACATCCCATCCTTCCGGGGGCTTGTACAAAATGCCCATTAGAGGCAGACCTGCTTAACGGTTTGGCCGGGGTCTCCTTATCCACCACCAACAACAACAACACCCATTTTAGGGTCAGTTAACTTTCAATACTTCCATCATAACCATTTCATTGCTTTGTTTATCCTAAAATTGAATAGGTGTTTTCGCCCCCGTCAGACTCGTTATTTTTTCGTCACCAAATTTTAACACGGCACCTCAAAGTTGATCATCTTCACTCACTGACAATATTCGTCCCTCCTAATCAAAACACTTGATTTCATGTACAGTAAACAAAGCAGATAAAAATCACTATGGGGCCTACATGGAGAATCTTTCAGGAAAATCTCTCAGGAGAACCTTTAAAAACTTATATATTTCCCAAGTTGTTGTTAAATTATTGACCTGCTACTTTTCCCCCTAGTAAGTAGGCCAAACGTCTTTAATTTTAACTCCCTCCCATAATTCTGCAATCTATGAAATTACCAAAAGGTTTCTGAAAAATTCAGCTAACAGTTGATTAACAAAAACACTCAGTTTGATCATTTGACACTTCTTGTTTTAAAATCAAACTAAGACACGTTTTAATGTCTATAAAGTAGGCTTTTATTAAACCCCAATTCATCACCCATTGCGCCCTATCACGATCTGTTTGTTTCTGAATGTTTTTTTATGATTTGCATACACGCTCAGCTAGCAAACCAGTAAATTTTATAGTTTTTTATTTTATTTACAGCAGTAAATTTATAATAGTTTGTAAGGTTGGTAACGCTCCAAGTAGAATTTGTATAGTCGCTCCAAGCCACAAAACGTCTTATTGTAGTATTACCTCTCCAGGTACATGTCTTATTATAGTATTACCTCTCTAAGTATATTTTTTGTCATTTGGTTACTAATAGTTCTTCACTCAATGTTATCATCTGTCTCTATGAATGACAAGTATGAATGACATACTGTATGTATTATTTCCACTGACTTGTCAATGCATGTAAATGTAGGCCTACAGAGTGACCAATAAACATCTTATGTCTAATTTTAAAATTAAATCATAACACATGTTTTAATGTACACATAGCAGACCTTTTACGAATCCCCATGCTATTCTTATGGAGGATGTTTTACGTTATTCCTCGTCTCATGGTGGTTTTATGGATTCGCGGATAATTTTCCCTCATGCATGGGACCGAGACCTTTACCTTGAGACCACTCCCATCTTCCTGCGATTTGTATAATGCTCACTATTTTGCTCAAGAAATTTCGCTTACAGAATTATATATATAGATATTCATAAATTCTTTATTCACTAATTGTACACGGTACAAGAATAGTGTCAACTGTTAAACAAAATAAGAGTAATTTTCTACAAATAATCATTTAGCTTCATTTTACAAATTGTATTCATCAACCTCCACAATGAATTTTTGTGGGAGGCGATGAAGAAATTTAGTTCCTAAAGAAAACCGTTTTCTTTTAAAAAAATTCTTAGTTATGTTTTTCAACTTTACGATTTAAGCGGGTGTTATACAAATGATTTGAATTTTGTAACAGAGGGCTAGCAAATTTTTTTACAAAGTTTACTGTTTTGAGGATGATCAACCCATAAACAGTCTAAAGTTCCCAGATTTGCAAATTCTTCCCTTACTGAAACTGTAGTTTTAAAATTCAGCATGGTTCTAATAGCCTCGTTGCTCATAGGTAGGGCCTACTTACCAAGAAACGGTTTTGCTAGTATTGTTTTTGAAGCTCTTTAGGGCTCCGTCCCACAGGTCTTGAAGATTACTCTATGGCCCACGGTTTTGAAGTTTTATATGGACGTTCCTCTTTGCTCTTAGGTGCTATTGCATTTGCAATTACTATCAATAAGGCACAAGGGCAATCTTGGACTATTAGAGGTTTAAATTTGGAAAATTCCTGTTTTTTGAATGGGCAGTTCAGTACGGCACAGGCACTCGTGGCGTGCTCACAAGTTAGTACGCTTAGAAATTTGTACATTTATACACCAAATCCAAAGACAAAAAACATTGTTTATCCTTTGGCTTTACAATAAAATTAATATACTTACAATATATTCTATTGACTTTTTTTGTTATATTAAAAAACTATTAAAATAGCTTTATTTCTGGAAACAACTTTATTTGGGCGCAGCAACGCACGCCGGGTAACTGCTAGTCTTTGATAAAAGTAAAAAACCATATGTTTTACATAAATACCATACATTACATAAATTATGTAAACACTTGTTTACAGTGTAAAATGTTAAGATAACTAATAAGAAAGAACGTGTTTTGAAATATAAAATACCGATTTATTCAAATTACGTGATATTTGATTAAAACATGGTGTAAAAGACCCTGAGTCACGTTTCTAAATCAATGTCAGTTCTGCCAAGTTAAATAATAGGCGATTAGGAGTTCAAAATAGACTTGCTGAGAAATGCTTTTAACACATCTGCAGCACCATCATTTTCGTGAACTGCACCCCCATTGTAGTTGTCAAAACCGCCGGATGCCTACCATAGCAGCAGCACTGTCCAGGGGAAATCCATGTGTTCATTATACACAGTAGACTCTCGCTTAGCCGGCCACTTTTTAAAACAGCCTCTGATTTAACAGGCTTCCCTTGTCACAAAACCAACTGCCATTTAACAACCATTTTAGCAAATTTCTTATGGTAGTAGTCGCAATAAGAACCAATCCCAGGACCGTGTTATTTATTAATTTACCCTAGAAGCCAAAAACACTGTTCGTTTTAAATATGAAAATTTTGTACAATGGTGTAATGCAGCATTTACTAGATCGAGTTTGCAAACTAGAACGATTGGACAGTTTTAAAGTGGTTTTACATGGAGTTTTAAAAAGGGTCAAAAATGGGTTTTTGGCTCTTTTTGACCTTAATTTTTGAAATCAACAAATTAAACTTGAACCGTTTAAAGGAAAAAAAAAAAAAAACAATTTAGTCTTTTCCTTTTGAATTTTTTATTTAGCTTAAATGGCTAAATGGGGAAAATCCAAAAATGTTTCCCATGTTATTCTTATTGCAGGGAGCCCAGTCGTCCTACTTTTCCTACTAAAAAGTAGGGAAGTAGGAATTGTCCTACTTTTAGACAATTTGTCCTACTTTCCTACTTTTTGGCTCCTCTTTATTATTTTTTTCAATTTTGTTTTGAGCCAGTCCATAACATTATCATAATTTTCTTCTTGAGGCATTTTTAAAAGCGTTGTTAATTAAAGAGATTTCATTAAACAACTAACCCACAAATATTAACATTAAATTTATTGTGCTTTTAACCTTTCAATATTTATAAAGATTTTTTATTTCCACATAAATTTTATTTACAATCTGTTTACATGAAACAAAAAATACATCAAATTTAATTTAAGCACCTTCTTCATCAGTTGAATTCGTACATTCAATAGCAAAAACTAATTGGTAGATTTAAAGTATTTTCTTCAATTTTTAAATCTATTTACAATATAAGTTAGTACTATACATTAAATGTCAATGTAATATTTGATCATAAGTAGTGCAAGACTAATATTATTCTTGTGTTAGTTTTTTGCACCCTATCATTTACATAAAGAGCTCCTGGTATTCATGAATTAACAGGCTTTTATTGTTTCCCTCCGACCTAAACAAAGAAAGAAGCAGAGAAGGGATGAAAACAAAACAAAATATTCCTTATATGAAGGTTATCCAATGTTAGTAGTTTACATTTTTAATAACTCCCAATTTGGTTTTAGAACTGGTTTAAATGCACAATTATCAATGTCTAATTTAGTCAATAGTGTATTACAGAAGCTTTGGATGGGTCACAGAGGACTACAGGTGTTCTTTGTGACCTGTCCAAAGCATTTGGGTGTGTCCATCACAATATTTTAATTAATAAATTGGAAAAATATGGAATACAAAATTTTGAGTTAACCCTTTTACTGCCGATGAGCGCAAGTGCGCACAGCGCGAAAAATGACGGGTCTGTGGTAAGACTATAATGCGAAGGCTGCCAGGCCTGATTTGAGGAAAATTCAATATTTCACAAAAAAGGGAGTATGTTTTTTATTCTTTATCAGAATTTCATAAATAAGGTCTTGTTTTGTTCCTAATAAACTGCCTGTATTGATAAAAACATAAAATGGTTGTTATTATATATATATATATATATATATATATATATATATATATATATATATATATATATATATATATATATTCATAAATATATATAGTAACAAAAAATACTCATTTTTTTCAGGTTTGGCCTATAAAAACTATACCTAAAACAAATACATGCAAAAATCTAACTATTTTAGTTTGTAGAGCATGCATATGTTATTACATAAACAAACTTTCATGCCCTTACCTTGAAAATTGAAGAAGTTGTGATCAGTTTTTGAAATTTTGTAAAATCAAGGTAGAAACACTTCACACTAAGAGTTTGTGAACAACCAACAAAAACCAACCAAAAACCAACAGAAAAATTATATATTAGATTATATATTATTACATAAATTATATATTATATATGTAAAAAAATTATTATATATAAAAATTATATAATATATATATATATATTATATATTATGTATATATATTTACATATGTATTATATTTATATATAATTTATAATTAATAATTTATTTATAATTTATTAATATAATATATTATATATATATATATATATATATATATATATATATATATATATATATATATATATATATATATATATAAGTAGTGCCAAAGTAGGGGTGCTGGGCCAGTTCAAGGTCACCCGAGCGATGACGTCATCAAGGTCAATGACCCCACCGATGACGTCATTGATGACGCAATAATTTTTTACTAAAATTTGTATTTTTCTCGCTTTTTTCATTAGTTGATATGTTTTTGTTTTTTGTTTTGTTTTGTTTTTGTTGTTGTTGAGTTGATTATATGAATCATATATTGTGAACAACACAATGATTTCATATAAAAACGCAATTCTGTATTTGTACCAGTGTATGTCAATTTTTACTAGTACAAATCATGAATAAAGAAGTTTTGAATTGAATTTGAATTGAATTGAATTGAATCGATGACGTAATCACCAATTACATCATCCTGTGACGTCACACCCATGACGTTGCAGAAATGACTTGGCGATGAGGTCATCGGTGGGGTCATTGACCTTGATGACGTCATCGCTCGGGTGACCTATATATACAAATAAATAATAAATAAATAAATCGGGTGATATATATATTATAATTATAAAAGGTTAATTGTATAAATATTAATATTAATTGTATAAATATATTTATATATATTTATACAATTATATATATATATATTGACGTGCTTTATAACGCACGTTGGCAGGTTTCGCTCGATAGCCGACGAGCGTTATTGCGCACGTCGGCAATTTTAGCACAAACTGCGCATTTGCGCTCGTCGGCAGTAAAAGGGTTAAAATGGTTTTCTTCTTATTTGAGAAGTAAATATCAGAGGACAAAATTGCTAAATACGGACAAAAAACAAATTCTTTATGGAATAAAGTATAAGTTGGGGTGCCCCAGGGCTCAATCTTGGGCCCCTGTCTATTCATAATTTATGTGAATGACCTACCTAGTGCCACAAGTATGGAAATGTTTGTTTGCTGATGATACTGTGTTGCTGTGTAAGGAGCCCAATGTTGTATCTTTACAGCACACAGTTGTTAGGGAGGTGTCATCTCTATGCGACTGGTTTAGGGTAAATGGACTTTCCATGAACATGGACAAGACACAGTTAATAAATTTTAAGGCAGATTATAAATATAGTCCCCCACAAATAACTCTTTCAAACTCCAGGTTGATGTCTGAGGAGACAGTTAATTTTTTGGGTATTCTTGTTAACCAAAATCTTAACTGGCTTTCTCACATCAACAAACTAAGTAAAAAACTATCTTCAGCTGTATTTTCCCTCCGAATAATGTCTCAAGTGTCGGATTTAAAAAACTTAATTAACTGTCTATCATTCCTACTTTTCATCTTTGATGTCATATGGTATTCTTGTGTGGGGCAACTAGAGTCATTCTAAAAAAATCTTCAAAATTCAGAAAAAAGCCATTCGAGTAATTATAATCAGCCAAAATAACCACAACAGCTTCATCCAGAAAGTTTTTTAAAGACTTTCAAATTTTAACTCTTTATCACCAATATATATTGGAAATAGCATTTTGGGTAAAAAAACAACTTGACCATGTTCATGGAAAGTCAAACTAAATGTGTATATAATACTAGAACTAAAGATGCTATTAGGCCAGTAAGTCATCGACTAGTTTTATATTAAACCTCCCCCCCCCAGTATATATTTCCAAAATTTTTCAAAAAATTGCCTCAAGAGCTTAAAGATATTGTTCATCCATGCAATTCCGAAAGAATGTTAAAAAATGGCTATTAATTTTACCATTATTTTACTATGGCTATTTTTTTATTTTTTATTAATAATTTTACTGCCTGAATGACTAGTTTAACTGTTAATGTGGATTTGGGTCAGTTAGTTATGTATTATTATTTTTCTTTTTTAATGTAGATAAATTACAAGTTTCATATATTTTCTAACATACCTTATTTAGTTATAAGAATATTTTGACAACAGTCCTGTAATTGTTAGGACGTTAGGGCAATCTGATAATAAGTAAATAAATAAAAAATGATTCAGTCGAAAATAAGCAAACACTCAACAAAACGATTCAACTCTTCAACTCTAACTACTAAATAGCCAAGATATAAAGCCCCGTAACGTATTAACTAAACAACATTCACTGAGTAAAGACATTCATTATATAAACAATCCCACGTCCAAACCAATTATAACTTTGGTATATTCAGCATAAAAAATCATTCCACTCAAGTTTCCTTAATGACATAGATGGGGTTACGAAAATGAAATCTTCTGTGAATCCGTAATCCGTCCATGACTATTAGTGTTCTCCTTTTTATAGTGCATTGCCAATTTAAAAAAGTTATAACCATACAGTTATTTTAACTCAAAATATTAAACTGGTGTTCAATAACCAGCTGAGTTTATGATAAAACACTGGAACATCTGCTTAATCACACGTGTAGGTCTAAAAATCGTCTTCATATTAGATTATTATTGGAACTTCAAGGTCCAATGGGGCGAAGCCCAGGTAACTTTTGATAATTATGATATTTTTCCTTACGTCCTTGGCCCTTGAGCTTTAAAATGAGCCCTACCCTACCTTTCTTCTAATTCCAGATAGTTTGTGGGGACCGATTCGCTTACGGAATTATATATATATAGATAGATAGATTTGATGCTAAATTAGAAGAATGTTTGATTTAATTTGTGCTTTCAACAATCTGTTTGGCTTTTTTTTCTTAATATCCTGCTTTTCATAGTTTTGTACCCACTGATGTTGTAAAGTACATAATGTGAAGAGAGTTGGGAATGTTATTGAAAGTGAATTGTGTACTAATTCCATAGACCAAGAAATAGTCCCAAAAAGATAACTATTCAGGACATAAGTTTACATTTAACTTTGAGAGACTTGGATCAAGTTACATTTTCAGTACAGTCTTGATAAATTTTAATTCTATGTTTTCACAAAATCTTTCAAATCAATCAATTCAACCTGAACAGGATTAAAAATCTGGAAAATATAACAAGTTGGTCCACTTTAGTAATAAATATAAAAGTGACATGTATGCATTTATCTTACACTCTAAAACAAGCTCCGTTTGTATGGGCAAAGTTTTTTTTCGCTCCAAGGATTTTTGAATTTTTTATTGAACATGGGGGTTTTGGCCACCAGAAATCGATTGGAGCTGGTCCCATAGCTGGGAAAAATCTGGGTTTCGCGCTAGAGCCCTTTAAAGTTTCCATGTTATCCTTATGGAGATTTTATTAATTGAACAAAAATCAGCTTATAACTGTAGATATAAAGCAATGTGTTACATCTTTAACCTGTAGTTTAAGACAATTATACCAAAGTGCCAGCACCCGTCGGCTTGGCGAGTGAGCGAAGCGAAAGAGCTCGTCTTTAAAATGGAAGAGCGCGAGTGAGCGGAGCAAAGAGCTTGGTGTAAGAACGAAAGTAATAATTTTACCGAGCTTAAGCTCGGTCCCCCAGGTACTTTTCTTTAAATGTTGAGTTAGTTAAAAATTACTAACACTCAGTTAAGTTTGTTATTGAACTTGAAACGTTGCCCAACATGAGTTTTTATGTAAGTTTATAATCAGCTAAAGCCTTATCCGGCCTTCTTATTGGTCGGGTATTTTTATTAAAATAATAAAATTATTTAAACAACATATTTTATACATATCATACCTATTTAATTTGTAAAAATAAAACATTAGGCTAGTTACAAAGTTTGATAAAATTTTTATTATCATTTTCCTGTTGCAGCTCACTTTTATGGCGCTATTCGTGTTATATTTACCCTAAGTTATAGGCGTAATTTAGAGTAAAAATGTCCTATTTTTTGGCCAAAAAGTCCTACTTTTCCTACTTTTTATCGGTCTAAAACCGCTGGGCTCCCTGTTATTGGAAATCAACAAAACTCTCCATCTCTCTTATTTATTGACATATCATGATACATTCATTAAATTAAATTTCATTAAATTTGGTATGTACATTCACTAGGAAAGGTGCAACTTATATCTGATTGCATAAACCATGTTGCAGCAAATCTACTAATGCCTCACCCCCACAGTGTTTATGGGGGAAAAAATGAGAACTTCATAAAATTTGGCATGTACCTTGACTGAGTAAGGTTATATTAGCTTACAAAACCCACATGGCATCAAACCTATATACTCACAGCCATGGTGTTTATGGGAAAATAAAAAATATCAAAATTCAGTAGGAAAATCGCTGAATACGCAGATCTGCTGCGACTGGGGTATTTTAACTTAAAATCACTTTAACCGGTCTTTTTTTCTAAATATTTTGTTTATAGTATACATATTCAAATCACTTACCTACACTACACTTCATATTCAAGTTAGTTTCAGAGAACAACGTTTGTGACTTTACTGAACAGAAGTGAATGCCACCGGAAATGAACTCGTTTATCCTTCATTACAGATTCGAGTAGGCCTAGACCACAATACTAAATCTTTTTTCAGTTTAGTCTTTTCAGTCTGTGTTTAGATGTGATTTGCTATTGTTAAACTGGAAAAGTAAGTTTGGTAGCAGTTAACTTGTGAGTAGGTAACTTCAATTTATTACATATGTACGTTGAATACATATGTATGTATGTATATAATTCAATACAGTTATATATTACATTTTGTTTTATTTTACATCTTATTCCAGTCATGGAGACGTGTAATTTAATGTTGTTAATTTTTCAACCCTTTAACCGAGCAATAGGCTACGTTATCCGGCTACTGCCTAGTTCCAAGTTGGCCAGTCAAGAGGGAGTCTATACTGCACAATAGACTATTGCTGTGCAAGGTATGAGATTATTTGCTCAGATCCTGTTTCAAAAGTTAATCACATAGTATCACAATGCAGCTTGGAAGCAATCAGACGCTCCTGTATGGCATTAGGGATCCATGTGGGAGCAATTTTTCTCATGCTGCCGTGAACGTGTTAAGTAACTTACCTAACATGACGAAACCGTCACCACATGTGTCTCTTTTAGGGGAGGGAGCAGAAGTGACAAGTTATTTCATAATTATTAAATGAAATGGAAGTTGGAGGATGCCAGCTGAGGTTCTACTTATAGCTTGTACCTTGATAAAGAACATTCATAGGGTCAATATATTCCGATAGTAGTGATCACATAATAATAGAATATTTTCCCCCCAATCAAAATGCTAAATGTACCAAATGCCTGACACCAATGAGTGTCGTTTATTATTTACTACACGTTGTATACTCCACATTTTATTGTTACTAATGGATGCAAATGCACTTGACTCTCACTAACTCAAAACTCACAAGACTATGATTTTTCTTCGAGTTACAAAGTTCGACTCGGGTATAGTTTGAGCAACAAACTATACATTAAAGTTGAATGTCAGAGGTGAAGTATAGTTGCTGGTCCGGTTGTGTCACCAACTTACAGGTGTTTCTACTTACTGCGAGGTCGATAGAACCAATATTGAGATATAGAAGTAAACCTCGACTTATAGTGGTCAAGCGCAAATTGCTTTTACTTATGTTCTGAAATTCGAGTCATTGAGGTACTATCCCTCTTTCTCTTAATGAGGGATGTAATAAAAGTAAAATTGTTTCGAGTAACTTATGGTGTTTTTATTTAATTTAGGCAGATTTTTCTAAGGGGATTGAGAATAGTTCAAGATACCGAGAATTTTGAGTTAGGGAGAATCAACTGTATGCATCGCTTAGCTATTCAAGGCAATTTATATGCTTTGCAGGGCTATAATCACAAGAATATTTTGAGTTATTGATCTAGCAAACAAGTTAATAGGATGATTTCATTTTAGGAGAAAATAGGAGCAGTGAAATTGATGCTGATGGCTCACAGTGAGGTTTTCCGGCTGCAACTGGAAGAAAGTGATTTAGCAGAGAAGGATGTAATACAAGTAGTGGACGTTCACCCCTCGACATTCAAGGGGATGCTGAAGTGAGTAGCTTGCAGTTCAACACTTTATTAATTTTTTCATAATGTATTTTTCAATCTCAAAGTTATCTTTAGACAGTTCTTTTGTGTAGGTGATGAAAAGAATGAAATAAAACAAATTTTTAATTTGTTTTATTAATCAGTAATGGAAAATGTTCGCAATATTTTACTAAACAATAACATGAACTCACCATCACCAACAATGAACTTTAAATAATGAACTTAAAACAAAGAAGTAAAGAATGGAGTATGGCCCCATCAATATAATACTTTTTGCCGTGTGTCGTTTATGGGGACATCAAGGAGTAAGGTAACTGACTTAACTAGTAGGAATGGTAATAATGCGAAGTCAACATTATTATTATGTATGATGTTATACAGTAAATGGCACATGGCAAAAGGCGTAATGTGTGAATGGGGCCGACGTAGTAGACCAGATTTATTTCGCATCGCGGGTAGCATGGTGTTCATATGAAACAGTATAGTTTCTCTGTCGAAATATGCATAATAAAGAAAAAAAAAGATTCACATTATTGCATCTGTGTTAATAGTATTGGCCTCATACGTTATGCAATCTATGTAGGCCTAATTTTCGCTAGTAATTATTCTTTTCCATGCAAAATGAGTCATTTGTAGATTGTGGAAATTTAATGATTTTTGGATTGGGAAAACTAAGTTAAGAGTTAGTGAACTAATGATGATGATGGGGTCTGTGCACCGAAGTTACATAAGTGATGTGGGGTGTTATCCGTCGGTCGACTCATTTTGTGAAGTTATTGCACATAAGTCTATTGGCTTCTAGCCTTTTCCAACTAGAACAACCCAGAGAATGGCTAGAACTCCGATAGCACTCCTGCAAAAACTCCTTGAAATGTGTCGCCCAACGGATCATAGATAGGTGGTACTTAGATTTTCTTGTCGAATGGTTTGAGCATGGCACTGAAATATTTCACATTGTATCGCAGGTACGTGTACGGCCATGACACCACCTCCGATCTGTGTTTTGATGATGCAGACAACATGCTTTATGCGGCTGAGAAGTACATGATGAAGACGTTGAAGAACAAACTGGCAGTCAGACTGATGAAGCTGCTCAAGCCAAACAACCTCTGCTCCCTCCTCAACAACCCGGCATGCTACACACACCTGGAGCTTGACTCTGCCATAACAGAGGTACTGTTGACAATGTTGCACTAGAGTTGTACCTTGTTGTTGCTCAACCCAGACAACCTCTGCTCCCTCCTCAACAACCCAGCGTGCTACACACACCTGGAGCTTGACTCTGCCGTAACAGAGGTATTGTTGACAGTGGTGCACTAGAGTTGTACCTTGTTGTTGCTCAACCCAGACAACCTCTGCTCCCTCCTCAACAACCCAGCGTGCTATACCTACCTGGAGCTTGTCTCTGCCATAACAGAGGTACTGTTGATATTGGTGCATTAGAGTTGTACCTTGGTGTTGCTCAACCCAGACAACCTCTGCTCCCTCCTCAACAACCCAGCCTGCTAAACAACCCTGGAGCCACATCGTAGCTTGGGGGGTGATGTTGTTCGCGTCCGCAGCATTCCATTAAAGTTGCACGTACTCCACCGGTGGTGCTAAACGAACAAAAATTTTTGGCAGCTGAACTATTACGCAAGTGATCTCTCAGCTATGCCAGCTGCCAGACAAAATCCAAACGGCCCTTTCCAGGGCCACTTTAGAAATATAGGCTCAGTTTTAAATATTTGTCATTTTAACGCAGAGGGTCTGAGCAAATCCAAGAGTGACTGCCTCAGCAAGGTGCTGCTAGAAAATAATGTCGATGTCCTCACACTACAAGAAACACATGTAGAAGACTTAGAGAACAGTACGAGGGTCAACATCACAGGAAATAGGCTTGTGGATGAAATAGGACACAGGATCAATGGTGTGGGGACTTACGTTAGGCAAGACATAGACGACGTATTAGTCTCCCACAAAAGTTGTGTGAACAGCATATTTACTGTTGCTGTTAAGGTATCTGAGACTACCATTGTAAATGTCTACAAACCACCGAACATCCAGCGGTCAGATACAGTTCTCCCAACTTTTAAACATCCTGTGGTATATGTAGGTGACTTTAAAAGTCATCATACTCAGTGGGGATACTCGTCCGATGATGATAACGGCACTCGTCTGTCAAGCTGGGCTGAAAATAACAATCTTTTCTCAATATTTAATGCCAAAGACCCACACACTTTCCATTCAGCTCGATGGCGTCGTGGGTACTCTCCAGACTTGTGCTTTTGTTCTTGTGACCGATTAACAACACCAACACCAACTTGCAGGTAGGTCCTAGGTGCCTTTCCTCATTCTCAGCATAGGCCTGTACTAATATCAGTGGGAATCCAAATTCCTCTCTTAAGATCTTTTCCTCGGCCTAGGCGGAACTTAAACAAAGCTGAGTGGGAGGCCTTCTTGACCAGGCTTGACAAAGGCATCAGGTTCATCCCTCCTAAAGTAAAAAGCTACGATCGGTTCACACAACTTGTTCTGTCTTGCGCTAAAGCGTCTATCCCAAGAGGTTTTAGGAAAGAGTATATACCAGGTTGGAGTCAAGAGTGTGAAGACCTTTACAGTGAGTTCACTGATACTGCTGACAGAGATGTATTGGACCAACTGCTTTACTCTCTCGACAACACCAGGAGAGAGAAATGGGTGAAAACTGTCGAGAACATGAACTTCACCCAGAGTAGTCGCAAAGCCTGGTCTCTGCTCAGAAAGCTCTCCACTGGTAAGACAAATGATAAAAACACTGTCTCGCAACCTCGCCCTGGTGAAATTGCAAAACGCCTCTCCTGTTTGTCTAAACCCGTGTGTACGTCTGCGGACAAGAAGGTGAACTTTAAGCTTAATGAAATAAAGCTAAGTCGGCAAGCACCATTGGTAGTCTCTAGACCTTTCACTATGGATGAGGTGGATGCGGCGATTGATGCGATGCCAATTTGCAAAGCAGCAGGCTTGGATGAAATCTTCCCGAAGTTTATAAAACACTCGGGTAAAAAGGCTAGACAGTGGCTTCTTGCAGTTTTTGACATCATAATGGAAACCGGTGACTTGCCTGGTATATTTCGAAAATCCAAAATAATAGCTGTCTTGAAGCTCGGTAAAGATCCAAAACTTCCCGAAAGTTACCGACCCATAGCCCTTCTTAGTGTCTGTTACAAGCTGCTCAAGAGGTTGATATGCAACAGAATCCTCCCGGTTGTCGATTCCAGCATCCCCGTCGAACAAGCTGGGTTTAGACCTGGGAGCAACTGTTGTGACCAGGTTCTAGCTCTTACTTCTTTCATCGAGGATAGGTTTGAGCGAAGACTGAAAACCTCCGTTGCTTTCTTAGATCTTACTGCAGCTTATGACACTGTCTGGAGAAAAGGCCTTCTTATTAAATTTTACAACCTGATTCCTTGCCCTTTCCTGTTGCGTCACCTCAACTCAATGCTCTCCAACAGGATGATTAAGGTATATTTGGGACGCAAGGAAAGTACTTTTAGGCAACTAAAGGATGGCCTGCCACAGGGGTCAGTGCTCGCCCCAGTGCTGTTTAATGTGTATACAGCCGACATCCCTGACACTTGCTCCTCAAAATTCGTTTACGCAGATGATATAGCTCTGGCTTATCAGCACCAGGATTTTCAACAAGCTGAGGAAACACTAACAAATGACCTCACAACCCTCGGTGAATACTTTAAAGCCTGGAAGCTAAATCCAAACCCAATAAAATCTGAGGTTGCTTGCTTCCACTTGAATAACAGACTGGCCCACCAAAAACTTAAAATCGTATTCAACGATGTTGAGCTAAATCATAATGACCACCCACAATATCTGGGAGTCACTTTAGATCGGTCTCTCACGTTTTAAAGCCACTTACAAAAAAACGGCAGCTAAGGTGAGAACCAGGACTAACATTGTCCATCACCTTACTGGCTCCACATGGGGAGCTAACGCACAAGTCCTCCGAACCACTGCTCTGTCTTTGGTATATTCAACTGCTGAGTACTGCGCTCCTGTGTGGTTAAATAGTGTGCACGTCAGAGAGGTCGACGTCCAGCTCAACAAGACCATGAGAGCTATTAGTGGTACACTCATGGCAACCCCTGTACCCTGGCTCCTGGTGCTGTGTAATATCGCTCCTCCTGAAATAAGACGAAGGGATGCACTCATTAGGGAATACACTAAGATCTTATCTGCTCCACAGCTGCCCATCCATGATTACCTACCCCAGAATACGGGCCGATTGAGGTCCCAAAAACCACCTCTACGAACAGCCTCCCAGTTGATGGACACGAACTTCACCATCCATACAAACTGGACTTCCTCCTGGGATGCTTTTCTAGGTCGGAACCACTTCCTGATAGCTGACCCGACCATAGCGGTAGGTGGTATGAATTTTCTTTGGAAGCAGTGGACTGTACTCAATCGTTTCCGCACTGGAGTGGGAAGATGTAATCATTTGAAGCACAAATGTGGAATGACACAAGACCAGTCATGCGACTGCGTCGCAGAGTATCAAACCATGGAGCACATAGTCGCAGAGTGACCCCTGAGTGCTTTCCCCGAAGGATTGGCCAGTCTGCATAGCTTAAGTGAAGCTGGGCTGCAATGGCTTAGCGCCTTGGATTTAGCTCTATAATAGAGAGATCTAAATTTTATTTTAGTGTTTTGTTTTTTTTACATATACTGACTCAGGTGCTCTGCACCGCAGAATTTATTTTCTTACTCTTAAACCTTGGTGGCTGGCTAAATGAGCCATACGATATATATTCAGCTGTTAAGTTACAATTCACATTTATAAACATCGTACAATGAAAGTTGGTCAACATTTTAAAGCGCCCTCTAGAAATAAATCAAAGGTGAGGGGGGCGAAGCCCGAAACGATATGTTTTTTTTTAATTATGATTCGCTCACACGCTATATCGTAAGCTTTTAAATGACACCTTAATCTTAAAAATCGGTTCAGTAAGTCGAGAGAAAAACGGACATAACAGACGAAACCCTTATAGAAATAGAAGATAGATATATGTTAATATAGGCAATCATGTTTCTTTTCTTCCTTTTTTCTCAGCTTGTGTGCATCATAGGAGAAATCCGCGCATACCGTCAGAAAGGTATTGTCCTGTACATAAGCAGAATCAGGTTTTAATTCACATCGGCCAACGAGGCTTCGCCCTACAGGCATTCAAAATTTCAATGTTAATCTTATTGAGAAGGATAATTGATTGAATTAGACAGCTGTTGACTAACAAATGCTAGCAAATCAGAAAGAACAGATGTTTCAGTTCACATTTTAAAGGTATTTGGCTAAAGATCAACTTAATTTTTGGTCAAATTTCAACCAGTGGGCGATCCCTAGTTTTAATTCATGTAAAGTATTTTAATCCTATTAGTTTAAATTTTTTTCTATTCTTTTTAATACCTTGTGGATTTTCAAGGTTAGGGCCTATTCAAAATAATTTCTTAATTAACTTTTATGTTTTATACAAACAAAAAATTACCTTGTATAAAATTTTTTTACTTTTTAATTAGCATTTTTCACGTGTTGTAATTTTACAAAATTTCACTAATATAAAGTCAACAACACTAAAACTTACACTGTTACAGAGTGGCCTGAAGATGGCGGCATAGACCGCCGAAATCGATTGCCAAACAGTGTAAGTTTTAGTGTTGTTGACTTTATATTAGTGAAATTTTGTACAATTTTTTTTAATTGTTGACACTTACTTGAGCTCTTGGTTGTCATGAAAGTGAACCACAGTTTGTTGGTTACAGATTCTGAGGTACGAGACAGACCGTGTCCTGGCCAGTTCGCGGTTTGTGTTCATCAACACCGACGGGTTTGTCAAGATTTTGGAGCAGGATGGATTGGTTGTGCCGGAAATCGAGCTGTGGAGGGCTGCCATCAAGTGGGCCAAACACAGAGGTGAGTTTGTGAATTCCGTAACTAACCTGATTTGAATATTTTTATTTGTTATTACCGTACCCTTTTAAATCCTAAGGCACATTATGACTTTCTAACCTACTTTATACAAACAATTCTCTTTCAAAATGGTTTTTACCCATAATAAAAAAGTTTTCATGTTTAGGCCGACGCATAGGAACATTTCTAATACTGGTAGAGACAAGCATTAAAAAATTCTGCACGGGGCCTAAATTCTTCACTATAAAGTAATTTATTTTCACTTTGGAACATTTTAAAGTATTTTGGATATATATAGCATAATTATACTTAACCTCCACAGTGTGCTGTAAACATGGCGAAGTTCACGTTGCGGGCTTGTGTCGTGCCCAAGGACAGTGATGCATCTGCCGAGATCCTTGTGAACATGGCTGCCTTTTGTAATCAAAACTAAAAAATCATTCATTATAGAATCATGCAATTTTCACACAATATATAAAACAATATTTGTCAAAAACCATTCGCTCACGTATCAGGGAATCTCTATAACCATAGGGTCTACAAAGTTGAAATTTAGCATGGGTGTAATTTCCCATAGGCGCTTGCAAAGAAATGATTTAGCAAAATTTCATCAGGACTCCGTAATACAGAACTTCAAAATTTGAATGTAATGTAATTCTCATGGCTAATTTTATATATTAATCAAGCAAAAATTGAATCTGCAAATTATAGTCCTAAAGGGTTTACAATTGGTATCGAAGATCCTCTTTGTTTAACAAAAGGATTTGGCCGTAGACGCGCCTTTATGACTCACCATGTACTTGTCAAATACGACTCATTTACGTACCAGGAAATCTCCAAAATCATAGGGTCTTGAAATTTATAATGGGAGTAATTGCTCATAGGTGCTCACGAAGAAACCGTTTTTCAACATAACATGATTTTTGTATAGAAAACATCAACTACTTTTCGGTTAAAAATATAAGTTAATCCGTGATTTTCTTGTGTTGTTTGTCATAATTTCACTTTTTATATATAGTGCACTCTCTTTCATTGGAACTAATGTGGGGGATGGCGCGTACGGATGTCAAAAAATTCCAATGAAGCGGAGCCTGTAGTGAGTCATCATTTTCGCCATTACGGCAGCCAGTTTTGGTTGTATCCACTATTGGTGGGAAGATAACACAAGAGATTTTCTGAATAAAAGAAACTGAAACTTCGAGCATTGGAACAATAAATTGATGGCATTTAAATTGAAAATGCAGAAAACCAAAGCAGAGCAGCCTGACAGGTCATAAACAACAATTGTTTCAACAAAACATCTAAAATAAAACGGTATCAGTTAGCTGACACATACTTCCTCCCAACAATATGAAAAAAGGTGTTAAAAGCTTCAAACATTAATGTATTGATGACTCAGTTGGACAGCTACCAACTGAGCAGCGCTCATTTGACCCCACGCGCGTCTGTGGCTTTTAACAACGTACTGTGTTTACCGCTAAACGAAAAATTGAATTTTCTCCGCAACCACTTGAAGCAGAGAAATAATTTAAAATACTGGATTATTTAGTTTTTTGAGCTTGATTTAATGGCGAAGAATAAAATTTAATTCAAGGTAACAGCTATTTTGAAAATCCAAAAATTTGATTTTTGAAACACTTTTTACTCCATAACTTTTGAACGCGCATTTTCTCGATGATGCGGTTGGTGTCATTTTATTCAGCATTTTAATCTTAATAAACCACAAAATTTTAATCAAAATCGTTTGAGCCGTTTTTGAGAAATTTTGATTTTTCACGTTTTTTTGAGTTTTTTGGGGGCTAAACTACCCTTAAAAATCAAAAATTCAAAAAAAAGGAAAAAAACGCCTGGAATTATCGTGGGTTTGGACCTACATACCACATTTCACCAAAATCGGACCACTGGGGCATTTTCTAGCTCTGTTTACATCCAGACACACACACCGACACACACACACACAGACATCACTCTGAAAACCACTTTTTTTGGACTCAGGGGGCACTAAAATGGATAAATCCACTAACAACTCAAATTCGAAAATTTTGACGAAAACAATACTATCTCCATATACTATGGTATAGAGGGAGAAAGTAAAAATCAAATCAGATCTCTTGAAATTGATTGCACAATTGTAACAGACTCCCAAAAAATAGCTGAACGTATGAATCACTTCTTTGCTAATGCTGCTGAACAAGTTCAATTGGATTCTCAACAAGCACTTCCAAAACTCCATCCAACACGTTTTGAAAGTGAGTTCAGGTCATTTGAAGAAAACCTTTCACCAACAAATAGAGCTGAAGTAGATAGAACTATAAAACCATCATGTGGGCAGGGCCGCATTTCGAAATAGGCTGAAAAGGCTGGAGCCTATAGTGGCAAAACTTTAGGGGTAGCACTTCAGTTATCTAAAAATTTAATTTAATTTTACATATTCATTTGATGAAATGGAAATACATTTATTATTTTCAGTCTAATTTACTCCACGTAATAGCATAGCACGTATAGCATATTTTTTATGTAGGGTGATTGTTGCAACGACACTCACAGTTTGTACAAGGCCCAGAAAGAGTGAACTACACAAGAGCTCCCAGTGTTAAGATTTGCAACTAGTTATTTCCTTCTTAAGATATTCGAATGATTTTACGAATAGATTGGCCACAAAATAATGACTGCAAGGTTACATAAGGTTTTGATTTAATAATAACTCCCCCCTGGAAAATGTGATTATTTTATGAACATAACGAAAAATGTATCACATTACTTTGCAGGCCTGAACTCTACCGACCTCTTAAGGTATTATTCCTGGGTGTACGGGTGGTCTGGGTCACCCGTTATAAGCTCAGAACTGCTGATTACAATACAGCACATGTTTTATTATATACAGGGTTGCCACAGACATTAAAAGTCAGGAAAAGTCAGGAATAGTCAGGATTTTTGGGTTTTGGTCAGGAAAAGTCAGGAAAAAGTTTGAAAAAATGCCGAAAGTCAGGAAAAAATAGGGAAAAAGTGCCAAAAGTCAGGAAAATTTGTAGTGGCACAACCCGACCGTCTCGATTTTCAATCGTTTTCATAAATCAGAATTACTAAGTAGTGGGTAAAATGTATTAATTTTATACATTTATTACCTATTAATAATGTATATTTCTATTATGTTTTTCATTGTTATAATGTTAGTTTTTACATTATTATTGGACCACCAATGTTTTAGCCAATTTCTCTACAGGGAATATTAGCGAATTTCCCTATAGGGAATACACTATTATGATAAGACCAAAGGCCGGGAACGTATTACTTTTTTGTTTTGAGATCCATAGGAGCCAAAATCACTGTTTGTTCAAATTCATATATATGTATACATATATGTGTCCGTTTACACAATCAATTTTGAAAGACACATTTTATTTTGATGAAATTTGGTAAGGTGTAAGACAGCGTTCTTCATGTTAACGTCGAAAACCAGGTTGATCGGACAGTCAGAACAGGGTTTTATGGAGTTTCAAAAAGATCAAAATAGGGGTGTTTGGTATTTTTCACCCTAAAAATTGTAATTCGTCAAATTTCAAAGAGACCATTGAAAAGAACTTAAAAAAACAAATAAATAGTATTTAATAATTAAATAATTTAGTATTCTGAATCATTTACTTAGCTTTTTCTGGTTACGGAAAAAATTAAAAAAAAAAAGTTGTCCATTTTATTTTTTATGGGAAACCAATAAAACTTGGTATATTGCTTCTTTTTAACATTTCCCAATAAAAATCTCAATAAGCTTAATGAATGCTATATGTAAATAAAAATTGTTACAATTTTCTTTAGTTAATTAACTAAACCATTAGAAATTCGCTGAGAATTTTGCTGTGACGGGGGATTTCAATAAATATTTTAGCGATGGGCAACTAAAGGAATGTAGGAGATTGCATTAAAAAAATATTCCAAAGGAAATTTACTAAAAACAAAAAACAAGTCTTTATTTGTAAAACCCCGCGGTTGAAAAAGTCAGGAAAAATCTCTCAGATTGGTCAGTAAAAGTCAGGAAAAGTCAGGAAAAATGGCCTCCAAAATTCTGTGGCAACCCTGTATATAACATGGTTTGCCGTCATTTACTTCATTAGAGCTGCTCAGCAGTGATTAAACGTGTAGAATTGTGTATTACATTTATTAAAAACTAATGCATTCAATATGGAGTCCTCCTAATCACGAGCGAAGCAATCAGTGGGTCTTTGTGCTGCACAGGGCTTAGTCTAGTTTAAATAACTTAAGATGCAGTAATTCCATTGTCAGCTTTGGCTCTATAATGATGTACAGTGTTAAAAATGACATTAAAAATACTAAAAGCTTCTTGATATTAGAATGAGATAACTAAACCACATGGGCAGGCATACATTTATTTTACAGAGATACTTGTTCTTCATAATACTACATGTACTATAAATAAGTTTTTTCACTGAAACACCATAAGGAACAAGAATCACATAAGGAACCATGCAACATCACAGCTGGGTTATTGTAACAGATTAATAAAGCTAATTCTTATCAATTAATAATTTTATTATTAATTTAATCATATTATTTGACTTTTTTAATACTTTGCGTGAAACATCATGCAGGTATCATGACAGTCAAATGGACTTTAAAGAAAATTAACATGTATATTTCATAATTAATTTGTTAAATATGATACTCAATACCCTCCCTGTGACGATGCTCTGTTTCCAGCCAACTCTGAGGACGGTCAGGTGCTGCGCCACCAACTCTCCGGCTTGACCAAACACTTGAGACTCTGCACGTTGACTGCTGAACAGTTCTGCGAGGAGGTCGTAACTACAGATGTCCTCACACGGGATGAAATCGGTGCAGTCTGTCAATCCATTGTGAAGAAAGAAAAATCTGTTTACCTTGTTGAATTTTCTAATGAAATTGTGCCTAGGAAAATAGTGAATGCAGCATCAGAAGCATTGACACTTACTGGACAAAAATATTCGAGAACTTACAATTTTACAAACGACTCGACTCTGCTTTTAAGAAGGCTCGGCATGGAGTTTTTACCTTTGGTTTGTCTTGCCCGAGATTGTCCTGCCTATCCTAACAACTGGCCCTACAAAGTTGACTGTACAACAACAATCACCGAGGTAGCAAACCCTGACAGCTCCTCTGACCCTCCCATATCTGTGACCTTCAGTGACTATGTCAAGCTTAAAAGCAACTCCGAGATCCCTCTGATTGTGCATGGAAAAAACATCACCATGCGGCCAGACACCAAGTACACGGTCAAGATCGATCTGATCGGGGCTCACAAGCTTTGTAAAAAGTGTTAATACTGTACATTGATGAAAATTTCTTTTCTATACTTGTGATTTCCATTATTTCCATTTCCATATCCTGTTTATCTATATCTATAGTATACTAGAACAATTTCATGATATCTATACTTATTTAATACGCTAAGAGTTTTTATTGTAAAGAACTTCACCAATTTTCAACAGATTTTCAAGTTTTTGGTGTTGTTGGATAGGGCTTGGTCTGTAGTTGTTTCTGCCAAAAACTGATGAGGATCGGATTGAAAATAAAGGCGCTATCCACCATTGAAATGTCACATTTCCTATTGAAATAACATTGGGATTTACTGAATCATTTTAAACATCTGTTGATGTTCAGCTGTAAATAGGTGTAGTTTTTTGTGATAACAGATATTCATAATATTGGAGTGGTCGGATGTCATTGATTTAGAACTAAAAGTAACATTTGTATTGTATAATAATAAACCGCTCGATTTTGAGCAAATCGTATGCTAGTTTAAAACTTATTCCGTTTGCATGATTTTTACAGGGTGAGTTTTAAGAGACTGCAGTACCTACGCCATTTCAGTATTTTGTCCCATAAGAACAATGTTAAATTTGAAACATAACTGTGAGTTTGTTTTTCGTCTTAAAATTACAAACTTGATGTCATTTTAAATGTTACCACAATGTCTTTCATTTGAAGTGATTGAAAATTAATTAAAAACATTATCCACTCGAATAACAAATAAAAAACAATGTATATTATTACCATTTTTAAACCATGTTAAACCATTTTTAGAAGGTTTATTAAAAAAAACTATCCAGTCACATGAACCGCCATACCATTATTGTGAACATATTCAAGTTTCATGCAAATACGATGCAAGATTATCGAGATAAAGTGTTTCAAAGACACCTTTAATCAGGGTGTCTACAACCTTGAAAAACTTGAAAACGCCTTGAATTTGATTTGGACTTGAAAATTCCTTGAAACGCCTTGAAAATGCTAGTGTATTCTTGAATTTTGTTTTATTAAAAAAACCCGTGTCGCAGCAGACCTAAGTACTCCGCGAATTTCCAATGGTTATTTTTGTTTAATAAAAAATTAATAATAATTAAAGATCCTCACAAAAAATAAAAAATAAATATTTAATAGCATTATATTTTTAAGTAGATAATTTTACTGTTATATAAAAATATTTTTTTTTACCAACAGTAAAAAATCTTTGGTGTCCATTAAATACTATTTTAGTTATGAAATTTCACCTGGCGTAAAGGAAATTTTCCTCCAAAGAGGGGATTTGATTTAACTACTAATTCTGTGCTCTTTGAACCTTTGAGAAGAAGTTTGCAGCACTGAAGATTCTCATGATCATGCTGGTTTTTAGATATGACTAACGTGACTACCTGTAATGTTTTTTACATGTGTTTCACTTAGAGCTACAAAATGTGTAATTTTTATTTATTTCTGGTCATTTTTTGCTTGTATATTGACATTGGAAAATATATTTCTGTTTCTTTAATTAGTAAGTAGTATTTTATTGCAGTTAACAATCAGATAGTAATGTAAAATTTAAGTTTATGATATAAAACTCCCATGAGTAAAATAATAAATACTTAATCTACAGTACCGAGGGATTAAATTATACAATAAGTTGCCAAAACATTTGAAAAATGAAACATATATTACAATTTTTAAGAAGAAAATTAAATTTTTCATTAAGAATTAATTTTAATTTAATTTTTCATTATTTTTTTTAAGAAAATTAATTTTTTTGGAAGAAGCATTTTATGGAAGCATTAGTTTTATGGAAATACTTTTTATTTCCATAAAATTGAAGATTGAATTGAAATTGAAAAATATATCATGATCAAAATATAATATTATAATATCGGTTAACCCTTCAAGGGCTATTGACGGATATATCCGTTAAACTTCATTTCTATTCCGGGCTAAAAACGGATATATCCGTTTTAGAAATTTTTTTTCTCGGGATAAAGACGGATATATCCGTCCAAAAGTACGAAAAACATATGTTATATATATAACGATTATAAACATTATATTGACTTTTTGACGGGTAATTTAGTTTTTACAGTTGGCAAGATTATGTCCCGTGACTTTTTCACCTGTTTCATGCCAAAACAACACAAGTGTAGCGCGAAACTGTCAGTTTGCGCTGGGACCTTACCGTGAGTGTTTGTTTACGTTTTTGTAATGATGTACTATGAGTTTTATTTCAAATGATTATTAATGACTCAAATTTTGCTTAAGATGTTATAAAATGCTAAATAAGAAGTGCATCTGAAGGGGATTTTATATTTGGCAGTCAAAATAACTATGATATGAAAAATAGTTCTGGCGAAGAAAGAAAACGATTATGAAGAAAGAGAACTAAACCAGACACACAATTTATTGTACTTCTTGCATTTTTAGCTTTTTTTTTACTGTTTTTAAGAGGAACGGTTTTTAATCTTATATTGTGATAAGTAGTAATAAAACAACAAAATGACATAAACGGATATATCCGTCCTTCGCCCGCAAAAATACTCCAAATTATCAGCAGTTTTCATATTTCTCAATTGTCGTTCTGGGCGGCGGACGGATATATACGTTTACTTAAGTTTTCTTGAGGGCCAAAGACGGATATATCCGTCTTATCAAATTTTCTTTTCTTTATAATATGTGCAAAAAAATTATTTCAGCACTGAAAACAGTTTTTTTATAACGTATGAATTATTTGGAACAAATTAATAACAAAAAATTACCACAATATGTTTTGAACTTTTGCTTAAAATAATTCCGCCTCAGCCCGTGATTTAATGTAGCCCGGGAAGGGTTAAATTACTTTTAAATCATTTATATAAAAGTCATATATTTTGCAATGCAATTTATTGTTGTGCAATAAATATTATTATTATTACTTATTTTTCGGTTTAGGCTCAAATATTAGAATATTTTTCAATTTAAATGTTTTTTCTAGAACCATCACAAAAATGCAAATAACGTTCCAAATCAAATCTAGTAATAAAATACTAGTTATAAAGTGTTATATCTATGTTTGAACATTGATTATACAAAACTCTGTCGCAAATCGACCGACTTTTTTTTAATTTTTGGGCATTTATATGTTGGCTGGAATCTTAAAAATGAGGCAACTAAAGGGGCTTATAGACAAGGAAAGTAGAGAAGGCAAGTTGCTGGCTGCACGTACTTGCCTGTTGCACTTATTGCAAACTTACCTTGTCTATAGAAGTACTTTCCACCTTAATTTAGGAAAATAGACAGCAAATGACGTAATGGACAGTATACTTGCAGCCAACTTGCCTTCTCTAAGCAACAAGATTCCTTTGATCTAAATAAATAAACTTAAAAGTTCATGTGAACATATATAGCACTAGCCACCATTTTGTTTATAACACTCAGTAATTTTTATTTCTGAAACTGATAGAAAATTTTTAAGCATCTGACAACAAATTACGTAGTTATTGTGATTTTTTCTAATATAATCACCTTAATTTGCAGGAAGTATAATTCAAAATCAATGTTTTCTGCAGTAAAATGGCAATATAACCACGTTATTTGTTTTCAAATCCTTACAAACTTAGATGGATAATTAAATTTCTTAACTGTTTGTGTCTTGTAAAATTCGATGAAATTTACGGGTTAGGAGATGTGTTCCAATGTAACTGAAATACTGAACATTTAGATACACACAAAATAAAATTAAAAATCATACAAAATGGGTTAGTAGACCAGAGACCAAATATTAGATTGCTTTGTAAAACTTTACCAAAATATGGTAGAACATAAAGTAATTTTTATATAAAATTATGACATTCTTGTAATTAAAAGTTTCCATGATCCATAAATCCATTTAATCTAGTTATAATTTGATTTTTTTATGAAAACAAAAAAAATTCAAGATAGATTTTAGTAATTTTTAGAAAAGATGTTAGTAAACTGAAAATATTTTTTCAATTACTTAGATGTATGATTAAAAATTTATGGCAATAGTTGGTGTACCCAGAACAACCCGTTGCTAAAAGAGTAACTGTAACTATTGCGATAACCTTGAAAAATTTGGAGAATCCTTGAAAAAGCCTTGAATTCATTTTGGAAAATTAGTAGACACCCTGTATAATTAGCATTGTTCTTATGGGACTAAAAATCAAGATGGCGGAGGTACTGCAGACTCTTAAGTCCCTTCATTGACTTAGAACTAAAAGTAACAATTGTATCGTATAATAATAAACCGCTCAATTTTGAGCACTATACTGTTTTTTTTTTGTTTTTTTTTTTTTTTTGAGGTCAAATTTTTGGCATTGTATTCTACTAACGTAGACCTTTAATTTGATGTACATATCAACCTATGCTTACATTTAAGAATCTTGCCTTTCTCCTCGTGGACCGTCCCCCATTGGAGGTGGAGAGTCAATCAATCCATTGAAAACAAGATAGATGTCTAACATAGAAGTGCGGAGTTTAAACCTTCTAACTTATACCGTATGAAAAATAAATAGGGTGGAAGGGACTTAAAACTCACCCTGTATAATAACAAGATCAATTAATCAGTTCTTCGATTACATTTTACTTTTATTTATTTTATATCCAAGGCTTGAAGTATATTAATTTATTATACATCTAGGGTTTGAAGTATATCAAATAATTATTTATCATCCTGCCTTAATAGTGAGCATTCAAAATGTAAGGACAGGCTTAATATTTTTTTTACTATTCCAATCCTAAGTGTCTGTTTGTAATCTACAACAATATTGTTGGAGTTTTAACTTTTTAGACAACGCTAACAGGGGTGTTTAGTACCGTTGCTGCTACTGGTAATACTTTTAAAAAGAGTTTAAAATGTAGTTATTTTTCATTTCATTTATTTAAAAGGTAAAACTGTTAGTCTGCCAACTGATAATCATTTAAGGTTTCAGTAGCTTATGCATTTTACTTTTGCAAAATGTCATAACTATGTAATAATGAAGTGCAACCAATGAGGTTAAATAAAAAATGTAGAGTGCCTCATAGATAATAAAGATATCCGTCGCTACACGAAAGTTGCCATTTCACACACACTGTTCACGCTGTATCCTCGTTTCATAGAAACCAGTTCTTTGTTTACAATTATCCTTTTTACTTAACATCACTAAACATTTCTATGGTGGTAACCAATTTCATTCCTATGAATTATCTCAATAAAAATTGTATAAAAAGCAAACAAAAATTGCCTGTATTACAAGTATCCTCTGTGATTTATTTGCTTGGGACCAATCAGAAATCGTAAAACTGGTGTTACCAAGGAAACGAGGGTAAAGTGTGGAGTTGCTAAGGAAACGAGGGGACTGCGTGAGTGTGGGTAAAGTTGTGACCTTAATGCACACAACTCTGAATTTGCATGAATTAAACTTTTATTTCCTTTAACACCATTATATTGACTTGTTTAAGTGCAACTGCTCACTACTTGGAAACCTTGATATTGATTGATTCATAACAAAAAAGAGCAACCCATTGCCTCAAGTAGCCTAACCATGATAACAGAGTCTCAGTCTAGTTTGTTTACTTCTTAAAATAAACACTATTGATTTTCAGACACAATTAGTAAACAATTTTTTACCACTATGGAAAAGAATCCTTACAAGTTTATTTATATGCCTTACAAAGTGTGCAACTTGCTGGATGACAAAGACATGAAGGAATCTTTAATTAAAGCTCCATGAAAGGAAACCTTTGTGTGCAATACTACACTTTCAATCGACAGTTCCAAAGTCACAGGAAAGAAGATTTTGTCACATATTTTTTCACTGATTCTGTGGTATATTCTACCTTGATTAATGTCCAGGTTCCGATGGGTAAACCGGAAAAGGCAGTCGCATCAATCAACCAATCAATCAAAAACAGTTTTATTTCAATATAGATATACATATTCACAATATTCCACTGGTCAGCTTAACATAAAAATAAGTAAACTTAGCCTCTAACTTAACATACCTGACCATCTGAAATTTTATGCCACATAGGCTTACGCCTGTGCGTGAGATAGAGTCGTAAATCTAATAATTATAATATTATTAATAAAAAATACATTTTAATTTTACTGTTAAACCAAATTTGCATTTGAAGTGATTTCCTGCACAATCTTGTTGATGGATTTTTTTTACTGATACTACTCAAGCCAAAAAACCAAATTGTTCGTTGCGATGGAAAAAACATCGCTTAGTGTTTGGAAGATGATGTGGAAGGATTCTTAATTTATGACAATTTGAGGAATTATCTAATCCAATCTAATCTAATCTAATCTTTTGAATCGTGACTGTGGCTTATACCACCTCCACAGTGAATCAGACCAGTGTCAATTCATGTGGCTGGTTTTCTCTCCCACTTCTGCCTCAGAGTGGAGTTTTGCCAGCATGAATCCATCATACATCAGTACCTGAATGCAGCGAGGACTCTCCACAGGTACTTGTGACTGTTGAACAATTCGGGGACTCGAATGAATGAATGGCCGGTTCAATCTGTAGTCATCTATAGTTCAGGCTTTAGACAAAAATGACCGACCCCTCATGCACCTTTAAATCCTGCTAACATCCAAAACTATGTCTATCTGATTGTTGATCCGTCCAAAACGATCTGTGACGGTACAGTAGAACCTCGATAGTTCGACACTCCTTATAGTTCGACATGGTTCATGACAACTTAAAATGTTAAAAACGACTGTTAATGTCCATGTTGGAGACTGACAAAGGTGAAAATGGAAGCAAAACGGCGAATGATTTGAATATTGGTTATGTTTAAGTTCAATTAAGTTATGGTTTCATTAAAATTTAATGTTTCCTAAATTCAAATCATGATTTTTATGCTCTCATTGTTAATATTTTCCATATACTCTCTATAGTTCGACATTTTGATAGTTCGACACCCTCATAGTCCACAAAGTGTCGAACGATCGAGGTTCTACTGTATTGTCTCAAAAATCTCTGGAGGGCAGTTTTGTTTTTAAAAATACCTTTGTGAAACAGGTTTAAAATAAAAGCTTTGAATGCTGCAATTGAAGTAAATTCTTCGTTCCATTGTTACCCTTGCTAAATTAATCAGCGTTTTTTTTTTCAGTAGTCTTCATGCATAAATGATCCGTTATGTTCTGTAAGTCTAATTGGACTTCCATGATCCTATCAACGGGAACTGAAGTTTGATACTCATGAATTGATGAGTTGAAGTTCAGATCACTGATTTTGAGAATGATCTAAATGCTAAAACTTAATAAGCTTGAGGCTAAGTCAGCACATATTTTAAGAGAAATAAAAGAGTCGGACAATCCCTGTAAAACTTCTTGGAAAATAATAAATAGTCATAGAACAACAAAAAACTCTGTTACTGAATCAAATATTTGTCTAGAAATAGATGGCACTTTGAAGCAGGATCCAATTGAAGTCTGTAATATTTTTAATGATTTTTTCCTGAACTGTAATAGTAGCAATGGTGCTGATAGTGTTTTTGAAATGGATCTCGATCCTTCTTCTTCTGAAGTTGAACTAAATATTTTTGAACCTGTAACTTTGAATGAACTTAAGCAAATTATCACTTCTATGAAAAATAAAAATTCCTCAGGACATGATGGTATCTCCAGCAAAATAATCAAAGCTTGCTCTCAAGAAATTGAAGGTCCGCTGTTGCATCTGGTCAATACTTCCCTGGAGCAGGGGATTTTCAGGACAGTGGGAAGCTGGCCATTGTCAAACCATTGCACAAAAAAGACAGTAAACTTCTGCCCCGGAGCTATCGTCCTATCTCACTCCTACCAACAGTGAGTAAGATTTTAGAAAAAGCAGTTTGCAACAGATTAATGCAATAATATTTAAATGATCATAATCTTCTCTTCTCTAAGCAATTTGGGTATAGAAAAAGGAGATCCACCAAGCTAGCCCTTATTGATTTCGTGAGTAAGTGCGTCGATGCCTTGGAGAGGGGCGATACTGCAGTCGGCTGCTTTATCGACCTCTCTAGGGCATTCGACTGCGTTGATCATGAAATTCTCTTGAAGAAACTCAAATTACTTGGAATAAAGGAGAGAGCCATTGGTTGGCTGACGTCCTATTTAAATGACAGGCGACAGCAAACTACAGTAAACTTTACTTTCAATTCTGGACTTAAAAAACAGTTTTTCTCTCATATTGCAAATAATACTTTTGGAGTTCCGCAAGGTTCAATTTTAGGCCCTGTGCTTTTCATTATTTACATTAACGACATTTCTAACTTTTTCCCTCAAGAATCTTTAACTATTTTTGCAGACGACACTTCGCTTTTCACTAAAAACAGCAATGTCTCACAATTAGAAATAGAAACGTTTGGTCGGCTTGGAGCTCTCCCTCAGTATTTTTCAAGGATAAACTTAAACATCAACCCAAAGAAAACCAATTTCATGTTTGTTTCTACTTGCCAGAAGAAAAGAAGACTCGAAAGGGCTGGCTTGCATCCACCACTAGTTATGCTTGAAGATGAAATACTTGAAAGTTCTCCTTTTGTGGATTACCTGGGAGTGAGCTTGGACGATAGTCTCCGGTGGTCGGATCACATCGACAAATTAGCTTCAACTTTGACTTCAAATGTTTTTGTCATTAGGAGTCTGGCAGTTTTCAATAATATCTCCCTTTGCAAGTTAATTTATTTTAGTCTCATAGAAAGCTACTTGCGATATTCGGTGGTGCTTTGGGGTTCTTCGAGTAAAATCAATTTGAACAGGATATTTGTCATTCAAAAGAAAGCGATCAGAGCTATCTGTAGGCTACGGCCTATGGACTCTTGCAAAGAGAAATTTAAAGAGCTTCAGATCATGACACTCCCTTCACTTTACCTTTTTGAAGTTATCAATTATGTAAAAGAAAATAATTTGATAGAGGCTCATAGTCCCTCTTACTTCACTAGAAACCGTAATGTCAATCCATCTGTTCAGCATAATTTAAAACTTTTTGAAACAAAACCCAGTTATCTTGGTGTTAAATATTTTTCTCAATTAATTACCGTCAACAATCAAGAGTATTGAAAATTTGAACAGTTTTAAGAAGAAACTCAGGCAGTACCTCATCGATAAGTGCTACTATGATCTACCACCTTTTCAATAATCCTGATTTTTCTCCCGGACATTACTACTATACCCACTCCACAACCTTACCATAACCTGATTGGACAGCGTCCGGAGTTGACGGCCAAGTTTTAGCCTACGGTACTACAAGGAAATTAAGGACGGGTCCCATGCCTTCGTGGTCTACGGGACAGACATAGGAGGTAACAGGTAACAAAGGCTTGTCCAAAAACTAATTGTTACCAAAATTTTTAAATATTTAAAGATTTCTCGTGGGTGCTATCCCAACCCCCCCCCCCTCCCCCCACAAATATGTCGACGTGCCTGAATGTGATTAAAATCCTCACCAAAACTAAAGCTGACTGTCACAAATGTATATCTAACTCTACTTGTTGAAAACTTTCAGATGTTTATTTTACTTGTTGACATCTTGTCCATTGTTTTGTCACTGCGCCTTTGTTGTATTATTTCATTGTAATATTTTTAATTTTATTTTCTCCAAACTTCCATCTCACTGCCAATTAAACTTAATTTAAATGTAAGGGCAGTTGTTTTTTTATAATGCCAACTTGTTGTAGATAAAAGAATGTGACTCAGTAGCTTTTAAGTTATCTGTATTTTTGACCTTGCCCATTGTACTAACTATGTACCTTAAGACAATAAAGCATATTCTATTCTACTAGCAAACAAAGAGAAGAAACTACAAGAAAATAAAGAACCTGGTGGTTGCATGGTTAAACAAATAGCCGACCCTGCGGTGAGCTAGGCAAAAAAATGAATTATCATCCTTGGAACCAGGTTAGGTTAGAGTAGAGTAATAGAAAAGAAAAGAGAGAGATGGGCGAAAGAAAACAATAAGAGAAACTTAGGGTTTATTTTATTTTGTCTGTGCGAGGTTATAAATTTTACTTAAACGGGTGTTTTAGACCTGTTAAACTTATATTTAAATTAATTGGATATTGAAATATTGTGTCAAGATCTTGGTCATTTATGTTATTTTTCCTTCGTGTGTTAACCAATGTTTGTGGGAGATTAAGGTTCTGGCGCGACTTAAGTTAGGTCTATGCTACTTTGTATGCCAGTTATTTTCTTAACTGCAATATTAATTTCTAAGAGCTGATTTAGTATTGCTAATTACTTTAGTAAATATCACATTAATTTTATTTTCTGTATGTTTTCATCATTTTATATTCCATGATTGAAGAGAAGAATGAACCTTCAAACTCTGTTTCAGGATTTCAATCCAAGGTAATTTAATTTTGGTTTTGTCCTAGTCTTGAGGTAGAATCTGTTTGTTTTGCTAACCATGTAGGCTATAGACTAGGGATTGTAGGGGAATGACTGCAGACTTTATCAAAATAATTTGTTAAATACAATGTTACATACATTAGGGCCTACATAGGCTATGCCTATCATGTGTTTCCCGAGTGAACACTTCACAGCAGCATGGGACCAATCAAAATGTCTTTTCCTAAATATCCCCTCAATGAACAGGTTGTCGAAAAATTCTGTGTCATAAAAAATATTTAATTGTATACCTAGGCTTAAGTTATTTAATTATTACCCTTTTAGTACTATAACTTAGGAAAAAAAGAAAAATATATAAGCTTACCTGAGTGCCGTATAAAAAAATATAACATTGCTTCTTAATATCTATCTGTCCTATTGATAAATTGGCAAAATTAAAGAAAACAGTATGTTTTTAGTAGGCCTAAATATAAAATTCAATAAAATAAATAAAATATTTTTATGTACAGTAGCCTACAATTCTTTCCATGTTTATTATAAAAAATAATATTTTAGTCTAAAAAAATATAGCCTACAGTATTTAGTTGTAGACCAAATAAATCTATATATTTAAAACACTAAGGTAAAAAACCTTTGGACAGTTCGTCTTGACTTCTACTGGACCGATTTACGTGCAGGTTGTACCAAAATAAACGTTTTCGGTTCTATATTAGCAGGTTTTATTAGTATTTCAAAAATATTTACGTTAAATCGGTAAAAAATGAAAAATTAACTTTTCTTATGGAGATAAGAAATAATATTAACATGGAGAAAAAAGCCAACATTTCCAATCCCTTGGACAGTTCGTCTGTGACTTCTACTGGACCGATTTACATGCGGGTTGTACCAAAATAAACGTTTTCAGTTCTAGGCTATATTAGCAGGTTTTATTCGTATTTCAAAAATATTTATGTTAAATCGGTCAAAAATTAAAAATAAACTTTTCTTATGGAGATTTAACATGGGGAAAAAAGCCAACATTTCCAATCCTTTGGACAGTTCGTCTGACACTTCCACTGGACCAATTTACACGCAGTTTGTACCAAATAAAACGTAAACCTTTGTATATTGGCAGATTTTATCTACTTTAACGTTATCTTACTTCCTTAAATTAAAAATATCAACATTTTCAAACCTTTACAATTTATTTATTTTACAAGCTTTCAATCAGCTGATTGTAAACACACGAGGTATTTAGTCTAAATACAGTGGATGATCAAAAGCTCATGAAGGATTTGGTTTATTATGGCCAGTACCTAAAAACGTTTACAATTATTATGATGTATTGTCATTTATGGAAAGAAAGTTGCTTAATTATGTAATTAACGTTATCTTACTTCCTTAAATTAAAAATATCAAACCTTAACAGTAAATTTATTTTACACTCTTTCAATCTGCTGATTGTAAACACACGAGGTATTTTGTCAAAATACAGAGTGGATGAGCAAAAGCTGAAGAAGGATTTTGTTTACTATAGCCACCGTGCCTGAAAACGTTCGCAATCAAGTTTTATTATAGGTAATGTATTATCCTTTAAATGGAAAGAAAGATGCTAAATTATGTAAATAGCTGATTGCTTTAAAATTAAGACTAAATTGTAAAGGTTTAAGTTTTAGTTTAAATAAATTGCTCACATTTGTATTAAAAGAAACGGATGTATCGGAAATTCTTTGTGCAATCAATTTGTCGTTTGCAACGTTGTAATGCTTTACATTTACTTCGCTTAACAACAGTATTTGTGGCGCAGTCGGTAGCGTGACTTGCTCCAAATCAGAGGGCCCGGGTTCCAGACCGATCTTCACACATAGATTTTTTGTAATGTGTCCAATAATGGCGTCACTAATAAATGTTTTACTGATGTTACTGATATTTATTTTAAGCAAAATAGATACATTAAAATATTTATAGGCCTGTTAAAACTCTCAAAAAACTTATTTATTAAACTAACAAGTTTACAAAATTGATAGTTTAGGCTTGCTTATTTTTTGATTTTTTTAACTAATATAACGCTTTGATTAGGCTACTAAGGTTTAGGCCTAAGTAAACAATCGATTTTTTATGTTTGTAAAATACTAAAGAGTGTCTGTGTTACATAGTAAGGGTGCAGCGTTATTGTTTTTAAGGAATATGCCTATAGGCCTACTTTGACAGACACTCCAACTAAAATTATGTAATTTCCGGTGAAATAAATTTGTATTCTTTAACACGTTGGCTACCGACGGTCGGAAATTCGGGTCGCCGGGAGTTCCCAGCAGACCGATCCTAGTACTCGATACTCTCACCACAGACCGAGTCATTGTGACAAACACTAACCCAGAGACCAAAAATTTTGTTTCGCTATTTTTATATTATTTGATGTGTAACATATATATTTGCTCATAAAAGTTGGGAAAAAATTTTATTTCAGTACTCTTTTAGCATTTTTATTGCATCACATATGTGTGACGTTGGTCTATAGTAATATTTTGTATTATGTTTGTTTGCTATAGACCGACTGTCTCACATATGTGTCATGAGTTAGATGACTGGGAAATAAATGAAAAATGGTTTTACTACACTAAAAAATACTAAAATATACAGGACAATGTGTCACGCAATAAAAAACGCCATCTGGAATGTGTAGTAAACAAACACTAATGACAGCATGTGAGCAGACAAGATGGTCGACTTTGAAAATCTGTATAAAATATAAATTGAGGTCGTACCCAGAGACCAAGCGACACACATTTGTGTCACACATTCCTATAGACCGCTAAACAGGTTTTAGATCGATTCAGTGGACCAAATGGGCGTGGCTAGTCATTTAACTGAACCGTGACTGCGTCCCATATGTGTGTCGTCGGTACACTGGATTTGACCTGAGCGTCCCATATATGTGTCGTCGGTACACTGGAAACACCTTGAGCGACACATATATGTGACGCTGGTCTATATTTAAGGTTTTCTTTTAACATTACGTCACATATGTGTGACGTTTGGTAGCCAACGTGTTAAATTTGGATATTTATTGAAACTTGCACACTACAGCATAAATATTGCGATATGAAAGTGGTTATAAATGGTTTCTCTACGTTCTATCCTACCCTAATACAGTACCAATATTTGTTAAAGCCAACCATCATTTTATAAGTTACAACACTCTAGGCCTTTCCTAATTCTTGAAAAAAACTGTTAAGACCAATTTATCCAATAGGCCTACAAGTAGATTAGTCTACTTATTTCTGATGTTGTTGAACCTAATAGAACGGTTTCCTTAGGCTAATTAGGTTCGCGCCTACCTAAACAATCAAATTGACATGTTTATAAAATACTAAAGAGTAGGGCCTATAAGTACAAGGATGCAACATTATTGCTTTTAAGGAATAGACCTACTTTTCTGACGCTCCAACTAAAATCGTAGTATTTTCTATAAAATATAAGTTATTATTGTTCTTGGTATGGCAGTTCAAAGAAGTACATTTTATAGACTACCTTACATGTTTGCACTATTATAGCGTTTCATTTACCATTAATGGAGCTATATCCATCGAGTATCGACGGGCAACAACTAGCTTAAATATAAATATTGGCAAAGCAAATATAGGCAATTTAAATAATTGTTGGAGAGTCGAATAGTTGGGTAGTTTTTATTAGTTTTGTCTTAAAGAGCTTAAAAAAAAAACGAATAAAAACCATGTTTTAAACATCAATTAACTACCTTGGACAAAACAATAACCAAACACAATGCAGATTGCAAAACTGTTGCAAGACTACAAAAAGAAGAAGTCATTTTTCAAGAAAAACTCTTAAAAACTTCAGAAACTATAGATTCATCACCAATTATTAATTTTGCTGTTCTCTTTGCAGTATTTTTCTAAAAACCCTTGGGGCACGCGAAGGGCTGGCTAGAAATGGGAATGGTACGTCATTACCTCTTCTGACCACTTGACAGGATGATGGGCAGGACAGAGAGTGTACATTTGCTTATCCACATTGCTTCCATCTTTTGGTATCTGATGTAATCTTTATAACTATCAGTCCCTGCATTATAGCAATTTGTCATATAATGTGTTATATAAAGTGATGGTGTATTTTAAGACTGCAGTTTTTGTAAGCAAATAAATGCAATGGATAACTGGTTTAAAACTACCGTACCCAGTTACAATCAAAGGTTGAATATTTGAATCGTACCTGAAGCCAGCACGAATACTCTGGACAATAAATTTGTGCTAATAATGCTTAAATAACCACCCAGAGAATAAGCTGAATGCTAGTCCCGTCTTACTGGTTTACCTTTTAACACTGAAGCCTGATATAAAGTGCTAAGTGCAGAAAAAACAGGTGCAGGGATCTAACTACTGTAGGATCAGAGTGCTAATATAAACTGAAATGTTATGTTATTTGTATTAACACTTATTTGAAATGTTTTCATAATTAAAAAATGAAAACTTATTAACCGTCTTTTAACCCTGAGGTATTTGGCGGCACGAGTTGATGTGACCACCTCCCTTCCCACTCGAAACGGGACGACGGTGTCGATCCTCTTCTTCGTAAGAATCACGATCTCCGTCTTACTGAGAGCAAGTGAGAGACCGTGATCGGACATCCAGTTGTTGACCACCCGCATAACTCGGTTCAACTTCAGTTGGGCCAGCTCAACGTTGCGTGCAGCGGGGTTATGGTGGACACCAAGTTAAGCTGGAGGGATCAGATCTTCCGTACGGCGGACAAGGCCGCCAAGGTAGTGACTTACCTTAGTAGGCTGATGGCCAATGTCGGGGGTCCCCGATCCAGCAGAAGACGTCTGTTGATGTCCGCGGTCCAGTCCGTGCTTCTTTACGGGGCAGAGGTGTGGGCAGGCGCTCTAGATAAGGAGTGCTACAGGTTGCGACTCGCCCGGGTTCAGCGTCAAGCTGCGCTCCGGGTGTGTTCTGCCTACCGGACAGTGTCCGAGCCTGCCGTCCTGGTGGTCGCCGGAGTCATCCCTGTCAAGCTCTTGGCAGGGGAGAGGAAAGCGATTTATCAGAGACAAGGCGAGATCGGCAAGGACACGGCAAGAACAGAAGAGCGCTCCCGAACCTTCCAGCAGTGGCAACACAGCTGGGAGCACGACACCCGAGGACGATGGACTGCGCGACTTATCAAGCAGGTCCAACCATGGTTGGAACGTCGGCATGGGGAGGTGGACTACTACCTGACCCAATTTTTGACAGGTCACGGCTATTTTCGGTCGTACCTGAACCGGATGGGAAAGACCGGTTCACCGGAGTGCATTTATTGCCCGGGTGTTCCCGACGATGCGGAACACACATTCTTCCGCTGTCCCCGTTGGGAAGGGCCCCGCCTGGAGGCCACACAAATCTTTGGTGCATTTTCGGTGGACTCGGTCTGCCAAAAGATTTTGGAGGATGAGGGCAACTGGGATTGTTTGTCACAGTTCGTCCGGGGCATCCTCCTGGAAAAGAAAACCGATCTGGACCGCGAAGTGGCCCAGATCCCTTGATCGAGCGGCTGGATAAGGAGCGAGCCCCACGGGCGTAAGCCAAATTTAGGTCTAGCCTGACGTAATGTGACAAACAATTCCAGGTTAGATTCCTAAAGAGTAGAGGAGGTTTTTTAGTGGGTAAACCCGTTTTTAGGGGAGCCCCACACTACAGGCTGGCCACCTGTGTGCTTAATGCATTTTTCCGCCTCTCCCTCAAAAAAAAAAAAAAAAAAAAAAACGTCTTTTATGGTGATATTTAACTACTAACCCTTAATGAAGTAGGTACACTTAAAAATGAGATTTTTGGGGGAGTGGGGGTATTTATTCAGTTAAATATCTGTCAAGGGGTACGGGATTCAAAAAAGGTTGGGAACTGTTGCCCTAAATGCAATCAATTGTTTCTTTTTACTTTTTAGCTATATAAACCACCCCATTTGTAAGGTGTACTTAGTTAGATGTTGGGGAAAAGTTCTACTTTAAACTTTTCTGACCAATCGTTGCATTTTTTTAATTTCTTTGCATTGCATTTTCTTTTCTAGCGGTTTTAAATTTATGCATAAATTCGTGGATATCCTCGTAGGTAGTCCAGAGAAAGTACCTGCTTTAGAGGCAATTTGTCTTTAGTTTCTTCCGTCATTTTAGAAGATTTGTTCTCAGTTTTGATTAAATTTTTAGTTTCTTGATTGGGTTGGGTAACGCTTGGACTAGAAAAGTTGAACCTTAGATCGTTTTGGTGATTTGCTCATGTTGTAATATAGATGTTGCTCATGTTGTAATATTAAATTGTTTGGGTATTGGCTTAATTAATTTGATTTGGGTTATCAATGGTTTCATAAATTAGTTGTTCTAAGGAGTTAAATGTTTGCTGGATTAGAGGAGTGTGGACGGTTTTGGAAAATATTTGATGGCAAATGGCTAGGTGTTTTAAATATTCACTATTAGACTAATTTTCGTTCTTAGAAGAAATATTTTTATAAACAGGCTCTAATATTCTTTGAAAAGAAAATAAGTCCCTGAAGTTGACCTTGTTCTTATCCTCTAATATGTTTTTGAAAAATAGGCTAGATTTTTTTAAAGCTGTGAGGAAGAAACCTGGATGTCTGGATGCAATTCTAAATTCATCTTTTGTGATGGCTAATTTTTTTCTCAAATGTTAGAAGTTTTCATTTTCAGGAATGGGAGGGAGTTTAATTTTATATCGGCACACTATTTGTAATGCTTCAGTTTTGTTAAGTTCATAAATACTTATGTCTACTATTATAAAGTTGAGCTCCATAAATTAATTTATATTAACTATATATTCATTTTTTATGCTCTATTGGTCGGGTTCACGTTACATCCACCGCAATCCACCGCAACTGGGATTCGGTGGATTTGTTTTGCGGTTAGCATAAAAAGCACGTGAACGTCAACAATCAAAATCCCGGTGGGTTCATAAGACGGGAGCAAAGTGACGTCACTAGGATCCACCGGGATTTATCATGTGACCATTGGGATTTGTCACGTGATTATCTAAATCCCGGTTGCGGTGGAAGCGGTGGATGAACGTGAACCCGACCATTCTCTCTTGTAAAACCTATAAATTTATAGTGTTTAAATGGATAAATAACACAATTGAATTGTTATTTGGAATTAGGTTGAAATGAAAATTATTCTAAACGTAAAAAGTCTTACATCTGTCTAATAATTACATTTGGTTTTTACATACAACAATTCCTAAAATAGACAGTCATTTATAAATTTTGACAACAAATATCAAATTTCAAGCCATTTATTTTGAGGATTGTTAATATTCGGGCAAACAAAAGCGCCCATCCACCATGCGCATCCCATGCCTCCGATACATATTGTTAGACATTGGGCGTATTGAGAGGTACAAATGAGAGACAAAAGACTCCTCAAAAGGATTTCTATTAAGGATGAAAAATATAAGTTAGAAAAAGTCCAATACAGAACAAACAAGACAAATTAGAAATTATGTTGAACAGTTTAAAATTAAGTTTGCCCTTTTTTTAAATAAAGAAAACAACAAGACGAGAGAGAGTATTAAATAATTATCAACTTGACTGTAGAATTTGGAAAACTGAATGGTTTAAAACTTTTACCTTTTACTCAACTAATTGTAAATCAAAACTCTTACTTTAAATGTGGTAAACCTTTATTCACCGAAACACAACACAACACCGCACGCACACTCATCACTTATTTTTCTTCTACCCCTAATTCCCTTCTGCTCTTCTCTCCTGGCCATTGTGTCGCTTGTCGCACCTTCTGTCTCCCATCATGGATGATCAATGTATTTCTCATTGATTGATCCCCGATAGGGTGTGTGGCTCTAAGGTTGTTAGCTCAATTGTAGGAAGCATACTCTCCCGGGTCTGTCTTTGCTCTCGTCAGCTGAGAAAGGACAGATGAAAGACGATCTAACGGAAAGCTTCCCTTCTTTCATACCAACTGGCTGGGTAGCTGAGTGGTTAAAGAGCTCGCCTTTGAATCTGAAGGTAGCCGGTTCGATCCTGAGAAAAGTTAGTGCTTTTTGATGGTTCGATACTGGACCCAGCTGCCTTTGGTCATTGGGCTATTAATTAATGATCCTGACAAATAAAAACAGCTGATATTTGTCAGTAACAAAGCTACACCTCATCTGATCCATCACAATCATCACACTCACCCCTTCAGTCATACTCACCTTAAAATACGCCAAAGTGCGTCGGTGTTTCAAATGAAGTCTCTAAAGTCTCTGAAGTCTCTAAATGACTGTGTAATGTGAACGAAAGAATTGAGTTATCCGATATCGGTGAGATAGACGGCCAGACACAAGTCTAGCCAGAGAATTATCATGTCTGACTTTTGTCACTTACAATGTATAAAAATGAACATATGGCTTTTTTGGCTTCTGGGAACCTCAAAATGAAAAAGTAGTCGCGGGCTTAGATCTTACCCATGGCTACTACCGCAATAGCGTATTCCCTATAGACAAATTCTCTAATACCCTTCAACTCTTGTTGTAGGGTATTTCACTCATTTGTAGGGTAACTTATATCACTCATTTCAGTTAGGCATATATGGGTTTTCTCGTTATCAACAGAGTTTTATGCTACCGTACTGAACAATGGTGATTACTAGCCTACACTGATAATTTCAACATTGAATTTCTGATTGGGTGGTCATTTTGTAAGACATTAAGGCCAATATTAGGAAAGTAGTAGGCCTAACTTAGTGTTTTGTAGTTACTGTAATCAAGTCAAAAACATATTTATAAATTCACCATAAATAATCTAATAATCTAGTGCTGTACATTGGTACAGTTTGCTCACAATAATTGACAGAAATATAAATTAAGTAAATCATCAATTAATTTGCACATTAATAACCTGTGTCTCCATTAAATTGTTTTGATTCATTTAGAAACTTAAAAATGTGATGAATAAACAGAGCAATGACTTACTTGACTTATATTTGGCGTCCTGTGTCCCGATGGGCGTAGGATCTGTCACGTTCACGTAGGAATCCACGTTGAACCACTCTCCAACCATTGGAGAGCTAGTAGTGGGATTTACATACCTCCCAATATTCATCAATATTATAAAAGCTATGTTTGATTAAAAATGATTTTAATTTAAACTTAGAAAAGGAGGCGATACTCTTTAGAGACAGTGGCAAAGCCTGGTACAGTTTGATACCTATATATTCTGGTTTTTTCTCATAAATTGCTACCCTATGTTGTTGTGCAAATTGATTTTTATGTCAATGCAATGCAAGCTCTGAGTCTTTCATTACTATCTATAATATATAAGTAGCTGATGGCTGAAGAAATGTGTGATGTATTACTTTTACATGAGATAGATAGATGTGCGAGTTATAATATTTTTAAGTAAATTAAGCAGAGCAATAAAATTATCAAAGGTTATTTAGCCCTACTTAGGCCTTAACAAACAAAAAAAGTTTGAATAAATCAACATATGCTTTTAATTCTTTCCATAATTTTAATGATAAGTGTAAAATATTTGTTCAAAATGCAAATCATAATTCTATTTAGGCCTAGTTTGTACAGAGACCCAAACAACAAAATAACTAATTTTCTCTGTTCAAACTAACTAGAAATATGATTTACATTTTGAACCAATACTTTACATAAGTAATTGTGAAGAAACAAACTTTTCTTATTTTGTTGCTGCCAATTTGATCATCTGTAATCTGGTAAGGCTTAGTAAAAATTAACTTTTTCTCTTTACTTTCAGCAAATTCATTGTCCATTCGTCTCTTCTGGTCTTCACAGCTTTGTTTGCTCTCAGACTTGATGGCACCATTGATTGGAGCTACTGGACCGTATTTTCCCCAATATGGTTCTGGAAGTTCATGGTAATTTCTGGCGCCACTGTTGGAAGTTACGTGTGGTGGAGGTATCCGCATTTCAGGTAACATTTCAGATGGAGCTACAATCTTTGTAGCCGTGTATATTTTACGTTATTGTATTTTATCCAAAGTAATCTCTTCAAAGTCTTTTATTGAAGTGATGCTAAACATTAGGCATTGCTTTCTAGAATAGGACAGTTTTTTGACACCCCTCACAAACATTTATCATTAAAAGTAAAAAAAATCGTGTTTCAACAGTTTTTTACTAACCATTAGACAGAATGAATCTTTTTTATAGCTGGCTTGTATCCAACTTTTACTTTGCTGGCATGACTGTCAAATATAACATTCCTGATGACAGTAAAGTCCACAATTTTGATACTTGATAACCTGACCAGTGACCATCCTTATGAAGGTGGATTTACATATAGCCTGCCATGTCCATGCCCTCTCAGTGCTGTGTTCCTGCTGTGCGAATTTGGCAACAGACAACCAGTTGCTGCTGCGCTACTCCTGGTCTATGAGCACATTACCAGACCAGAGGGTTGCTAAATTGGACATGAGGTGGTAATTTAGTTATTGTGACAAATTAAATTAAATGAAAATACTTCTTTATTGAGGCGGACATTAGCAGCTCATGGTCCCTTCATACAGTTAACCTCCAACAAAATAACTGTTGCTTACATTTAAGATTACAAATTACCAATCCTTATGTAGTTTTACGCAAACCAAAGAGGAAGTGACAAAAGACGCACTAGATACACAGGGCTTGTAACAGGTTATTTTTAAAATTTTTTTGTAATTTTTTTGCTCTTGGTTATTTTTGTTATTTTCTGGGGGATTTTGGTTATTTTTTTAAATTTTTTTTAGGGCAATTAGGTTTTTATTGATCGATTTTAATGAAGCTCGTAAATACTTAATAAACGTTTAAAAATGAAAAAAAGTAAAAAATGAATCAGGGACGATTATTTTTATTTAAAATTAAAAAAAAAAATTATTATTGCTTTAGTGGATGATTACTTATCTAGTCCAAAACTATCCTTCAACTTTTTTATTGCCTATATATATTTAATATCCCGATAAAATGCCGGTTTTCGGAATTTTTGGTGACATTTTGGGTTTATTCAAGGTTATTTTTTGGTTATTTTTTATCATTTTGGTTATTTTTTTAATTTTTATTAACCTCAAGAACTGTTACAAGCCCTGGATACACTATGGGTTTTGTGCACAGGATGAGAAGAATTTCGACACTCTTTTTTGTAGGCTGAAAGATGACCCAATTTATATGAGATACTTTCGGAAACTTGAGATTTTCACAAGTTTTAGTATTTTCTTGACCTCTAAATGTTGGGCTCTTGGGCTCTAAAGCTTCACAGGGTAACTTCAGTTGTTTCCGTACTGAACTGAATAGGGAGATAAGTAAGTAGGTAAGTAGGCAGATGAAACATACGGTGAAAGGCTGACTGGGCACCGCCTCGGTGCCCGGGCAGTCCTTTATGACAGGCTCCCTGCCAATGCTCTGCCGCTGACTTGTCACTGTCGTGAACCAGTCACCTGCCAAGAATCGCCCTCAAGAGTGATCAGATGAAAACGGAAGAAGCACGGCTGCTGCATGGCATGGGCTCATCAGGCAATGTGAAAACCGTGACTATGCCGTCCTATGAAAATTAAATGACTAATCCAGAATAGTTATTTCAACTTAAATGGCACGGCAGGGTCACGGCGTGGTCATGACGAGCTATGTGTAAATGACCTTAAAAGCCACACCCTAGCAGAATGGTAATTACATGTTATTGCTTAGTAAATTGTTGCAGACATTTTCCATCACTGATTAGTAAGCAAAATTCACGACGTTTCGGGATCTGGAATCTGATCCTGTCTTCAGGTGGAAGAAATACCTAGAACATAACAAACGGGATCAGATTCCAGATCCCAAAATGTCATGAATTTTGTTTACTAATCAGTGATGGGAAATGTCCGCAACAATTTACTAAACAATAACATGAACTCACAATCACCAACAATGAACTTTAAACAAAAAGGTAAATGACCTGGCGGTTCGCCAAGTAAATGACCTAGTAATTAGGTGTAGGCTATTTCCACAAAATAATTTTGAAATTTTCGCAGCAAAAATTGTAAACATCACTCTTTTAAAAGATATATAAAAGTATTAGATCTAGATGATTAAAAACTTACACTTTAGGCCTGCTAGTACATTTCTGATAACCTGCCATCACAAACTCTGCCATTCTTCAGTCCACAAAAGTCTGGTTACGACAACTCTACCATAATACATTTAGGCTACCTATGTAAAACTATATGATTCAATCATCAATTATGACCAATTCGATACTTGTTTGTTACACACAAGCCACTACTTTTTTGTGGGTTATTTTAAACTGTTATCCTAAAAAAAACTATTAATTGAAAGAAGACTATTTACTCATTGTTGTATGAAAATTAAACAATTATAAGTTTTATGGTTCTTGAGTTCTGCTTGTCAAAAGTCAGCCATGTCTGTGAGGATCTCGTCTATCCCCGTTCACGTCGTGACACAAGACCAGCTTTACGTATTCGGCCTTGTTTACAGCGCACTGAGGCAGTTATGTTAAGAATTTTACATTGCTAAATATGTCAAATTACTTTCAAAAGTTATTCACGGTGAAAATAACACTCACAGTAAATCACTTGGCAAATTGATAGTGGCTACTTGGACCACGGAAGGAATGGTTCCGTCCATGGCCGAAAGATGCTTTCGTCAACAATCCTCATGTTGGTCAATTTAGATGTCTAGGTGGCCAGAAGTATGACTTATCGCTACCATGTGACATGTTTTGAGGTAGTGAAAATATTGATGTCCTATCTATCAATAACAAATCTACACAACTGCCCCAGCGCACAGAAAAATATGTATAATTAACAAGTACTGTACCATAAATTCAAATATACAATTCAAATTTAATTTTCAAACAAATCTCTATTCCAGGATCATTTTGAGAATTTATATAGCCTAAAACAACTTCTTGATTAGCATCAATGTGTGGGTGCTATTGGTAAAACAACAAACCAGAAAGATCAAACAAAAAATATGTTAGAAAATGATTAGGTACAACAATGACGATTTTAAAAGAACTTCAACACTCTAAAAAATTACAATTGGGAATGTGATAAATGCTTGAGTAAAATTATATTTTTTTAAAGAATTGATTAAAAATCAAGGTATATGATTCAGGCTAATAACAATAATGTAATTTTTTTCTTCTTGTCCCAGGTTGGAAGGGGAAGCATATGTTCACTACAAGGCCATGCTGATCAGCCTCGCACTGCATCTGATCCTGCTCATGTTCGAACTGCTCGTTTGTGACAAGTTACAGACGGGTCGCCACCTCTGGATTCTTGTCTTCATCCCTCTCATCTTCATCTCTATTGTATCAATAGCTGTTTGCATTTGGGCAGTTAAACATGACAGGTCTTTCGAGGTCAGTCCAGTCGGTCAATGTTATAGTGATTGGTTTGTTTTAGATTTAGTAAAGGTTTATAGCTTTGGTATGGGCTTGTAGATTTATACACAACAGCTATGTAACTATTAGAATAAAAAAATTATTATTGATTTTATAAGGGTAAACATTACAAAAGTTAAAGCAGTTAATAAAAAAAAGTCGTAGATAATTTTCTTTCCTGTCATTTCGATACGTGTAAAAACTTTCCCCATGGGATGCAGATTATCAGTTTTAGTAAACACGAATCCTAACCATACTTTTGGAAATTATTATGTGACTAAAATAATTTACTCAGCTTTGAACAATCTTTTAGTGATGAATTAAGGGGAAACATGCAATAAATTGTTTAAATTGGGAACTTAAAAATATATATTTCAATAATTTAAAGTTTTCGTGGTAAAATTATTTTTTTACTTACATCATGTGCAATTGATAGTTGTTGGGGTTTTTGAAAACCTCATTCAGAGTTAAGAAAATTCAAAGTAGACCTAGTTACAATTTATTCTAGTGTTGTTTAATTCAATTATTCTGATTAACATTGAAACATCAGTCATTTTGACTAATCCAGAATTTTACAATTTTTTTTAACGATACCTCTTTACTTTAAGAGGAATCCTTCACAGTTTCGTCCTCTTCTTAACTGCAATTCTACTGAGGAACATAATTATTCTAAATTAATTCAGAGCAGAAGCCTTTTTTCAAAAACATTGATGGACACTTTGCCTGTGTGTTTTTATTAACGTATGTAGTGTATTATTGTGTTATTATTAGTTATTATTGTGTGTCCATAGATGGTCAGAATGACTGCGTGTTTCTTTTAATGTAGCTTGTATGGTACATTGCTAAATCACATTGCAAATGTGAACAAATTTTTTGCCTAACATTATGTAACTCATGTTTCATTTTAAGTGATGAGTGTTTTTACAGGGGGTTCATCACAGATGGAAAAAAGAGTGTGTGAATTTATTTTTGTGTTCATATTTGCCGTGGGAATGTGGGTGCCTACATAACCGCAGCAGTTCCTTCGTTCTGGCACGAGAGATCAGCACCGTTACGAGCCTTTCTCCTCTCCCCCCTTGGCTATTCTCCCTGTTTCTTGATCCCCTCCATCATTCTGCGACCTGGGAGAGGGTTATTTTCTACCATCATTTCAACAGTTTCTGATCAGCTCTCTCTCTCTCTCTCTCTCTCTCTCTCTCTCTCTCTCTCTCTCTCTCTCTCTCTCTCTCTCTCTCTCTCTCTCTCTCTCTCTCTCTCTCTCTCTCTCTCTCTCTCTCTCTCTCTCTCTCTCTCTCTCTAGCAAAGTACATTTGGACACCCAGCCTGCTTCCGGCTAACCTTAGAACTTACTAAGGGTATTCTGTACGCTTCTGCTCTAAAGATGTAACTTCTTCTCTGGCTCTAATAAAACCCACGTTGTGTGTGTTTTATCTTCCTTTACAGGCATTTTTACAAACCTGGTACCACCCTCGTTTAGAGAGCTGACAATTTAGTTAGATTCCACTATGTTCATCACATGTCCCGTGTAGTTACAAGACATACAGTGCTGATTTAAGACATTATTTTTTTCAGCTGGAACTGTTTTGTGCAGTGAACATGCTCCAGTTCATCTTTCTCTCTCTCCGTTTGGACGGTTTTACTTCGTGGAGCTGGGAGGTTGTTTTTGTGCCATTATGGATCGTCCTCTGTTTAAGCCTTGTTGGGGTGTTGTATACAATAATCTTTGCTGGAATATTGTTACGAACACCACAAGTCAATGCTAAGCAGAGACGATCATGGTTCAATTCAGCCCTAGCTTACACATTTCTTGTTGTACCAATTTTAGTCTTTCAGGTGAGTCGTAACTTTTTATTACTGAAAATATAACATAGGTCTAATAATAAATAATAGCCTACCAGTTGAGATATTCAAACAATTTACTGTGACTACATTTGACCAAGAAACTATACAAACAGTACTATAATGTACAGCAATCTTTTAATACAGAATAACACATCCTTTTGGACTTTGTTTCCTCCAGGATTGTTTATCACATTTCTTTGGAGAAGCTGCTTGATAGAGATCAGTGTGTTGGGTCCTCCCAGTTCTAAGAAAACACGACTATTTCCTAGTCTCCCTTTTCTCCTTGGCTGTTTTTGGCGATTTTTGCTTGGCATGTTTAGGCTTTTCTAGAGGAGCCTAAAAACAAGACATATCCCAAGACCAGAAATTTTTCCGACTGGTGCCATGACAAAACATGATTAAACATGAAAATTCGATAGTATTAAGAAATATTCTTCTCCTTTTGTACATCACCTGAATCTGGGCAGAACTAGTTATTTACTGCTATTAAAGAAATCTTGTCACAGCTTTGTCCCTAGCTGCGAGGGAAAAATATTTCTCCATCCATCCCTACCTGACAAAATTAATTAGTCACAGACCTTGGTCTTCCCAATGAAAGTTACTTAAATTTAACTTCATATTGGTTAGCCTCGTGATCACTGGATGAACTAAATTGAAGGTTTAAAAACCTGTCGTCAAGTGATCCTCTAGTCTTGATTATATCTCAACTACAGCTGTTTCATATTCAAAGAATACTTCTTCAGGTCAGAACGTCAGTTGTCACTTTTTAAAAACTATCCATCTGAATTGATTTCGTCAATACTAGTCTTATTTTTGACAAAATCAATTCAGATGGATAGTTTTTAAAAAGTGACAACTGACGTTCTGACCTGAAGAAGTATTCTTTGAATATGAAACAGCTGTAGTCGAGACATAATCAAGACTAGAGGATCACTTGACGACAGGTATTTAAACCTTCAATTTAGTTAAATTTAACTCTTTAGGCTTTTGACAAGAGGCCTAAATGAGAGAGTCCAAATTTTGTTTTCCGAATTGAAAGCCGCTTTTCATCCATTATTGTGATATGCACTTGGTTACATAAATTTACTCTTATGTTGTTATAAAAAAAAATAATTCTGATCACAAACTTGTTTTATTTTGGTTATGTAAAATTGTTTATTATAAATACTTTGTTCAAGGTACTTTTGACCAACAAACTGGATGGAGATATCAACATGACGTACACAGGGATAGTGACGCCTCTGTTTGTTTCCTTCACCACACTTATACTGATGTCATTTAGTGCCAAGGGGGGAAACAAATGTAAGTAGTTTAATTAATCCAAACTGATCGGGGCCATACCCGTCTGTTTAGCAAATTTTCGGAACAGATGAAATTTATAAATAATGTTATATATTGACTCGTTAACTCCCGCCGTCATTTCGCACAGGAAACAAGTAAGAATACCAGAACCGTGATACAGAGTAATGATACCAGATCTCAGTGACGATCAGACTGTGGAAAGCGTTTGTTAGCGATGGAACTGCAGTAGGACAGCGGAAAATACTGATTGAACACATAATAAAGTGTGTAAACAATGATTTAAAAACAGAAGAGTGGCGGCAATAGTGACAGAATCGCATCTAATAACCGGAATTCCATATGAATTGTGCATTGGTGACACACGGTCTCCGAGACCAATCCAAGTTTCAGTCTTAGTTCACCCATTAGCCGATAGGTTGTGTTCACTGCCCCTCGAGTTATGCAACAAACTCCACTCGGTGTGCCTTCAGCTGCCAGGACGTAATTTTGAGGTTAGGTTGTGGTGCACAGCAGCCATGAGCGGTCCTGTACACCGAAGTCACTAAAAACATGAGCTATCTGGTGCACCGACGTCCCTACTCGTGTTCTGGCCACGCTAATTTTTGTTCTGTTGGACTGTCACCAGTTCATCCGATTAATATGATATAACACATTACAAGTACATAACATAGAGAAGCATTACAACTAATCACATTGCACATTTATTTATTGTAGAATAAGGTTTAAAAAGCCTTTTTTATTAGTAGTGTGTTTTGGTCACTTTTAAAACCGGCCACGTGCCCACGGAGCCACGTGCCGCGGCAGCTGGCGCCAGCTGCCATGTCACATAGCTTCCGGTGGGGGTTAGAGGGTATATATGAGATGCTGTAGTTATATTTTATGTCATATAGGTTGGGGTGGAGATGGCGATAGTGTTGGCGTTAGGGTGAAGTGAATTTGCGCATAAAATTAAAATTAAAAGTTAGTTCAAAATTGAAATTCGTCGGTGTTAACGAAACTCTAACAGTTGAAGAAAAATTAAGAGTTAGTTCAAAATTGAAATTCAAACTTATAACTGAGATGTGGAAAATATGTCAAGGTCATCCAGAGTAAGTTTTAAAAAATTCTATCCAACTATCACCAGAAATAGTTTTAAGTTGAAGTAGTTGGTGATAGCGGGATAATTGATTCGTGCCATGGGAGAGGTGTTTCTCGTTTGAAAGTTGGCGATCGAATGAGAAGCGCCGCCTAGGGAGAGGGCTTATAAAACGGCAACCTTCCCCCACTCCTTTAGACCAATAACCGGTCGCCGACTCTATGTGGTGAAATTGAACTAGACATGGCGGCCGCCATGGATAATTCTAACCTCAAACCTTAGTTTTGCATTGGTGAGCATGAGCCACCCCCACTCCTTTACCTTTCTTTTATATTTTTAAAACCGAACAGATGTTCGGGCAGGTGTTGGGGGCAGAAATGTTAAAATATTGGGGTGGAGATGGCAATAGCGTTGGCGGTCGGTTGAACTGAATTTGCGAATAAAGTAACTAGGGTTGAACTAAAAGTATACATAAATTAAAAGTTAGTTGAAAACTGAAATTTGACGGTGTTAACAAAACTCTTAATAGTTGAACAAAACTAAAAGTTAGTTTAAAACTGAAATTCAAATTTATAAATAGGATCTGGAAAGTATGTCAAGGTCATCCAGAGTAAGTTTTAAAAAAGCCTACCCAACTACCACCAGAAATAGTTCTAAGTTGAACTAGTTGGTGATAGTAGGATAGGTTGAAGTAACTTTTGAATTTTATTAGTGAACATACAATTAATGTGCAACAGCAGAGTTTAAACAAGTTGAACTTTTGTGATGAATTACAGAGTTGTAAATGCAAACACCGACGACGATGAGAAGGTAAATGCAGAGTCCCCAGATGATGTATTTGAAAAGCTTGAACAAATGTAACATTTCAAGTTGGTTTTCCCGTTCCATTTCCAATCGTTTAATTTCCAATTTCAATTTATCCTCTTCCATTCTAGTTACGAAGGGAACTTCATCCATCATATCCATCATGATTGTGTTAGTGTTTGAAATTTTAGTGATGTTGATAGTTCAGAAGTCGAAGACGGAATAAGAAGTGAAAGGGAGAAATGTTAGTTAAATAAAGAAGTGGTGGGGGGAAGGATGAATTACAAAGAAGTGGTGGGGGAAAGACGTTGCTCTTCATTATTACCATCAGTAGTGTCAGATGGTGCAGGAGTTAGATTTAGTAAACTGTCTTCGTCTAAACTTTCAACCTTATCACAAATAGGACAATCGTATGTTATTTCCAAATTCATTTTGATGGTTGTAAAATTATCTACAAGTTCTTGTAAAATATTAAAAATGTCTTGTAACTCTTCTTTAGAGTTTATTTCAAAACTAGAATTCATTCGGGCCAATGGAGAGTTGTTCATTGTTGGAGAGTCGGTGATGGAATGAGGATCGGCGCATAGGGAGGGGGTTTATATAATGGTGACCTTGAGCAGGCGTCTAGGGAGGGGGGCTGTCTAGGGAGGGGGCTTTTATATGGGGAACCTTGAGCTTATGATTAAATAAAATGTTTAGTTCTTCTTCTTCGTCTTTTAATTCAATTATTTGAACCGAAGTAGTTGTTTCATCCTCTTCACTCGATGAAGAAAACAATTCACCAGGATTTAAATATTGAACTACAATTCTGAACCATCTTATAGGATATTCGTCAATGATAGAAAGTAAGTTTTGAAACAATTCTTCCATCTCTTCCCTGTCAGTTATTATATGTTCAAACTTGATAAATTTGTTTTCCATGTTGTTAGTTAGAGTGTTGGAAGTGGAATGATTTAATATTATATAAAAATTAGAACTAGTGGTGGGGGGAAATCTCAAGGTCATCCAAATGAAGTTTTAAAAAAGAGTGTAAAACTGAAATTACACATTTGATGGTTCTACAGGATCGGAATACCAATCTGATCTGTATTTACATCTTTTTATCATATGTGTACAAAAATCATCTTGATGAGAATTGGTGCGTTGACAATGAGCAAGATCTAGAGGGTGAAATTTGAAACATCTTTGAGGACAACATGTATGAAAATATCTTGATTTGTAAAATTTGAAAGTTCGCAATTCCGGTGGTGGTAGTTGTTTTGTTTTGCATTTGCAATAACAAGATCCGAAGAATTCACATTTAGTACAAGCTAACCCATCCACCATCATTGGTCCTAAATCTGTACACTGTTGTTCACAACAGTAACGAGGTTTGTACTTGTATTTTTGCTCTTCCATGTTGACGCTGCGGAGTCCAGTGAAAGAATAAGAGTGTATAGTGTTGAATAGTGAGTTTTATGTACTGTGAAAAGTGGTGGGGGTAATTTCAAGGTCATCCAAATGGAGTTTTAAAAAATTATACCTTACAAGTGTAAGGATTATTAAAATTTATGAAGTTTGTTTCTCTTTGTTTTCTTCAGACTTTTTCTCTCTCTCCGCCTTAGCCATAGCAACAAGTTCTTTTGTTGATAATGGATGTACTTCAGGAAATTTCAAAATTAATTTAGCTTGATATCCTTCTTTAGTTAATACATCTAAATCTTGGGTCATTTGTTCAACGGTGTTGTAGTCTTTTCCATAGATTTTTCCATCAAGTTGAATCATCATTCTGTACAACATTTTCTTAAATAGGTCTTGTCGTGGTGAGAGCTGAGAAGCAAATGATTATTTATACAAGTATCACATCCTTTTTATTAACTCACATTGATCATGTGATTCTTTAGTTGTAGTTTTGTCTGTCAAAAGTTATTCAACATTGGTAATACTTTTGGAACTTGATGTTATGTTGACCAGTTGGCGATGAAGAAGTTGTAGGTTGTGTAGAAATAAATATTTCATCATCGCAATATTTTGTTTTAGTGAACATCCTTGTATTAGTAGCACTAACATCAACAGTTAAGTGATAACCACCGGTAAGTAAAACTCGCATTTCGTTGGTTAAATCTTCGAGTTGTTCAAAAGTTGTAATGGTGTTGGTATCATAAGATGCACATTTGACTTTGAGAGACATCTTTTAGTTTTTATATTAAGCGATAGAGTGAGCGAGATGTGTACGGTACGAAAGGTAGTCGTAGACTGATGAATTTTACAAGTAGATTTTCGCTTTTATAATCACACAAAAGTGGGTCAAGGTCATCCCGTGGAATTTTTAAAAAAAGCAACATATTGTAATGTACAAAGACATCACAATATGTTGCTTCTTTTAATTTTTTTGTTTTTTCTTTATATCATATTTATTGAAAAACAATTACAAACAAATAGTTACAATGTTATGTACAAACTAATCAGTAGTAGGTGTTACATGAATAGTTAGTTCAGTTGAGTTGTTTCCACTTGGTCCGTGCGAAACCAAATAGAGTGCGCCGGGTTGAACTACACGAAGATCTTCATTTTGAAGAAGTTGTACAAAGCGTCTTGGTAGGAAGATCTGAAATTTTGGTTCATCACCAACTGTATATGGAGCCTCGCTTAATGTGCAATTAATAGCATCACCTACTGAAGTTTCCATTTTCTTAATCGTATGAATGATGTAGTGTTTTTCTTCTTTTAGTTCAGAACATTTCTTTGTAGGTAGAATTGATGATTTAGAATGAGCGTTGAACTGATCAACTAAACTTTGAAGTAAGTTCTGTGATGCCATCTTGATGTTGTTGTTAATCTTCTTGTTAATAAGAATGTCCGTTGGAGATGTTGTCTCTTCGGAGGTTAGAGTAATACTCATGCTGCGTCATGGTAGCGCTCTCGCTTTTATAATCGACACTACCCCCACTACTGACACTACACCCACCACTTTGTTGAAGGAAATTGTTCAAGCGGTAGGCATTCTTTAAAGCGCACTGCGACCTTCGATGTTTAAAACTTTTTGATGAAATACAAAGTTCGTTGAAGTAGCATTGGAAATCTTTATCAATTATTGCATTAATCACTTCGTTGCTTGTAAATGATTGTATCCAATTTGCTTTTTCCAATCCCCTTGTGTAGATAATTTTAAACTCTTTGCAATAATGATTCATAATGTGCGGTATCATGTTATAATTAATGAAACCTTCATCCCATCTTAAGTTGTGAAAATGTTTGTTCAACCATTTGTTTGTAACTTTCGCTTTAGTTGTTAGTCTATTAAATGGTACTGGAGGTTTGAACAAATAATGATAAACTACTGATGTGTTCATGTCCAAGATTACTAATTCTTTAATAATAAAATTACCATCATTTCCTCGGAAAGCTTGAAATTCAATTATACCTCTTTTAACTTCCATTATATGTGGCGCATTAGAAAACGAAACCCGTTTATTCATGATGAAGTCTTACTAACAACTGACTTAAAAATTGAATGAGCCGATGTTTATAACAGACAGGATTGTTCTTCTTCTTTCACTTCTTGTGCCACTTCATCAATATTAAAATTGGTGTGATAGTTGTTTAATTGTCTCCACATTTCAACTTCTTGAGGTATTCTATTAAAGATTGAAGTATCTACAGGACCGTATAAAATTGGAACAAAAGGTTTTTTGTCCAATGTATCAATTAGATAGTCTTTAATTATTGCACTTGAAAATATTAGTTGTTTCAAATATCTGGTGACGGGACCGGTAGTACAACTTAAAGTGTAAAATTCTTCTTTAGTGAAATATAATTTAACATTATGTGTAGTTAAATCTCTGAAGCGAACAATTTGTCCTCCACGATGTTTTACTATATCAACTTCAATATTTGATTCCAATAAACTTAATCTTGTTCTTCTTCCAAATGTGTTGTTACTTAAATAGCACTCCAAAAGATGTAAATGTTTCATGAGAGATTCCCAAGTAGTTTCACTGAAAGTAACCATTTTGTTTCCATGATTTAAAATAACAATTGGTGAATAATCCATTGATTTTAAAATTCCAACTGATATACTTTTTGTCATGCATGAAGAAATTGGGTAGATAATCCGAAGAAATACTTCTGTTAAAATATTGGTTGTAATGTTAACTTCAACCTTCTTCCTTTTTACTTCTTTTTCAGCTTTTTCTTCTTCTCTCTTCTTATGTTTGTTGAATTTTAGGAACTCGTCCATTTCTCGTTCAACTTGTTTTTCTATATCTGAACTATTATCATCCATTAGAGGTGTATTTTCTTCTCCGTTAGTAGAATTCATCTTGCGAATGATGTTTCCCATACGACGGTTGAAGATAGAATGAAGTTTCTACTAATTATTTTCTCGCTTTTATATTTTTCGTAAAATCCTTGAAATTTATACAATTACATAATTGTTTGTTTTCAACTTGTCTTTCACAAATGAAATTCTAACCTCAAAAATTAAAGCAGATAATTCTAACCTCAAAAATTTGCAGTTGTTATACAATTCTTCTTAAAGTACATTCTTCACAATTCCGGTCAGCGGTGTGTAAGTAACTATTTTATCATGTAGAATTAGACAGTATGCCGAAGTTCCATCCGCTACTGGTTCTTCAAATTCCATTTCAATTTTTATATCCACACTTGATGATTTTACCGATTCATTTTGTTTTGAACAATCGATTACAATTATTGGAGCCTTGGAATAATACTGGTCAGGTGATAATAGTGGTGTATTAGTCTTTCCATAATATGACGATTGAAATCTTGCATACATATCGTATAAAATAGAAAAACGTTTTTTGCTGAACATGACATTCAAATTGTCATAGGGAAAGAATTGAGAGTTTAGGAAAACTTTACAATTCTTTATTTTACAGTGATCAAATTGACCAGCATTTGCAGTGATAACATCTTTTCGCTTAGTTTGAAAACCGAGTATTATGTACCTTGCTCGTTCCAAGTAAGTTGATGTCTTGACGGTCCATGTTTGTCGTTCTGTCTGAGGTAGTGTAGGGTATTCATGAAATTCCCAACTTCGGAATGGCATCACAATATCACGGTCAGATTTCAACTTTCTCAATAATAGGATTCTATGTTCATCAGCCAATCTTACATGAGGTACTCTCCAAACAACTTTATCCAACTGTAGTTGCCATTCCAGTTTATCTTCCGTAGTTGCAGGGTCTGCAAGTATCAAGTCCTTATTAGTTGAAGATCTGAGTAATACTAATTCTTGTTTGACATTTATTATTACCCGTTTGTAATCTTCAGCGAATCCCAAAAGCAATCGTAAAGGTACATGAAAATCAAAGTGACCGTTGGAAGCTGGTGTTATAGTGTCTTTATCGGGGGCAACCCATCCGGCGGTGACTATTGAATTCTTCTCATGCGGTGTTAATGATGTTAATCCTTTCAATGTCGTTGTTAAACCAACCTTTTTTGTTGAATCAACCGTCACCCCTGATATTTCATATCTTATTTCATCAAAAAGATATGCCATCGGGTTATTTATAAAAGGAACTGTTGAAGCAGTTTTTCCATCCAATTTTAATACCCGTCCTTCGATGTACAAGTAACTTTCACACGGTAAAGTGTAAATATCTTGTTGTTGAATGGGGATCCTTATTTCATCGTTATTGTTTAATTTTGATGAAGTGTAAGGGTTGTGCGTGTGATATTCCTTCTCCCATAGTGTTTCGTCGAACGTTGGTCCTTGAGATATATCCAGGATATCCATCGCTGTTAAGTTTCAATCCAATCTTCTGTAGAAAACGAATGTTGTCCGATGTTAACTCTTCCAATGTTGAGGAGCTACTGAGCTCCCGACTCTTCCGTTGCGGTTTAAATGATAATCCCATGTTGACTTTTATGTTGCTGCTCTGATGTGTATCCGTATAGTAATTGTTTCTCCTCTAAAGTCAACACTATGACCGTCTTGATCCAATATGTTCAGTACGATGTCTGAAATGAAACTGGTGTTTAACGGTAGGTATATCAAGTTTTGTGGCTTCTCAACAATTTTAAAACCGGGAGCCACTGTTGGATAAAATGTATGTAAAATATGTTGATTAACTCCATCTCTATACGATCCGTGTATAATGTTGCACGTGACATCGATACTATTTACTTTCAATATTGTTACAGTTGAATCACCTGAATGAGTAGTTCCAGGAGTTAAGATTTTCTTTTTTGTATCTGTAAATCCAAGTAAACTGCCAATCGACTGTTCCAAGCTGACATCAATATAATATTTTGAAGTTATTTCTGCTTTTAAAGTATTATTGTTTCCTTTAACGGTAATATTGTCTTCTCCGAGTTGTTTCTGTAATAATTGGTTTATATCATCAATTTCATAAGCTCCAGTAGGAAATGTAATTATTTTCAATTCTGAGTATTTTCCTGTAGCATCCTTAGTTTCATAATAATGTAGTAAATTATTCTTCCCTTCCGTAACATTGGGAATTGAGTTGTAGGTAGTCAAATCAAGTAATGCCGCTTCCCATAATCGTTCCTTGGATAGACGCAATGCTGGGAACAGCGTACTTTTCAATGTGGATGAATTTCCACTCAATGACACTGTATACGATGACATCTTAAAGCTGACTGACACTTTTCGCTAGAAACTCCAAACATAAATGCCCACATATTTCAGTATTGTTAGGTTGTTCTTTTTTGTAATTGTAAAAAATGTTTTTTGAGTTTCGAAAATAATGTTGAAGTTCTTTTGGCGGTGGTAGATTGCCAAAACTGTCAAAGTAGTAAACGGTTTGTCCAAGCTTTTTATAGCATACCCAATGAGTACCTGGACCATAGGTGGAATCCAAATTTACTATTCCAGTTTCATTTTTCCATATTTTAGTTGGTAATGCATCTTTCATAAAAACTCCTCGAAAGAATGGTATTTTCAAACATTTCACATAATCATTTAACTGATGATTTGTTAAGGCTTTATTTGGAATTATCAATTGACTCTTCTTATTTAGTACACACGGTATGGTCTTAGGTATAAACCTGCTCCGTTTTTTACCATTTGCCAAACAGAAGTCTTCTTTACATTTGGCTTATGAGTTCTACGACGTCCTTTTTTAATGTTTCCACCTCTTTTGGGAGCGCCTATCTTTGCAGGTCTTCCTCTGCGACGTTTTCCACCACCTAACTTTGCTTTCGTCTTCATGGCTGTAGTTACTGCCCAAGCCGATGCTTTTTCTGCAATACTTGCGTCACTTGATTTTACTCTTTGCCAAGCTTTTTCCGCTAGAATTTTATCTGCTATTGATCTATTTGTTGAATCTTTATACTTTGAATATGCTATATCGTGTTCCTTGCAAGCTTGATCTAATTTATTAATTCCAGGATCTCCTCTTGCTAAACGCTTTGCCAACTTAGTTCCAGGTCCACAATATTGATAACCTCCGGGCAGATGTAATTCGTATGGTAAAGCGTCTATTGTTCGATTTACAACAGCACCAACTGGAATCCGTCTAAGCAGGGATAATGCAGCTGATGTTATACCACGTCCTCTCTTGCCGCTGTCTTGACGATGACTGAGCGATACGGTCTTCATTATGTTGTCTTATATAACTGGCGTGTTTACTCCACGAGATACTTTACACAAATGAATAACTTGTGCAAAATCTTTTATATTTAAAGACTTAGTTATTCAAATTAATTATATACTGATTTATAATTCTATTTTTAATCCAAGCTTCTCGTTCATCGGGTTGAATCATCACATGACTCGTTGTACTAGCTATATGATTGTGGGTATCAATAAGTAAATTGCCCACTATTCTTATTAAACAATCTAAAGTTACAGCATCTTTCGGATGTTGAGGATCTTGTAACTGCATAATACGTTTATCATTACAAGTATATGCGGTTGAATCACTTTTTGATGTTGTTATGACTTGTCCAATAGTAGCAGCATCATTTGAATCTTCACCTGGTAAAATATTAATTATTTTCTTCATCTTTGCATCATATTTGGTCCCAAAGTGTTTATCCCAAGTTATTGTTTGTTTCAATGTAACACAATCATCTTCTTCATAACCAGGATAAATATTTTTTATTCTTCTATTACGACCATCGTATGTACCTAATCTACCACCACTTGCAATTAATGTTTGTACCATAAGAGGTACATCTGAATCTTTTATACCAAATCTTCCATTTGTTATTGTTTTATGTCCTGCATCCCATTCATCATTTTTTCCTTGCATTAAATCAAACTTTTTATTTCCATGTATAAATTTATCTCCCCGCTTTAACACGGCATCTTCATGTTTTACAAAATTTGATGTTTCCTTTTTTAATTCTTTAGATAATTGTTCCATAGTAACAGCATCTTTTGGTTGAGAACCAAACTTTACATTTGTCAATGTTTTACCATGACAATCAATTCCATTAACATCTTGTAAAATACAGTTGTCCTTGATGTATTTTAGGTTTACAGCATCACCGTCTTCCTTTGGGTATCCAATGTCATTTATAATAAATTTATAAAAAGAAAATCCATGTTCAGTTTTTTCCGGTATTATAGAATGTAAATATTCTTTATTAACTGAATCTTTATTATTTTTGGGATTTCCCACGTTGGTTATTCTATAATTTCCAGCATCATACGTTTGTCCATCTTTTAAGTTATTACCCCATTGCAATTTTAAAGTATTTGAAAGTTCAGATAATAAGTACTCTTTAGTAATTGCATCAGAACTTTCAGTTGGTTTACCAACATTAATTATTCTATGTGATTTAACATCGTAAGTATTCTTATGTAATTTCAATGATGTTGAAGTAGCTTCTTTTACTGTCTTCAAATTTGCTCCATCAGTATCTTCTTCTGGATCTTTAACTAGTTTTAAACGTTTATTACTTATGCTATAGTCACCTTCAGGTGTTTGCGGTAATCCACTTCTTTTTCTGTCTTCTCCAACTTGTACTCCTAACGCGGAGTACCGTCCGAACTTGTCGACGCTCATGTTAGAACTGATACGTCTTACGCTTGCAACTCTTTTATATCCGCGGACAATTATACAACTATACCACGATTCCTAAGTTCATCAACTAGAGCCACCCATTCATTATTCAAACCCGTATGACCGGCTTCCATGGCTTCATGCAATAGTCTCATTCGGTCAACCAATTTATTGATGTCGTTGTAGTAAATCACATTTGTATTGTATAGATTTTTCATCAATCCTTTACCAGAGGTTGAAGTATCTCCTTTACTCTTTTTACCATGTTGTTCAAGAAGTGATAAATCCATAAGTGATAAAGATTTTCTTTTCAGTGGTTGTCTCACCGCTGGAGCAGTACGTAATGTGGGCAATTTTCGTGGAGGAAACAACTTTTTTATAACAATGTTATATTTTGTTGCACGTGAACGATTAATCATTGCATCCTTTAAGTAGTTTCTCTTATGAGCGTTAGTATTTTGTAAAATCTCTTTAAAAACACTTAAATCTTTGGATGAATATCTTAGTGGTATATTTTTAAAAATTAATTCATATAATCCTTTTGTTCCTTTATATCTATGCTCACCAATAATGATGTAATCGTCTTGAGTTATTTCAAGCTTTGAATCACCAATCTTTAATTCATTCCCATCAATTCTTGCTCCGTATATGTGTGATCTACTCAAATTCGGGTTTGATTTCATGTCATGTAGCATTTTCATTATATATTTTCTTCCAAGAGGTCCATGTTGTAATATATCGCTACTCAATTGAGTTAAATTTGGAATAGATTGTTCAGCTTCAGGTATTGGCTGTTCTTCTCCCTTTTCAACAATTGGTTCTTCTTCTTCTTTTGCTTCTTCTTGCTCACTAGCACTTGTGTATGAATCATCATCTTCTTCTTTTTTTAATGCTTGTACTTCTTGTTTAGAAACTGGTAGTAAAACATCTCCTTCATAACGAGGTTTACCAATAGTTTCTGATATCTGTTTTAAAGGTTCCGTAATAGGTTTAAATGTAGTCTCTAGAAATTCTTCTCTTTCACTTAAACCCATCCTCAATGCACGATTCTTCATCCTAATAGAATCACTGAGTGATTTTATTTCTTTTAATAGTTTTTCTTGATTCACCATGTTTACACTGTGAAGTTCAACGTGTAACTAGATGTAGCATCGGTAGTTCAACGCATAAATACAAATTTATCCAACCCTATACGATATCTACCATTTTTAATATCTTCTTCCTTCATAATAACGAGAAAGCTATATTTCTCATTCCATGCTTTGCCACACATCTCTTTAAATTTTTCAAATGGCATATCCGCATTTACATGATCATTATATATATATGCTTTAAATTTGTTTCATCTTGCTTGAAGATGATCAACATATTTGCATTGTCTCTTATAAGTTGTTTTGGAATTTTACTGTATGTTTGACCAATGTAAATGCTATCAATATTATGATGTCTTCCCATAGCAAAATAATTCCTTATTGTGTCATGATTTTCACAAGAAACATCGTCAAATATAAAAATAGAAAATGGTTTTGCTTCATTTGGTTGCATAATTGTTTCACTGGCATTAAACTTGTAAAAATTTACTTCAGGTACACTTGCAAGTACTTTATCCAATAATTGATATTTTGGTTGTTGCAATGATTTTGAAAAAATGTATATATTGTTAAAACGCAATCCTTTAGGATTAGTTATAAGGTTAAAAACAACATTAGTTTTTCCACAATTTGAAGGACCAGTTATTAGACATCTTATCGTATTTGGTAGTAATTCACCATGTTTTCCATGATTTAACTTATCATTGTCAACTGTCAATTCATCAATGTTATTGATATTAAATCGATCTTTTTGTTGTATAATCTCCATCTTGTATAAAGGTTAAACACACAATGAGCTATTAAACAACTATACTAAGTCTTTTGAAGGAATCCAAGAGTCTTCACTTTTATCAAACCCTAACCACCGGACTTTAGCCATATCCTTTTTTCTTTGTAAAATCTTCTCGACAAGATATACATCACCAACTGTTGATTTCAACAATTCGTGTCCGTAGAATCCACCTTGAAGTAATTCACCCTTGTTATCCTTTAATAAATAGGTTTCAGGTATAGTTGGTTGCACTTTATAAATTGTAAATACTTCATTAGTCCAATTTGGTAGATATCTTTTACTAAATACACCTTTGTATTTGCTTATACGAACTTTATCGTTGACCTTGAACTTCTTTGGTTGCAATTTTTCTAATTTCGGTGTTGTATTATTTTTAATGCGTTGTAATACAATTTTCGCATTAGCACTGTTTACCTGGATAGGTTTCATTCCAATGGTACGATGATATTTGTTGTTATACTGTTTTATAAGTTGTGGTAATATGTCATACCACACATATGATCCTCGTTTTGAAAATTGTTTATACATCGCACCTTTCAATGTTCTATTGAATCTTTCAATTATTGAAGCTTTAACTTCAGAATTTGTAGAATAATGATTTATTTGATATTTCTTCATCAAAGCTCTAAAGTCTTTATTAAAATATTCTTTTCCATCATCGGTCTGTAGATGTTTAATTTTAAATTTATTTCTTTGTATTGTGGTTTCCATAGCTTTTGTAACACTTTTACCAGTCTTATCCTTCAATGGTAAAGCGTCAGCTATTTTAGTAAAACAGTCTATAATTGTTAAAATATATTTAAATCCTTTGTTTAATTTACTGTGCGGTATCATTTCAATGAGATCAGCTTGATAAAGATCATTCATCCCTTTAATGATTGTACTTCTTCTTGGAAATCTTCTTCTTGCTGGTTTATGTAGTTCATTTACAATCTTGTCCTTCACACTTTCCATCTTCAGATGTTGCTTGTACACCGCATGTAAAAATACTGATCCATAGAATAGTTTATTCTCATTTATATAGTTTGAATATAGGTCAAGGCCATTTCATATTAGTGTAAAAAAGAGGGAACATGGCATTGGGCTTGCCATGTCCCCTCTTCTTTACGTAAAGGAAAAAGGAAGAAGGTAGAGGGCGAAGAATAGGTTTACTGGTCAATAGGGTTTAGAGAGTAGTGGCCGAATGGTAAAGTATTAATTTTATCTTCTAAAATATGGCGCTTGTCATCTTTGTAGCTTAATGCCCACTTTGTTTGTTTGACACTAAATAGTTGATGATTATAACTTCTAATAGTGTTGAACGTTGCAGTTGTTTCAACATTTTCAAACAAACATCTTTTATAATGTTCAAACTGTACGTTCTTCTTCAGGAAAGAAGTTTTTATTCCTTTGGCCTTCTTCGTGACTTGATGTTCGTTCCTCTCGTTTATGTACAGTTGAAATGAATACAGTTTGGACATTAATGCTACAATTTCCATCATCGGCACACCATTTGTTTCATCTTTAAATTTTCCCAATACTTTCTTATTTCTGTCATAGTCGTAATTTGGATGATCCTTAGGATAATCGGAAAAGTCGAAATCATCTTTATATATAAAGGTGCGTAGATCTTCATACATGTCATTTGTTTTAATCCAGTAAATTAGTGCATCCGTGTCCATATATGCAATACCAATGTTCTCTCTTCCATAATAGTTAACCATCTTCTTATAATGAAACTCGTTCATATGTGTTTTTGAAATATCCAAGATTGACATTCCAAGATACAAAGGACGATCCATTGTAACTGACTTCTTGTTCATGGAAATAACAACTAGATTTTCATTAATAATTATAGATGAACCAAAGTTTGGTTGTTGCACCAATTTCTGTAATTTTACTGGATCAGTTACCAATTTGATATCCTTATGTTTCCTTTTGTTTTCCAAAGTCTTGCCAAATATTGCGTTATTCATTAATTTGAAAAAATCTTTTTGAAAACTTGATGTAGCGGTGGCTCTTCTTCTTGTGTTGTTGTCGATGTAAGGTTTTAACCAACAAGATTGAGAAAATTGTAGTATTCGATTAATTTTTGTAATTCTCAATCCTAAGTCTAAAGCTTGTTGTATCATCCAGTAGTGTCCAACATATCGAGACTTGTCGGTTAAAGTCATCATTAATTTTGGCCATCTTCCAGTAGGGGAAATTTCAGTCTTCGGAAGAAGTGGTAAATCATAATGTTGATCATGAAGATGTTCAGGATATTCAAAATTAACATCAAAAATGTAACCAGTTTCACCATGCTTCGGTATATCCATTATGTTTCCAATCGATTCTGGATCTATCCATTTAAAATTATCATATGGAAGGGGATTCGACATTGCCCATCCGTATAAGTTATTTGCATCGAAATAACCTAGGAATGTTGTTGGTTTTGATGCATCATAATCGGGCAGATACTTGTTGTTCGCCTTGAAATGTCGTGTAACGCTTTGCGTCAATCCCCCTCGAACTCCTGACTCTAACATCATAACCATATCTATATCAGTAAGAAGTTGTATTTTACAATTTGTTTCTTTCAACATAGCTTGCCATGCTAATCCAGGTGAAGTGTACGAATGAAGAGGGTCCAATCCATATGCCGCAAAACATGTATTTCTAAATTCTTCCATTATATCACATAGTAAAGTTACATCCAATTTAACATAAAAATCTGAATATTCTCCCAATGTTCTAAATCCTAAATCGTTCCATACTTTACATGCATGATCATAGTCCTCTTGAGATATGTCCATGTCATAAAGTTTACTTTTGAATTCTTCTTTAGCCGGAAGTGATGTTTCATTAAATCTTTCTAAACTGTCTATGTAATCATATGGAAACACACCTTTCCGAAGTACCAAATCCAGTTTGTCGTTATTTACAATCTTCTTTGTTTCGATGAAATCTTGTTTCCTTAAATTTTCTGAAAGTTTGGATAAACTCGACGGCATAAATCTGTAGGAGTCCAAGAATCTTAGTTTCATGTTTCCAACTTCTTTGGAAAAACTTATGAACTTCTCTGAAGTTTCAGCTAACACATCGATTTTACCGTCGTCTCTTCCTAGTTCAGGTATTATAAAATGAGCATCGTACCCACTGAGGTTATGCAGAACCACAGGAATAAATAGTGGTAAACGATAGCTCAAGTTGCATTTATTACAAGCAGCACCCCTGTAATAACCTGTGAGGTGATCGTGATCTTTAACTTTATAATTCTCAATAGTAAAATCATTTTTGCATAAGAAACATCGAGTTGCATTTTCATGTTGAATTTCTTCTTCTTCCTCCATCGGTTTCATTGGTACAATATTTGTATATAATCTTTGTGCATTTCCAGCTATTGAATATAAGTGATCAAGAAATATTTTTTCTACATTTTCACCACGATATACTAGAGGTTCTGAAGTTAATCCATATCTGTTTAAATGTTCTTCTGATAATGTTGATTTAACCATTAAACAAAAACTATTTGGTTTGTGCATTTGATATTTGACACTTTTTCTAGCTTCACAATTTTCATCTTCTATAGGAATTAGTGTTGATTCAAAGTCCGCATATACAACTATAGGGATACGGTATTGATGATGAACCTTTTGAAATGTAACAAATGCTCTGTTTTCCGAAGGTAAATTAATCTTTGCTTCATAATTATTGTTACATAGCCTTTTGTGCTCTTGTAACCATTCTCTTCCTTGTCTTCCTTCTCGTTGAAAATTAAAACATCTCTTGCAAATTATCTTTCTGTGTCGAGCTTTAGAAAGCTGCTTGTTAACAAGAGAGTCGAATTTCTTAATGTACACATAGTGAGACACATCTCCTCGCGTTAGTAGTAGTAAATCCGTATGATCTGGTAGCTCTTCTTTTACAACACGTAAAGGATACACTTTGTTTGAACTATCTAATGCAAAAACATTGATAGATGTACCAGGATTTTTCTTCTCAAATTTTGATATATCTTTCAGTGATACAGGGTAAGTAATTCCTTGAAAATTGTACCTATGTCTTTGATTTTCATAGTGTTGGTTAGGTTTATCGAAATGATTTGGTACAAACTTAGATGTCATCGCATATCTAAAACATTCATTATCTTGATTTTTCACATTAATACATGATCTTGTATCCTTAATTCTTTTGGGCAAAGGAATGTAACTAGATCCCATTAGTCCATATCCATGTTTATGAACTCTTATATCTAATACTTCAATACTTGTAAGACTCCATCCGGATCCTCTTCCTTCGTGTTCCTGAATTTTTGTTAATATTTCTTCTATACAGTTTTCTACTATTGAATCAATGTTTGAACTTTCCATAATGGTTCGGTTTTTTGTTATGAATCCTCTTGGTGATAATTCTTCTTGTACATTTATAAACATAGCTTCTAGTAGTAAACCAAATTTAAGAAAGTTCAATCTTTTCAATTCTTCTTTTAAAGTTTTACTTACAATTGGTTTTGCTTCTCTAATAAATTCTTCTAGCTTCAAGTTTTCATTTTGAATCTTATGATGCATTACTACTTTACCGGGTAATGCAAATACTTGTAGATTCGGTAAAGTAGTTGAAGATGTTGCAGTTATTTCATCTTGTTCTTCTTGTTCTTCTTGTTCTTCTTGTTCTTCTTGTTGTTCTTGTTGTTCTTGTTGTTCTTGTTGTTCTTGTTCTTGTTGTTCTTGTTGTTCTTGTTCTTGTTTTTCTTCTGAGTTGTTGTGAATTAGTTCTTTATGACAGTTTAATAGAATTTCATCGTGAAACGATTCCAAACATTTATCGCAACAATACATGTTGAGATGTTTACTCTTCGAAATTTCACCAAGAAATGAAATGGGCTCTCATGTTCCTCCTTTTATAACGGTTCCCCCACCACTATTTCATCTTCTTCACTATCCAAGGAAATCAAACATTTTGAACAAAAATATTAACCTTCTACAAACTAATTGTTCATTCGTGTTCTTTATTCCCATTGGAGTTTTAGTATATACTTCTTTATATTCAAGCTTTAACGAACTTTCCCCCACCCAACTAATTGTAGTTACTTTTAGGTGAAAATGGCTACAGCACAGACACTTGGTTAAACTAAATTTGTGCATAAATTAACTAAAGTTAAACTAAAAATTCGCATAAATTAAAAGTTAGTTCAAAACTAAAATTCGACAGTATTAAAAAAAAACTCTTACAGTTGAACAAAAATAAACGTTAGTTCAAAACTGAAATTCAACAGTGTTAACCAAATTCTAACAGTCGAACAAATAGGTCAAGGTAATCCAATTTAACGCGAGAACGAGGAATAGAGCACTAAGTGGCATGTTAGTCCATTACCACAAAGTGATCTATTCCTCGCTCTCTATTCTACATCTACTTTTTTGGGTTTACTTATTTATATTAAAATGTTCAAATTTTACTATGTAGAATGTCCATTCTTGCTCTTCAACTCTTCGATTGTTTTTAGCAAATATTCGTTAGTTTTCACCAAAGTCTTCATTTTGCTACATCCAATTTCAATGGAAGGAATTATAAGTTGTAATTTTATAAGTTCAATCTTTTCTTTCTTGCGAATTTCTCTCTTTATTATGTTGTTCCTTATTTTTGCTGAAGATTTAAACTCCATGTTGTTTCTGCTAAAGCCACAATAATAAAAGTCTCTTCAAACAACCTGCATTTATACACATTCCCCCACCATTTTATAATCCCCACTCCTTTCCCCCTTCTTTATAGGATTTGAAAGGGATAGGGTGTAGGGTGGGGGAAGGGTAATTTTGTTATTACACTAGTTGTGCAAGAAAATAGCCGCCAGTGTCCACACCTTGTTCATAGCACTCCATCATAGATTGTGCCCACTGCAACATGCGGTCTCTGTCATTTGGTGTGACAAGGAAAGAATGACTATCACCATACAATATAAAAGAGTCAATTCGTACATAACATCCTGAGTCCAACCATTTATTAGCTTCAGCCATAAACTTTTCTATTGTATCAAATGGAAATTGTGGATCAATTGCTATAACTTTACGTTCTTCACTAAGTTCAACAGTATAATCATCATCGTCCTCATCATCTTCACTTTCACTGTCATTACTTAAAGTGTCTTCAGATTCTTCAAAAACATCAGAAATTTCGGAAAAATTGAAATTTTCATTCAGATGAGGAGGCATTTTGAAGCAAGAAATATTGTAAACAGCAGAGACGAAACGACAAGAGCGGCGTGTAGAAGAAAAATGAAGGGGTGACCAACGCTCGCTCCGCTTTTATAATAGTATGCAAATGAGGGGTAGGAGCTGACCGTGACCAGTCATCGACCCAAAGGAGTGGGGGGAAGTACTTTTCTTACTACTTGGATGGAAGTAGGTTAGTAGGTCACGAGACTTAGAGTGTTAAAAAATAATGGGGGAGAAACACAACGCTGTAACGCATTGTGTTTCTCCCCCATTATTTTTTTAAGCAACAATTTGGAAAAAACTAAGTGAATTTACTGTTTACGCCCCCACCTTGTAATACGATCCTTTTTATCCCTGAGGAGAAAGTCTTGAGAATCTAAATTGTTAAATCTCTTCTCTTTACACAAATTCTCACAAACTCTAATTTTATATTTTAAGCCGTTACATTTTGCTAAAATGTGTTGGTGGTCAACAACACTTAGAAAAAAATATTTCAAACCTTTCTTAAGCCTCTCTCCTCTGACGGATATTATTTCAGGATCGTCTTCAACGGTGGGGGTTTCTGTCAGTTGTGGTCCAGAAAGATGTTTCACGACATGTACACGGCAAAAACTTTCGTTTTTAACACATTTCCTCCCACAAGCTGATCCTTTCTTAATTCCCCTGGTGAGCACTTCAGGGCAAGTAGTGGGACGGCTAAATGCCCTACGACGCTCTTCTTGTAATAATTGAAATTGCTCTGAAGGAGCAGGCTTAGGAGCAGGTTTGGGAGTAGGCTTAGTGGATTTAGTTTTATGATAGGTGTGGTCTTCAGGCATAGTAAGTGGTGGGGTAGGAGGCAATGGTGACAGTGGAATGACAGGTGTACTAAGACGATGAAGCAAAATTTCAAATGAAGGGGTATTAGGACGGGGAGCTGGCTTCTGTGGAGGCGGCATGATGGTTGATGGCGGTGTAGAGTCGTTTAAAAGCGAAGTAGAAGGCGAAGGCGGTGAAAAAATGCTTCGAAGTTTAGAAGTCTTGGTAGGCGGAAGAATAGTGCCAGAAGTTGAAGGTTGGGATCCAAGTTGCTTCTTGTACCAGTCAGGAGGATTTTTCAGACGAAGAGTTTTCTTAGGTGCAGTAACAGCCGTAGTAGAAGTTGAAGTAGAAGTAGAAGTTGAAGTAGAAGTTGTAGTTGGCAGAGATGACATGGTTGTGGCTCCAAGTTCGCAGCGTAACGTCTGGAATCAGAATGAAATGTTAGCCGCAGTCGGTGCGTCTTTTATAACAATATGCAAATGAGAGGGGTAGCAGCTGGCTGAGACTGATTATTGACCTGGGAGGTGGGAGAAAAGGGGAAAGAGAAGGTATTTATTTTAAATAATTCGCATAACTTTTGACTAAAATAAGATAACCACATTCTTCTTTTACCAAAATGTTTGTCTTACATAGACCTTTTCAATGATGTATCGCTTGTCCAAATCCGTCAATCCGTTATCAAGTTATAGCCATTTTAATTTTTCAGGTCATGACCGGTCGTTCACCCGGAGTAGTGGGGGAAGGAGTGGGGGTAGGAGTGGGAGAAGGGGGGGGGGATCGACTCCATTTTTTCGGGGGGGGGGGGGAGGAGGGGGGGGGAGGGGGGGGAGGGGGGGGAGGAGGGGGGATCGACTCCATTTTTTCGGGGGGGGGAGGGGGGGGGTCATTGACCCTTCCAAAAGTGGGTCAAGGTCATTCAAGATTTATAATGATCCAAGGTGATGGGAACAGTAATACTGTTCCCACCACCCTGTTTGCCTAACGGTTCCCACTCCCAACCCACTAGTTACGTTCTGCAAGGGACATCGACGCAATTTTGTTTGGACCGTCCGGGTCTACCGTAACGGTCCGGTCCGGGTCTACCGTAACCATGAATTCCAAGGGAAACTGGAACAGCTAATGCAGACACGCAACTCTAACACCCACCCAAGCTAATCCCACCCATTATATTCCTAAACAAAATGCAAAAACCTAGTCCGCAATTTGCGGATGTCCCACCCCTTCTAAGTGAAGTTCAACGGAACTTCTGAATTTACATTTAATCTACCCCCTAACATCTAGCTGTAAGGCAAAACAACATTAATTAGTAATACCAACACTTAAAACTAACAACACATCATTATTAAAAACCAAATAATTCAACACAACCAAATACCATCATTATTCTTAAAATTAATACACCTTAATGCTAAATACCTCTTAAAATTAATACACCTTAATGCTAAACCCAACTTATAACTAACATCGCAATGCGCAAATTATTTCTTAAATTAAATACAACTTAAAACTAAACACACACACACACACATACCACATTGCATTAAAAAACGCAACATAGTAGAAGAAATTCAAATATATGTAGGCCTACTATATATTTGAAACCTCTTGCTGAGTCGCCAACAACCTTTCGCTATGAAAGTTTGTTGACGACTGACGCTAAGATCAGGCTCGTATTGCTCCTCGGATTCTCGAGTAGTGGGGGAAGTTGTTTCACTCCAGTACAGTGTTCAATCCAGTCCAGTTCGCAGCAGTGTAAAAGGAAGGCAAAGGAGTGGGGAGCGGCGCATGCGCAACAACACAAAACCAAGGTTTGAGGTTAGAATTATCCATGTGCAATAGCGCTAAAGTGAGTAATACAGGACTAGGCGCATGCGCATAGCATAGACTGATTCCGATCCGGAGAACTCGTTGCATGCGCAGCAGGTTTGAGGTTAGAATTATCCATGGCAGCTGCCATGTTTAGTCTGGTTTCACCACATAGAGTCAACAACCGGTGATGACCGGTCATTGGCCTAGAAGGAATAGGGAAAGGTGGTGACCGGCCATTGACCCAGAGGAGTGGGGGAAGGAGTGGGGGAAGGGGGGGGGGCTCCATTTTTTCGGGGGGGGAGGGGGGGGAGGGGGGGGGAGGGTCATTGACCTTTCCGGTCGGTCATTGACCCCAAGGAGTAGGGATAGACACAGAACCCTACTTCTCTTACTACTCAGGTGAAAGTCGGTCAACCAGTCATTTGCTTGCCATCTGCCGCCATCTGGCTGGAGTTATTGCCTCTATAAAGGTGGGTAGTTTATCGCGCTACAAACATTCATTGCCTCGCATCCGCTCGGTCATCATCTCTTGTTAGTTTTATGTTATGACTACTTCACTTACTAGGTTTGAGGTTAGAATTATCCATGGAATAGCCTTTGTAAATTCTAACCTATAAAATTACTACTCTGGCTTTCTGTTTCAATTTCTTTTACACTTCATTTTATATCTCAGTCTTCTTTTAACCTCTGAACTTAACACATCGGTTATGATGACTGCACAATGTTTAAAATTAAAGCTTTTGCGAACACAACACATATTACGAAGTACTTCTAAACCTTCAATTTCAAAGTGTAGAACTAATTTAAATAGAGTTAGGAAGAAGTACAGTTTTAACCCATTATACTCTTCAAAGACTTCGCAGGTTAATGTTGATGATAGTGTTATTTACAACATTTTGCATTCTATGTTACAATTCAACAACTTTGAACTTGCTACACCTATCGACTGTGTTCAACAAGTTTTTTTATTTTACCCCTACTATTCCTCATATAAGCGCTGTCACCACAATTCCTACTTCATGCTCCTCTATTCTCTTCAGCTGAGCTAAGATTTGAGGTTAGAATTATCCATGGCGGCCGCCATGTCTAGTTCAATTTCACCACATAGAGTCGGCGACCGGTTATTGGTCTAAAGGAGTGGGGGAAGGGGTGGTGGGGGGAAGGTTGCCGTTTTATAAGCCCTCTCCCTAGGCGGCGCTTCTCATTCGATCGCCAACTTTCAAACGAGAAACACCTCTCCCATGGCACGAATCAATTATCCCGCTATCACCAACTACTTCAACTTAAAACTATTTCTGGTGATAGTTGGATAGAATTTTTTAAAACTTACTCTGGATGACCTTGACATATTTTCCACATCTCAGTTATAAGTTTGAATTTCAATTTTGAACTAACTCTTAATTTTTCTTCAACTGTTAGAGTTTCGTTAACACCGACGAATTTCAATTTTGAACTAACTTTTAATTTTAATTTTATGCGCAAATTCACTTCACCCTAACGCCAACACTATCGCCATCTCCACCCCAACCTATATGACATAAAATATAACTACAGCATCTCATATATACCCTCTAACCCCCACCGGAAGCTATGTGACATGGCAGCTGGCGCCAGCTGCCGCGGCACGTGGCTCCGTGGGCACGTGGCCGGTTTTAAAAGTGACCAAAACACACTACTTTTATTGTTTGACATTCTCATTTTGCAAATTTTACAAATATATAATAATTTACGGTCTCACAGACCTCCGTCACCGAAGTAAGGACTTACGGTAGACTTAGTATATTTTCTAAAATAACATATATTTGTATTTTTCATAACTCGTTTCTCAAAAAACGATTGAATAATTTTTCTAATTTGAAAATTTAATTTTAAGTTAGGACTTTTGAAATTTTAAAAATTACACAATTAATTCAGTTTTTAGATTCAGTTAAAAATTGTTGTATTTTTCAAAATGTGGAGTTTTTTGAAAAACGTGTACTTCAATTACATTTTTTTTTGCCCTTCAAAATGAGTTTTCACTATAAATTTATCTTCCCAGTACTCTAAAATTGAAATGAAAATTTTCTCCAAAAAAGTTCCATTCAAAATACATAAAAAATTGTATGTAAAAGTTGGTCTCCCAGACCGACATCACCAGTTGAAGCCACAAAATCACTTCACCACTGCAGGGTTAATATCGACGGGATTTCCCCGTATTTAAGTAAAGTCAAAAATTGGTATTTTTAGACAAAATGTGTTCGAATTAGGTGGATTTTCAGAATATTGGACTCTACTGTAAAATGATACTTTTTTCAAACCTCCATTGCCCGTCACTATGAGGTGATCCGCATAGGCCTGTGCGGTGATCTAACGACAGCAAGGTACTGTCACGGCATTAAGTCACATTGGCTAGCCAGAGGTGACCGCTCATGTTTATGCGTGAAATGTCATCGCCCGTGATCGAACCTGGGACCGCTGGCTTGTGAGGCTTGAACTCTACTTCACTGACCTGCCGCTCCCGTAATGCTCTTTATCATAAAATAAGAATAAAAAATTACACAAAACGTAAATTGTAATTTTTATCAACCGTATTGTATTGGTGTTATTGTAATTAGTAAATTAATTTGTTAGCACTTAGTATTGAAAAATACAATTATGTTTCGTTCTCAAATGAGTGTTGGTAATTTTTCTGAGATTATTCAAACATCAATGTTTTATATGCAATACACAATTTTAAAGGTTATAATTCTTATAAGTAGTAAAAATTTCATATCTCCCATGTTAACGATATAAGTTACGAAAAACCACGAGAATGCCCCAAAGTTTTGACAAAATTTCGATTTTAAGTGTGTTGAACCTCATAAGCATATTTACATTAATAATTAACCATAGTTAATAGGATTAACTAAGAATATGACTATTCATATTCTTAGAATATTTAACTGGTAACAATAAAAAATTTTTTAGGTAAATTTATGCTTTATGATCTTTGTATAAATGTAATTTTATTAAACCCTTGCACTTTCCAATTTTCTGCTAATTTTACTAGATGGCGGACATTGCCATCGTGAGAAAAGTCGGAATTTTCACTAGGTCAGGGACACTACTGAACTCACCATAGTATGTTTTGTTATTCAGCCAATTTTGCCTAGGTCAAGGCAATAATTTGGCTAGTGGTCTGGACTATATAAAAAGAGCTCTACAACCACTCATCTACCCAACCAGTAACTGGATCTTATTTGTATGTTCTTCAAAATTTTAATTTATTTTATCTTTTTTACTGGCATGATATAATAGGTACTAACTCTTTAAAATACATTATTTCCATAGTATTCTTCAGTTAAATGTCATGAATCTTAATAAATCACCTGTAAAAAATAAATGAAGATTTACAATTCCTTAATCAGTAGCCCGGTTTTCTTTAAATTTGCCTGCTCATTGAAGAAATTAACTTTTAGTGTTCAACTAGCATTAAAGTAGGGTTCTTTTTAAATAATGTAATTTGATTTATTACATTTCACATGTTGAAATTCGTAAATCATGATTTCTTGAATTGGAGTATTTAATGAAAACCAAGAATTTTTTATTTATTTGTGGAATATGTCACTTTGAATAAAATTGCAGTATTTGCAATGTATTAATTAGTTGGGTTGAATTGCTTACAAGTGAAAGCTAAAATCACAAATTTCCAATATAGGTTTTGTATACGTAAATCAATGTAGCAATATTACCATGTGGTCAGTGAAAATTAAAATTTTAAAGTTTGTCTCAGTTTGTTACAGTTGATTTTGAGTGGTTAAAGTTGATGGTACAAGAGGCACGGATATAAAATAAATGTTTTAACAACTGTATTGTTAAAATTGATATTCTTAATATATTTGTTTTAGGGTGGTTTGGAATCCGCAAAGATTTTTCACAGTTTTTGCTCAGTATCTGTCCGTTCCTTCAAGAGTACGCCAACATCGCCTACTCATCGGGTCGCACTTCAGAAAACGGTGAGCGAAGTGAAGTGAGTGCACAACCCATCAAGGACAAAGGTCACAAAAAATGTGACCTGAACAAACCAGTTGTGCCAGTTATATCAATAGAAATGCCTGACTAAGCAAGCTGTCATGTTTTTTACGGTTGTAAAGTTACCTGGTATAGATTGATCCCTCCCAAATCATGATATTAATTTTATTGAAGTACAATAGTATTTCTTTTTGTACGTTTCTAAAACCTTTTCGTTAGGATATTTTTTACTTTCCTCCTTGGTAATCATTGCTCTGAGAATACTGACAATTTTGCCTGCTCAACATTTGTATTTGAAACTAATCTTAAAATGTTGTTTATCTAAGTTGTGTCAAATCCAATCACTGTTATAAATTTATTGCCTTTTAAAATTTTTGTAGCATACAAGATATTGATCATATCGTAAAATATGTGTCACAATTGTAATAAGTATTTATTGTTCGAAAGAAAACTATAAAATTTTCATTGTAAAGTGAATTGAAGGAAAGATATGGCGTGCCAGGATATCATTTGTTGGCTTGAAGATAGAAGACTGATTTTTCAATATTCAAACTTCCGATATTGGGGTCTTAACTATTCATTTCATACTATTAATAAGTTAATTTGGCATTTAAAAATACCAACTTATAAATTAACCAACATGGTTTAATAATGTAATCTGGTTTTTGGTGAAGGGATTAAGGAATTAATTATTATTTTTCTAACATCAGTGTATTTCTAGTTTAACGTACATTTTAATGACATCAATAGAATCAACCTTAATGAAATCAAAATACGCATAAGCATTGACCATTTGTAAAAAGTTTAAAGCATTATGAAATTCATTAATTAACCATATTACATTGATATACTGGTGATAAATTTAGTTAAGTTAGGATAGGACCTGTAAGGCTGTACAAATCAGTTCTCTGAAACTGTGCAAATCTTCATTGGCCTTATCAGCATGACAAGTTGACTTTCATTATAAGTAAATAATGAGTTATAATGTCTTATATTTGAGTACAGTACAATTTGTTAAATTATTTTATTTTTGTGACGAATTGGTTACATTGTGCATAAATTAACTACATAAAATAGTGCAACACCTTTGTTACTGGCTAATAAGATTGATAATTCAAGCCAAGCAATTTTTTTTACAATTAATTTATTTTGTATCTCAACTTTATTGCATCTTATCAGAGTTATTATTTTTTATACATTTTGTACATAATTTTTACATGTATCAAACTAATATTTTTATAAGTTTTTAAGGTAATATCTGTATATTTATATTACATTTTGTAAATATTTGTGCATGATTTAAAATCATGCAACGTTTATGTGTAGGTTAAGTCCTTGTTGTATAGATTATACAAAATAAAAAATCATGTATGTACATATTTGTTGCAAAATATGTACTGAGAAGTATAATTTCCTGTGTACTCTTTGATGTATAAATGTATAAAGTCAGTTAGCCAATAATGTTTTTGTACTTGTAACTCTGAAATTTTTACAAAACTCCCCCTGTTTGTACTATGTTCAAAATATCACAAATTTTGGTTTCTGAAAGAATAAAAGCTTTAGGAATGTCTCCCGTTATACTTTGAATTTACATTACACTCTTGGTTATACAACAGGTATGGAATTCTGGTCTTGGCCAGTGTACAAAAAAATAGGGTCTCAAGTGGATCTGCTTATATCAATTGGTTGAAATAGTGGAGGTTTTGAACCGTTTATGCGAAGGTTATTCATCTCATTTAACATTATAAACACAATAATTGTCAATATAAACTCAATATAAATTTTTAAAAAACATGTATTCAGTTATGGTATTAGACAACGTTTAAAGCGGCCTACTCACGTACCAGCCCAGCTCGGCGAACTTGGCCCGAACGAGCAATGTTTGGTAAAAAACTATTGTGTGTAGGCAACATTGGGCCAAATCGGCGGGCAAAGTTCGGCCCGATGAAAATCAGATCTAGTTAGACATTTTTGCCCAACAAGCGTTGTTCGGGCCATCCAGCTGGTGTGTACGTTGGCATCGTTCAGTCGAGCTGAGGTCCCTTTAGAAGTGAAAAGAACATGTTGGGTGGACACTGTATTTCTCATTAAATTATCCTTCATTTCAATCTTGGGACTAACTGTTTTCATATGTAAGAGAATGTTGTACTGTTTATTCGTAATTAGTTCTTGTAGTCGTCAGGATTCTTTTCCTTCAATACCTTTAATAGTTTCATATCACCATACTTCTGCTTTTCGATTGGCAACATTTTACAAAAGTTTTTTTTATGTTTCGGTTCATCTTTTTTAAGCACTGCATCCATTAAAACTAAAGCAACAAGACATTTTGTTATAAACACAACCAGAAAGCACTTCACAGTATGCATGTTTGTGGCCTGGAGTGAGACTGTAGAGTTGGCCTGTGTGTAGGCAGCTTCCAGTGCCGAGCCCGGTCAGCTGAACCTGGCGCGTTGAACCGGGCTCATACGTGAGTAGGCCCCTTAAAAAGCCAAATGGTTAAAACAATGTTTAGGTACATTAATTGTTCGAACAATATAGAATTTATACAGTCTATTGTGAATCTTTTTACATTTTGATAAAGTAGTAGAAAGTACTTAAGTAAATCTGTTTTTTAAGTAATTAAGTAACTTCATTGAAAACAATTTTAAAACATGAGTTTTGAAAAAAAAAATTGGAATTCCACATACAGCAGTAAAATCTTGGTGACTATATCACAGAGATTTTGCATTTGCTGCCCTTGCACAGAGTGACCGAACGTGTTGGATTACCACTAGTGTCAGTTTAATAACTGCCGGACTTTCGAGATGGTACTGTATTTTCAGCTAAGGAGTTTTGGGGGCTAACTTTAGGCCTAATCATGTAAAAAAAATAATGTACAGATTAAGTTTAAAAAAAATGTTACAATACCATATAAATATTTTGAAGGAATTCAGTTTCAGTTAATAAGCGTATTTTGTAATTTTTTTTTTTTTTATAAAATAAAGTTCTTACTACAAATATCTCTATAATTGTACCCCACCCCCAAATGCCCTGAGGGTTTAATATCGATACATTAATGAACGTAGACGCCTAAGGTACCTAGGAACAAACATTCCTCAAGATGGACTTTGTATGTTTTAATATCACTGAGATAAAATGAAAAATTTTTTTGCTAGAACTACCTGGCAATGTTGATATTTGTGCACTAAATATAGCCATTTTTAATACAGTTTATGCAAAATAGCTGATTCCTACATTCCACTTTGCTCACTTTATTATAGTTTAGCGCACTTGATTATATTTTTGCTAACTAGTTATACAAAACACTATTATGAAGTGTGGGCACTATTGTGCCTATGAGAGAAGGCAGTAACTTGCTTAATCTTTCAAGTGTTGGTTAATAATTAAATGGATTCCTCGTATCAGGTCTGTAGAGAGAATAGCCCACAAGCGCTCAGAAAAGCGATCCTGCTCCCCCCACCACTGTGACTGCTGTGACGTAGCATCGGTTCAGCACCATACAGCACCTCGTTTGTTGCGCATGGTGTTTGCGCTCGTTTTGTTGCACATTTTGGATTGAATACAGTAGAAGCTCTCTTAACCGGCCCCTACGGGACCAGACTATGGTCGGATAACAAACAAGGTCGGTTAAACCGAATAATACCTTAATAAGTTAATAGTATTTAATTCAACTATTTTATTATTAAGGCTTCTAAGCCATGACTGGGGTTGATGTAGGCTAGGTTGGAACAGAATGAAGCGACTGTGCTAAATATCTCACGAATGGCTTAAAGCTGATTACTATCGTTGGATACACTACTTTTGGTAGGCCCTTGACTTGGGGAGGTCTAGAATAACATCAACTTAAATTATTGTAGTAAACACCACATAAAAAATTTATAGGTTATATTTTAAAAGCTTACTGGTTGTTAAAAAAATATATAAAACACCATGGATACAAATAAACAGAATACTTAATACATTTATATATTCTAAGATAAACCAATGAGGCAAGACAATATAATTAAAATTATTTTAACAGACAAAGGGTAGAAATAAGTTAGCATTTTCTTACCACATATTTATTTTGTATCTAAGAAAATATGCAGTGTGAAACTTTTACATCGTGATCCACTGTCAGTCCTCAAGCTGTCAAGAAATCAAAATAGATTTTACAATACAATTACGGACGAATTACCTTTTTACATACTTATAGGTGTAACACTCAAGGATCTAAGATTAAGGGTTTTACCTTCCGCAAATTTTGGTTTTACAAATATGCTGTCAATAAAAGATTATCTTATTAACGCTGTATTTTACACTGTACAAAAATTTCTTATATAGATTTTATTACTACAGGAGAGGTATTCACATTTTATTTTTATAAATGCATCCTGTTCTACTATAAATTGAAAATTAAATAATAAATAAAATAACAAATTGTAGAACAAGATAACAATGTATCATAGAAATCTTTGTCTGTCGGAAAAAAGTAATACTACCAACATAAAAAATTAAATACTGGTGGCTGACTTTAACATGTGTTGTAGAAAAGTCGTATTCAGTGCAAATGTACTAGATTTGACAATCTTCATCTTGCAATAGTTGTTCTTGATATAATGCTTAAACTTACTTTCTTTTCATCTGGGAAACCTTCCTTTGAGTAATGGAAAATGCAAACCCAACTCATTATTGATACAGAGCAGTTTTATTTTTCCTTAAAAAAAAAAAAAAAATAAATAAATAAAATAATGGGATAAAGAACAATAGTCATAATGGTGTTATTAACATTTGTCGTGGAATATTCGGGAAGTTATCATTTTTAACAATAGTACTATCACTGAAAACATGTATGCAAATTTTAAAAAGAATTTGTCAAAAAACAAATTATATGATGTTTACTAGGTTAGCTCATTTTTAATTCCCTCTAAGGAGAGCTGCTATTTCCTCCTTAGAGTAAACTAAAAGACTTTTTAGAAATTCTAAATATTTTTGCATCTCTGTTGCATAACCAATTTAGTTAAAAAATTACAATTATCTTCTGCTGAAAATACTTTGACAGTTTTATCTATTAATTGTGAGTTTGTTTGGCTATGGTAAACAGAAATAGAACTGGTTATTCGAAGTCAACTAAGGAAAACCAGCTGATTAATATACTTAAATTCAAATAGACAGTAATCAGCTGGAAAGTCATCTTAAGAGGGGTTTGGAGTCAATCCTGATTTGTTATTTTTGCCATAAGAACAATGATAATGCAAAACAATAAATCGTTTATTAGGAATCAGAAAATTGTGGTTTAGGCCTATCAAGAAGGATATTGAATGTGAGGAACTTTTTTAATAAAATGTATATAGCCGTTTACTAAATGGAAAGTACAAATCCCTTTCATAATTAAAAAGCAATCGTTCACAAGCTTTTATAGTAGTCTTTCACATTCAGTAGAAGCTCTCTTAACCAACCTCTACGGGACCGGACTACAGTATTGTGGGATAACAAAAAAGCTCGGTTAAACCGAATAACACCGGAAATATGTGTTAATAGTAATATGTTTAAAAATATTTGCAATGCAATCAATTATTCCTAACATATCAATCAATAAATAAATAAAATAAATGGATAGTTATGGTATAAAAATTGTTTAAATAAAATAAAAAATTAGCAAACACAGTTAGAACAGTATAGACACTGCCCCCATGAAATATTAAAAGCAATTCACTGAATTTGATTTGCTACGTATAATATGATCAACCTTTCACTTTAACATTAAAGCTATTCATAGAACGACATTGGCTTGCATGGCGGAAGTTTATAAATTGCAGGAAAATGGTCGGTTGATCCGTGGTCGGTTGGGAGTACTTCTACTGTAATCAATGTTGCAAAAGTGATGCTACTGTAAATCCATCTAAGATTCACAGTTTACTGAATCAATCAACCAAAAAATTAAAGCAATTATACAACATGCGGCAATGACAATGCAGGTTTAACAATGCTCTTATGAAAAATAAATCCAACATGGCGGCACTTTAAGGCTCTCTTAGACTGCCAGTGATGTTTGCTTTTACTCTAGCAATATCCAGATACAAATAAAATCATATAACTAGATTTGCAATAAAAATAAAAAACTTTTTGTAAATTGTTTCATAAAATTGAGAAGCTTACTTTCTCCCCAACATGGACAAATTTCTTGCTCAAATTGAATTTTGTTTTTGCATCATAGATTTTTTATTCTCATAGAAATGTTCAGTTTGAAAAATTGTCGTTAACTAAAATTATAAATCAGAACTTCTATACTGTGATATTAAATAGTCATAATTCTATGGTTGTTATTATTATAGTAGGATTCACGAAAATAGTCCAATGAGAGTCGATACATTGTTGGAAAATTTACTCTGAAATCTATTTTCATACTGTATTACACATGGTAAACATGACCACAAATGACAACATAGCAGGGCGAGAGGGGGTGAAGGGGGGACACCTGTTAACATTTCCATCAGACTATTTTCGTGCATCTTACTATAGCACAGATGAATTTTCTCCAGTTTATTATTGTATACAACTTCTTAACCAATCTTAGACAAATAGTAAGAACATATGAACCCAAAACAAGCATCATCCTTGTTAGCTTATCTCAATGTATTTGCTTTTGCTGCCTTCAAGTTTTCTGTATGTATATCTTGCGTAAAAATATGCAAGTACAGAATCACTATCACATGGTTGTAGAAGTATAAAAGACAGAAACAATTCTACGAACAACCAATTCATGGGACAGTCAGCACGTTGTATGAACGTGAATGTTAACGTTAGTATTTTCCACATGAACAAAAACAAAAGTGAATGACAATAGTGTATTTTATAGATTTTTTCTCAAAATATAGCTGCCTAAATTAATTTTTTCCAACACATTTCCTCGTTGAAGACAAATTTAGGTATTTTAATTCTGTAATAAAAACGTTGGTTAGGTTAAAATGTTATCTAAGAGTTCTTTCTCTGAAGTCTTATTGGAAGACAATAGTGATGAAAAATAATGTAGTATCACTACTCATCCATATTTTAAGTTTAAAAATGTAAACTGATATTTTTATGAACCATTCTGGTTTTGCAGGAAACTGGTTTGTTATCTAACAACCATTTTTATCCAACAACTTTTACCATTTTTTTCACAAGCTAAAAACCTGTAAGCAAATGCTTTGAGAATAATAAATTCATTATCGTACAAAATACAAATATATTTTATTTGGTCAAGATTTTTGAGTTACCTTACAGAGGAACCTCGAAAAACGTCAATGCTGTTTCTGGCATTCTGAATATAAAATATTAAAGCTAAGCAACATGATAAAAAGCTAAAATTTTTCTGCACAGCATAATTTTTCTGATCTTGCAAACAGTTTGGCTGTAGATTATTCTGTCCTTTTGAAGTAACGGAAAACTCCTTTCCTGTGAATTGAAATTTTTTATCCAATATATAAATTTTAAAAGCTTTGGAGCGACTGAAGGTTTTAGCCCGTGTATCCCACGCAGAGGCTATTCCTAAGTGAGACCTCTCAGATTTTGTACTGGTTTCCTTTCCTGTATATGAATATGTAAGAAAATAAATTATTACTATCATTGATGTGGTATATATACCGGGATAGTCAAAATAAAAAACAAACATGAATTCCTAAGTTAGATTTTTTGAAGTTCCGCTGTTTTGTCATGCCCCTAGACCTTTAAATGAATTCACAGTGTTACAAACAAGTTAGCTTAAGTATTCTGTAGAAATTTGTGGCCGCAGAAACCTCCATAGTCTTGGCGCTTCTAAGCTCAGCTGGAAACAGTGCTATCCATCGCAGAGTCACTGATCTTCAACCTGAAAGATTACAGATTCATTAAAATTGAGCAATGAAGTTTGTTTCCACAACACGGATGCAATTTTATAACGTTATTTCCTTGAGTCATTGCAGAGTTATGAACAATATAGGTGTTTTGTTTTGCAAATATTTGCTGATGATGCTCAAGAAGTCTTCATTGATCAGCATAAAATAATATGTTTGTAGAAAAGACATAAAAATCAGCATAGTATAAATAAAATATACAAAACAATCGATTGGCCAAATTTTTATTTCCATTTTTAAATGTTGCAAAGATTCCATTATGTATGTCACAGGTAGCAAAGATGGCTTGAAGAGAATCAACTAGCTAAATAAAATCAAGGTAAAGATGTATATAGAAAAACAAATAACATCAAGGGCACCATACCAATAATTGTAATAATAGGCGTACAAATGGGTAGCTTAAGCCATCTATCGACAAAGTCCTTAAGTCACAAAAAAATATCATGAGATGGATCTTTGGACTGCGCTGGTCACATCCATGCCGTGAAATATTTCTCCGTCATAGAATTCTTACAGTACTACAGGCTTACAGGTCAATTTGTATCCATGGTGTTTTGTCATTGACCTTGAATTTACATCTTCTCTAAAAAAATAAACGGTATCAGATAACTGACACATACTTTCTCCCAAGAATATGAAAAGGTGTTAAAAGCTTCAAACATTAATGTCTTGATGACTCAGTCGGATAGCTACCAGCTGAGCAGCTCTCGTTTGACCCTACGCACGTCTGTGACTTTTAACAACGTACTGCGTTTACCGCTAAACGAAAAATTGAATTTTCTCTGCAACCACTTGACGTAGAGCAATAATTTAAAGTACTGGATTATTTAGTTTCTTGAGCTTGATTTAATGGTGATAAGTAAAATTTATTTTGAGACAACAGCTATTTTGAAAATCCAAAAAATTGATTTTTGAAACACTTTTTACTCTATAACTTTTGAACGCGCATTTTCTCGGAGATGCGGATGGGGTCATTTTATTCACCATTTTAAGCTAAATAAACCACAAAATTTTAATCAAAATCGTTAGAGCCGTTTTTAAGAAATTTGGATTTTTCACGATTTTTGAGGGTTTTTTGGGGTAAAATACCCTTAAAAATAAAAAATTCAAAAAATGAAAAAAAACGCCTGGAATTATTGTAGGTTTGGACCTACATACCAAATTTCACCAGAATCGGACCATTGGGGCATTCTCTAGCTCTGTATACATCCTGACACACACACACACACACACACACACACACACACACACACACACACACACACACACACACACAGACATCACTCTGAAAACAACTTTTTTGGACTCAGGGGGCACCAAAATGGATAAATCCACCAACAATTCAAATTCGAAAATTTTGAGGAAAACAATACTTTCTCCATATACTATGGTATAGGGGGAGAAAGTAAAAAATGAATCATGCAGAGCCACCAGAGCTTAGCACTTGCTATTCTATCCAATCTACAAGACTTCAAAATTTGAAAAAAAGGAGCTTATTATATTGATATTAAGTTTTTTAATTGTTTTCCCCAAAAATAAAAGAATGTCGGTCCAAAGCTCAATTTGGGAGAGAGTTGAAGAAGTTTTTAGAGGCTCACGCTTTTTACTCGATAAAAGAGCATCTGGAGCAAAGAAGACCTTAGATGGATTTTTGTTTTATTATATTATTTTATCAAAGGTTTTATTATTGGTTTTTATTTTCATAATATATGAATTTAATCTTTTGTTATTCTGACAGTGTTATTAATTGTAAATGTAATATAATGACGATTCAAGATATTTGTATCAAATCACACAATGTAAAAATTAATTTGAAAATAAAGAATTTGAATTTGAAAGCAGTTTTTAAGTGTTGTTTAAAAAAGAACTTTATATCAATATATTATAAAAGTAGCTTATAAGGTATAAGATTCATTTATAGAATTAATTTGTTCCCAATAAATTACCATGAAAACTTTAGGAACGTTGTTTTTATACAGTATTATTCTCTCACTGTAAGTAAAATCACTGATCTTGGTGTCTCTCTATTAATAGGATAAAATATATTTATTAATACCGATATTTATAAAACAATGGTCCATCACAGTTGCATTTATCACAGGTTATGTACAGACGAACATGTTGCACTAGGTAGGCTACAACTGAGCACATTATTTTTCCAACGAGAATATTTAGTGTGCCAGATGTTGTTCTCATTAAACAAAGAATTAAAGGCGGGACTCGTCGTCTTGATAGCAGAGCAATAAAAGTGTCGGGTTCTCGTCATGCAAATACGAAACATTACTGCGGAACAGCAGAACAGCGTGCGGCGTTCCTGGTGGGTGGTTTTGGGGGGGGGGGGGGGGGGGTGCAAAAATATTGTGACGCCATATATCCATTATTATACATTATTATAATCATTGAACAGTAATTCTCAAACTGGAATTTTCAATCACATCTACTTAAAACATATTTACATCAACTGTAAATTGAAGTAAACCTTCAATTCGTCACTTGTGTATAAAGCGGAAATATTTTAAAGCAATTTGGTACCTGGGGATTGAGACCCAGTTATTGGTTTCAGGCTTATCACCTCTTTAAGGTTGCAGGGTAAAACAATTAAATATCACACTATACCATGTAGTACTGATCCTTGTAAAAAGTTTTGCACAAACTTCAGGTATTAACGTTAATTCAAATTTTATAACAATGTTCCAAAAGGCGGCATGTTAGCAAGGAGAATGAAGAGTGTGCAGAGCATGGTTTGGTTATGTTGGATCAGGTTAGCAAAAGATAAGGAAATAATGGTTCTGATATATTCGTTCACTCATCAAGTGTAATACTACTTCAAATCAAATCAAAATATAATATTAAGTGTAAAAAAATAAACACGCACACTATACGTCTGCGTACTACACTATACGTCTAGTAGTGACAAGCTAGACTGACTGAGTGCTTGACCTTGTGAATCAGTAACTTCCTTACTCAATGCAGGGCCCGGTGCGAGATCTGTCTGTGGGGCGTTTCCGCCGCTAAGACTGCACAACCACCCTCGCCTTCCCACAACTAATTTATCAAATTATCAGAGTGTCCAAGCCATGGCAATTCCGGTAAAATTGGGAATCATACGGATTTTTATCAGCATGAAAATAAGGAAATATCCTATAATATGTGATTTTGAATAATAATAGAATGAGAATGGGAATCTCTATTGGCATTTGAGCATTTACTTGTTATTGGTTTCGTTAACTTAGCCTAAAATAAATACAATCTGAATTAATAGCGGCCGCTAATGTCCGAAAAACGGAGACGCTCGTGCCCGACATTTAGAGAGGCTAGTAAACGTCGAATGTATACACAATAGTGTCCACCAATCTTGGAAGATCACGTTCGCCAACTGGGGCCACACAAATCCGTAGAGGATGTGCGCTTACTAGGCCGACAGTATCTGCCGATCTTAGGCGATATGTCCGCCGATCGGGTCAATGATGTCCCCGACCGGGGCAAATCTAATGGTCTTAACAATTAGGACATGAAACAAGATTACACGCTGGTCTTGTCATAGCTCAAAGTGTGAAAAAATACGAAACAGCCCGGGGCCTTCCCAGGGGCTGGGATCCGTGCAGCCGCACCTATCACACACCCCTCACTGCCTTGAACGGCAGGGCACACGGGAGATATTCGGAGCAACTTTATGACGTCATTGAATTAATTCCTTGAGTTACCACTAAGGACATTCTAGCGCTGAATACGCTCGATTTCAGAGTGGTTGTCTGCTACAACTGAAATATTGTTTATACACACTTAACTTTAACCTCTATAGGTTAAATGGATATACCATCATGGTTCTCTTCTTAAGGAGAAGTTGAAAACTCTTTTACGAAATAAATAAACTTTTATTTTTGTAATATATATATTTTTTTATAAGACCTCGCTTCCATAGATTCAACACGTTCAACATTTGAGTAGGCTATATAATTTTAGTTAGTCTGAAACGTAATATTTCGCAACTCTCTTGCCTATTCCTGAATTCCTCATAAACGAATCCTTGCCGAATTCAGTGAGATGTAAGATGTATTAACAACAGTAAGTACTTCAGTTGACATTTATCAAATTTTGTAGAACCAAAACCAAGGTGCGCACGGTCTGGATTGCAGAATGCTATATTCAAGATGTTATAATATAAAAGTATAAGTAAATAAGCCTAAAAATTCTTAAAGCATTTTATTTATAAATAATCTTATTAAAGTTTAAGATGAAAAATAGATTTCCTCATATTGATACAAAATCCACGTCAAATTTTTAGATTAGCACTCTTGAGTGTAGGCTAGTGTTATGTGTGTGATAGACTAATGGTGTAGGATTCTGCAATTCAAAGCTTGCACCCAGGTTTTTTTACAAAATTTCATCAAATTTTAATCACAGTACTTACTGTAAAGATATCTTACTGAATTCTGCAAAGAATTCGTTTATGAGGAATTCGTTAATAGGCTAACTGTCACTGTCAAGGCTTTTAGTTGCAGAAAATGACACACTAACCAAAAACATACTCAAATGTTGAAAACATTGAATATTTTTTATCAAAACTAAAGCACACCTATGGGCATATGGAAACTCTGATTAAATCATAAAATACTTATTACAAAAATAAAAAAATTTTATTTTGTAAAAGAGTTTCCAACTTTTCCTTAAAAAGAGTACCAAAGAATGATCTTAATTTCATAATCATAATGATCATAGGAATTCCTATAGAGGTTAGAGGGATTGTAAGCATAAACAATATTTAAGTTATGGCTGTAGCAGACGACCACTCTGAAATCAAGTGTATTCAGCGCTATAATGTTTTTAGCATAGACGGCATTGACTCAAGGAACTAATTCAGTAACGTCATAGTTACTCCGAAAATCTCCTGTGTGCCCCACCGCTGCCTTGAATGACCTTGTAGGCTACCCGTACATCAGACTCATTGTTGTCGGACAAGCGATAACGAACATTGTTGAACCAAAATTGTTAAACCTATGCTACCCCGACCTAGCATAACATTACTAAACCATGTTTAAATGGGTGGTGCATATAACAGACAAGTACATTTGGTAAGTAAACTTGAATTAATTACTTTTTAGCAATATCTTTTTTAGTAATTTTTACGAAGCAAATCAACTAAAGGTTTTTTTTTTAGACAAGCAAATTTGCATCGCTCTCTCGCCTTTCAGAATGTTTTAATATATGCCTGGAAATAGTGGGAATGCTGCTTTACGGTATAAATTTGTTGAATTACATATTAAAACTGTAACACGTTTGGGCAAGGATTATTGAGTTTCTGGTTTTTATTATATTAAAAATTGCGCAAACGAGTTTTATAAAAAAAAACATAGATGTAACTTTTTGGAGCGGAAAAATATTGGAGTAAAAATCATTTATTGTTTTAAAAGTGCGTTTTAAATCAAATAAAATCTTTGTTGATAGGATGAACGGAAAAAATGCAAAGAAAACAATTGATATTCAAAAGTTATCTCTCATGCATTAGTATTGATCTAGTATTAGTATTGCATCTAGTATTGATACAAATAAATCTCTCTATATGGACGCAGGTATAGAGAGAACATGGGCTGTGTATATTCATCTGGTAAGCCCAGACTTACACAGAGACAATGAAGACAAAGCATTAGGCTCAAATAACCGTTATATGAGTTATAGATATGCAAATTTCAGTTATTTATAACCTGATTATTAACTAACGAAATGAAACCACATGCCTATGCGTGTGCTTAAACGTTTAGAACATAAAACTACAGTTAAATGTCTCTGGATTAGACCTAACAGGTTTTATCCAGCAATGCTCAGCTCAACAGAATTTTTTTTCTTTTCAACAAACAAAGATTCAACAACCGACATTCATCCAAAGAGAAATTTCTTGTTTGTTCTTTACCTGATAGATAATATTTTTTACTTAAATTTGTTATTTAATCCTTCCTTGAGATTAATATAATATTTAAGAGTGTTTTTTAAAATTCAGCAAGTGTATTTTTACTTTAAAGGAAGTAACTTCTAAAAATATTTAAAAAATCCCCTCAGTGAAGGGGATTTCCCCTGAGAAGAAGCCTCAGTGGAGGACGATGCTTGGAGTCTTATTAGGTCGGCTGTCGAAACTAGGTTAAGTAAACGACAAGCAACGACCTTGCAGAAAAGTTTTACAAAACAAGAGTGAGCGTGACTCTATGGGTGATCACAACGTAATTAAAGAGGTGATGTTTACTCAATATATATTTACAGGTTTGATTTGTAAAAGATGGGAACGTATATCCATATCGCTCATTTAACTGTCATTGGCACCATTAGTTGTAATTTTTTTTCAATTTCCGTATTGAAAACAATTTATAGAGGTGAATAAATGTTAAAAAACATCAGATATCAAATATAAAACTATTAATTAAATACAACATTACTATAAAATGTTGCCCAGTGCTGCACCCTGGTAGACGCGCGGGGAACTACTTGGACGGCCGAGACTAGAGCGCTCTCGCGGCAACTTGGCGAACGCGGTAAAGCATTGTCTCTGTCTGTCACCACCACGATGCTCCGGGGTTTTTGTTATCGGTGCAGCAGCCGGAAAACAACTCATTGACTGTTGGGGGGTTAGTCTTACGGTTTTAGTTTTCTTTTGTTCAGTCATTGCATGTTTGAATTTGAGATCAAATTTGGCGTCGCTCCTTGGATCTCCAAAGGTGTATCGTCCAGGATGACGGCCGCTCTGTTTGACAATTCTTGTTTGACATTTCCTTTCTTTTTAACAAATAGGATAATAAGTATTTCATTAGGCTAGTATTTTTTTATATGCCGGTGAATACGATTATATCTAAATATGAACAAAACATCTACATCAATACGATGTGCCATAGAAGTCATTGACTGCCGTAGGATTAGTCTTCACATTACGGTTATGTTCAGAGTCATTACATGTTTAGATTTGAAATAAAATTTGGCGTCGCTCCTTGGAACTCAGACAGTGTGTCTTCCAGGATGGTGGCCGGTCAAGAATATTTTCTCGTGTAATAAAGATTGTTACTTTTTTTTTGTTTCATTCAGTGTCGAATTAGATATGGCTCCCGGGTCCTCGTCATTAAGGTAACTTCCGGAGGAAAAGAAGTCAAAAAGGAGGAAAAATCGAGTCCACTTAGTTACGGAATCACTTAGAGCGGTCGCATTATCTGCACCACCCGCCTCATCTCGCAACCCGAACCGCGAAGCCCTACAGTGGAACCCTTCGGCAATGCTGATGATGCTGAGCCCCTCCTGAACACCTCGGCGATCACCACTGTGCACTCTGGAACCCAACATTCCTCCAGGTATAAAACTAACTCCCCATCCTCTAGGTCCCGGTGCACCATTGCCGGATGAAGACGCTAGAGGCCTAGCCGCTGTTCCCGACGTGGTTGCAAGGTGTCGGAGATAACATCTTGGATCACCGTCAAGATGACCATAGACGGTAACCCATGTGAGGAACCGTCAACATCCACATCGGTCTGCCTGGGCATCACACCGTTAGACCCACCAGCGACCCTGGAGGCAAGCAACCTAACAGTGCCACAGTGCCGCCAAGGCCGCAGACAATGGTTAAAACTCCCATCACAAAAAATGACACAAATAATAAAAAACAAACCAACAAAAAATATGTAGACTTTTTCAAGTCATAACAAAAGATGTAGTTAGTCAGCTATGCGGGCACCATAACGTGCTAGGGGAGTGTAACAAAAATTGAGCGGGATTTTGACCATGACCTTAGCATGTCAATTCACTCAAAATGTATTTTCCTCCACCTACTATCTAAAGCCGTATTTTACTCCTTGGAATAGAGTAGTAAAGTACTAATTTCTATCCCATGTGTCTTGAATACTTAATCTTTCTAACTAGGGGAAACTCGAGTTTTTTCGTACCACGGGGCTAAAGTTAGTTACATAAGAATAACATTAAAAGAGAGATTAAAAAGAACATGAGCCACAGCCAGCTATTACTTTTGTATTTGTTTCGTTACTCATTGTTGACTAATAGCAGCTGTAGCTGCTGCTCACCCACTGCTGACCATTCAATCAGCAGTGGGTGAGCAGCATCTCTAGTATTAGCCTAGAGATAGCCGTGCCAGTGTAGGTGTTTGTTTACATTTTGCTTGGGTAGGCTATTAACCTAAGAAGTCCAAAACATAAGTGTAAAACTTTTGACTAGGCTTAAATTATATTTTGGTTTTTCGTGTTCTTCAAAATTGATATGGCCTACCTTGTGTGTTTTTTATGTTGATGTGACAGATCCAGCTTGACGGAGCAAGGGATCATATGAAGGTAAAGTTAAATTATCTACGGTAGGCCTATGAGGCCTAAATATTATTCGTGTAGGTGGAGGAAAAATGTTGTGTGCATCAATGGACTAAAGTACTTTTCTCCCTCAGGGAAATTGTCTCCCTCGGCTTCGCCTTCGGGCGACAACACTTTCCCTTCAGGGAGAAAACATTGTACTTTAGTCCCTAGAAGCACAAATAACTATTGCGCTGATCGTGTGTGTACTGTGCAGTACTGTAGTCTTCATAAAATTTTGTGTCGTATGTTTAGTTGACATAGACGATATGAATAATCAGTAAGGAAGGTAAAACAAAACAAAAAACAGTGCAAATATATTTTAATTATTATGCATGCTCCTGCATCAGCAGCCCTCGCCCTGACCTTTATTTAACCAGAATACGAGCCAAAATACGAAATACAAGCCAATATTTCGAATACAATATTACGAGCCAATATTGGAAATACGAATACAAGCCAATATTTCTTATTGTAAGCCTAAATATATTCTTGTGGCCAAAGACGTCTGAGCGGCTTTTAGCACTGAGGTACGATGTAAATTTACAGGAGAGATAGAACACTACAAAAATACCTTAGTTTACTTTTTTTACTTTCTCCCCCTATACATGTATATGGAGAAAGTATTGTTTTCGTCAAAATTTTCGAATTTGAGTTCTTTGTGGATTTATCCATTTTGGTGCCCCCTGAGTCCAAAAAAGTGGTTTTCGGAGTGATGTCTGTGTGTGTGTGTGTGTGTGTGTGTGTGTGTGTGTGTGTGTGTGTGTGTGTGTGTGTGTGTGTGTGTGTGTGTGTGTGTGTGTGTGTGTGTGTGTGTGTGTGTGTGTGTGTGTGTGTGTGTGTGTGTGTGTGTGTGTGTGTGTGTGTGTCCGCGTGTCCGTGGTCTGGATATAAACAGAGGTAGAGAATGCCCCAATGGTCCGATTTTGGTGAAATTTGGCATGTAGGTCTAAACTCACAATAATTCCAGGCGTTTTTTTTCCATTTTTTTGAATTTTTTATTTTTAAGGGTATTTTACCCCCCAAAACCCTTAAAAATCGCCAAAAATAAGAAGTTCTCAAAAACAACTCTAACGATTTTGATTAAAATTTTGTGGTTTATTAAACTTAAAATGGTGAATAAAATGACACCACCCGCATCTCCGAGAAAATGCGCGTTCAAAAGTTATGGAGTAAAAAGTGTTTCAAAAATCAATTTTTTGGATTTTCAAAATAGTTGTGGTCTCGAAATAAATTTTACTTATCACCATTAAATCAAGCTCAAAAAACTAAATAATCCAGTATTTTAAATTATTGTTCTCGTCAAGTGGTTGCGGAGAAAATTCAATTTTTCGTTTAGCGGTAAACGCAGTACGTTGTTAAAAGTCACAGACATGCGTATTGACAAACTCGAGCTGCACAGCTGGTAGCTATCCGACTGATTCATCAAGACATTAATGTTTGAAGCTTTTAACGCCTTTTTTATATTGTTGGGAGAAAGTATGTGTCAGTTAGCTGATACCGTTTATTTATAAACCAACTATCTTATACTCGAATACGAGTAAGGTATTTGTATGCATGTATGTATGTACACAAATTTCGAAAACGGCTCCAACGATTTTCTAAAAAAAATTTGCAAATAACTTATTTAGTTCTGGGATAAAAAAAAATATATTTACAGGTCTCTATGCCAGGACCAATCTTATTTCGTAATAATCTTTAATTTAAATTCTAAAATTTTTACATCGGTCTTATGAAGTTAAAAATCCAAAACTAAGAAATAATGAAAATAGCTGACTCAACTGTCTAAGTACAAACCACTTTTTCCAGTATAAACATGTAATTTTGCATTGTAGCCAGTTACTGATGAATTATGGTATGTACTGAATGCTACTATAATCAAAACAATTTACCATTTTTTAAAATCATGCTTTATTTTGGCTATTATTAATAGGCCTATTTAGATAAATAAAATTTAGGTAAAAAGATATAACAACTAAGCAGTTTTTAGGATTGTAATTGATTTAAAAACAAAAGAATTAATAGTTGATGAAATCAGCTGTTAACAATAGAAGTAGAATCCACGTGTTACAGATTTAACATGAGGTTCAACAGAAATATACAGGAGTGAAGCTCAAAGGCCTACTTTAAAACAGCCTAAAAGGCGAGTGAGACAAGCAAACGAGCTCGAATTGAATAGGCGTATTGGAACATATTGAAAATATTGTACATGCCTTTTTGCACTTGGCATTTTAGGGCACTGCATGTTACTGATATTACTATGAAGAATTGTTTAAGTTTCCCGAGCAAATGCTCGGGCCCCAGGTACTTATTATACACAGAAAAAGAGTGAAAATATGCTGATATAGATAGAGTGATTGATGATACTCTGGTCTCTATTGTGTTGAAAACTAACCAGTATTATGTATGTTATTGTTATACTGTATCTTGTTAGCAGAGACATTTAAGGAGGCTCATACGTATGGTTTTTTATTAGTTAGCAAGCTTGAAGTAAGAAGAAGAAGAAGTTCATACGATAGTTAATGATGTGTTTTATACTAATAATTATTGTTTTAATTTTGTAAGGACAATTTAAATATTTAAAACGTAAAAAATCTTAATTTAACATAAGATTATACTAAGAATTGCGTTAAAATTGAAGTTCGATAGTAACGCAAAAAGTTTTTTTGGCTTCGGCTTTGGTAGCATTCTATATTTAAAATAATTTCTACGAACTCACATTTCTTTATCCATCGACGTTATTCTCCCACTCCTATTGCAATCCCCCCCCCCGACCATCAAATTAGTTCCTTTCTCCCCTTCAAAATAACAATTTGCATACACGACGTCGAAGTCACTTTTAATAACACTGGCATATAATCTGAATACCCTTCACAGCAAAATTGCCAACCAAATGGGTTGTCTTTAGTAAGATAAACATTTTGACTGTCCTTCAACTATCACAACTATCACTATTGATGGAGACGGAGAGAGGTACTTAAGGTATTGCAAATCCGTTACAGACAAAGCTGGTTTTAACCTATTAAAAAAATGTGGAACTAATTCAACCTAAAGGAGCAAAGTAATAAGTATTTTCAACATTATGTATGAATATTGGTGGTGTTTAAAAACGGAGGGCAACATATATTCGATTCTTGGGAAATTTCCATGTGAATACATTTCATATCAAATTCATAGGTTTAGGTTGAAGATTTTAGCAAAAGACGAGAAATTAGTTATCTTTATCTAAACTTACGGCCTTTTTGTGAATAAAAGTTTACGCAATGACCATCAGCAGTTCTCCAATCGTTTTATGAAACATAAAAAATTTCAAGAACAATTTCGTAAAGACATTATTGGGCCAAGTAAGGATACAAATATAGATACCAAAACTTAAACCTCATTATAGGACCTTAAAACGTTATTCGGAAATGTTTACAAATTCATTATACTCTTGAAGGTCAGCTGTTAGCTATCCGACACTACTGACTGAACCTTCAAGGTATTCGTTGCTTTTATGCTTTTAACGTATTTTTCTATTGCTGGGAGAAAGTATATGTCAGTTATCTGATACCATTTAGTCGAACAATTTTCGGTTTTTACTTAGAGAAACGGCGGTAGCAGCTACTACCAGAATTGGTGGGTTTTTCTCTTACTCGCCACCAGGTACCAGCACTGCGAAACACGTAGGGGGACAGCAAGGCCCACCATTATAGTAAGACGGTATTATTGGTTATGTTCGCTGTGCTAGGTCACTTTAACAATGAATACAAAAACGTAAAGAAGGTCATGTCTTATGGAAGAAATGGCCAAGAAAGTTTCTGTTGATGTAGTAGCGCACTCATCATGAGAGCGCGCACGAGACAATAACCTATTAGTCAGATTTCATTTCATGATGTTTGTTGCAGATGGTCACCAGCAAAGAATCCTCTCTCGTCCTCACACATCATACATAACCTATGACAGTTTTTCATTACTGTACCAATTCTCACAATTAATGTAGGAACACTTTTTCCGTCCGCCTACTTTAGTGCTCATTTTGGAAACCAAGAAAACAAATTTGAAAATACATGAAGACGTTTATAACTTAGTTTATTTTTGTAAACATATGATTCAATAAAATATCGTCATTAGAATAACATTAAAGTTTGAAAAGCCTATACGACAAAGTCTTACCAATAAAAGGATTTAATGACTTAAAATAAAGATTCTTCTTTAAAAACGCTTTCAGATGATACCAAATAAGCTAGGTAAACTAATGTTTAAAATGGTGTTTTAACGACACAATGCTAAATAGGAATTTAATATCTCCCTCTTTCTCGTACTATGTTTAGGCCTACTCCTGTGGCGCTATCTCTATTTGGAGTACAGAGGCTGATGTGAACCCCCCTCCCCCCCCCGTGGGAATTTCGACATATACATTTTTGTGTTGTATTGACATGTACTTTATGGTTTTAGGTGGTTTGCCACTTAAAAATTACAGCATATCCCGAAAATTACGAAAAAACCATGAAAAATATAAATCTACTTTCATCACTAAATGATTTGGTTTCAAAAATCTTTTGATAGACAAACCTGACAGTTTTAACTTGCCAATTTATTAATTAATGGGACGTTCTAACGCTCTACTAATATATTTCCAAATAATTATGAATTTTTTTAGATTTATGGTGAAAAGGTGAAGTAACATGTTTTATATACAGTGTGGTTGAAAAGTCCCGGAACGGTGAAATATATTTTTTACCATCATAGATAAAGTTATAAGACTTGGTATATCAATAATGGTCATAAATGTCTACTCTGTTAAGGTATTATCACTTTTTTACCCTTTAAGGGGGATGGCCCATGAAGAGTCAGACAAAACTCTTAATAGCAGCATGGGTCAAATTTGGTATCAAATTAAAGGTCCCAATTAGCAGAGTACAATGCCGCAAACCCGACGGTTGTAAGAAGTTCGGTGAAAAGGTTGGTATAAAGATGTTAGTTGATTAAAGTTTCACCCATATATTTTAATGGAAACTTTGTTGCCTGTCATTTCTGTTTCGGTCATCCATTGAAGTCTAGTTTGCGGCATTGTACTCTGCTAGGGACCCTTAATTTGATACCAAACTCGACCTAAGCTGCTATTAAAACATTTTGTCTGACTCCTCGTGGGCCGTCTTTTCTTGGTTTTCTGGAATATGCTGTAATTTAAAAAAGGCAAATAACTGGATTCTTAATCTGGTAGGTAATACCAACAAAAAAAAAGTATAAGTCATAAATTCCCACCGGGGGGGGAGGGTTTCATATTGGCGGCTCATGGTCTATCAGTTTACAGCGCTCCTAGCGAAAAAAAATTGTTAGCCACTTTTAACATGGGGTGTGACCTTCTTTACGTTTTTGTATTCATTGCTTTTAATTTACAGTTGTTTAGTTTAGCACCTGGAAATCGTTGCTCCGACTAACTTTTGAGAGGTTCCTGTGCTGACTACGGTGGTGATAAACTGTGTAACTAGGTTTATTACTTGCCTTATATTATGTTAATAAAATCGTAAGAAGGTCGTCTGGATTCAACAAACCTTCCTTGGAATCCGGCATGTTTTTGATTTCAATGACAGTCAGGTAGTATGGGACCCCATGCGGGTAGTATGGGCCTCCCCAGTAGGCCTAGTTGTTTTATTTTGTAATTTTTAGGTCAGAATGTCGAAGTTTAAAAAGAAAAAGAAAGGCGAAGGTCTTGGGGATTGGTTGGTGAAAGATATGAAGCTTGCGGTGGCGGCTATTAGTTTTACTACTTATTTGTTTTGAGACTACTACTCTTTAATTATTATTTATTTATTTACTACTTATTTATTTGTTTTTAGATGTAGTGGAACAGTGTGTAGTACGGGCCACCGAAGGAAATAATTATGTATAATTTATACTTTCTGTTAAATAAGATGGAATTACAAAACCCAAAGGTTTATAATTATTTGGTTTGTAATTATAAAATATTTTTTGCTCAAAAGGTTTTGTTTTTTATCAATTTTCTGTGTCTTAGGTATGGCTCATACCCGACACTTTCTGGTTCCTTAGAAATTAGATATTAGTTTTGAAACCTCATAAATGTTTTAACAGTGGGAAATACGTTTCAAAGCCAACAATATAATATAATTATTTCCTTAAAGGGCCCGTACTACCCGCCGTTCCCCTAACACGTCTAGTTAACTTTATATCATAAAACTAAGTAAAATTAAAAAAAAAAATCATAATTTGTGGTACATTGAATAATTTCAGCCTTTATTTATTATTTATAAATAATTTGTTGTAGGTGGACAACTTTCGAGAGGATTGTATTGGAAGTTTTCAATATACTCTAACCACTGAATAATTCAAGTGTATTCGATTCAGTATTCGATATTCTCATCACTTCTCGGCTACGATTAGGAGCGGATAATTCGGTTGTTGATGAAACACTGGAAGGGGAATATACATCCGGAACTCATGAATAAACATCGCATCGACTTAGAGATAATGGAGTTAAACAGTCAAGTCCGGCGGGGAAATTTATTCTGATATGCATTTTTATATTTTGCCCTTTCTTCGATGAATAGACAAACTGTACGTCAAAACGGATTTAGAGAAAGTTAGAATTAACATTTCGTTTATGTTTATTGTGTTAGCCTGTCTATGGTAAAGAAATATGTTCTTCAATTAGATCGAATTTAATTTATTCACCGTATGTACAATTAAAATTGCAATTAACAAAATGATCGATAGAAAAAACAGTTAATGGACAATCTAGTAACACTTAAAAATATATTTGCCCTTACCCCGTAAAACACGCAAATTTTTTGTTTATCCTAATGAGGATGATTAATTGATTTCTGGTCATTATCAAGTCCATGAGAGAAATTATTGACCTCCCTTTTATTTTCTTAACTTTAATTTGTAATTTCCCAGTAATACGATAAGAAAATTTATATACCAGATGTCCATAAATTCTTGCCCTGATAAAGAAATCGAATGAAAACAATTGGAGGTAAGATTCAGTTTGATCTTCAGTTTTTCTAAAGTTTTTTTCCCAAACACAATAAACCTCTATGTGTACACTTTTGGTTACTGTAAACCTTTTAGGCGTTTATATAGTTTTTTTTATTAACAACAGTAGTGTGTTTTGGTTACTTCTGCGCCGGAAGTCGTGCCATCTGCCCGAGCAGCTGCTCGAGCAGATGGCGTCAGATGCTGGGGTGCAGATGGCGAGAGCATATGCCCTGAATTTGAAGTAGAATTGGGCATGAATTAAGAGTTAGTTGAAAACTAAAATTCAACTGTGTTAACTAAACTCTAAAAGTTGAACAAAAATTAAGAGTAAGATGAAAACTGAAATTCAACAGTTATAACTGGGGGCCTGGAAAGTATGTCAAGGTCATCCAGAGTAAGTTTTAAAAAAGCCTACCCAACTACCACCAGAAATAGTTCAAAGTTGAACTAGTTGGTGATAGTGGGATAATTCATTCGTGCCATGGGAGAGGTGTTTATTGTTTGAAAGTTGGCGATCGAATGAGAAGCGCCGCCTAGGGAGAGGGTTTATAAAACGGCAACCTTCCCCCACCACCCCTTCCCCCACTTCTTTAGACCAATAACCGGTTGCCGACTCTATGTGGTGAAACTGAATTAAACATGGCGGCCGCCATGGATAATTCTAACCTCAAACCTTAGCTCAGCTGAAGAGAATAGAGGAGCATGAAGTAGGAATTGTGGTGACAGCGCTTATATGAGGAATAGTAGGGGTAAAATAAAAAAAACTTGTTGAACACAGTCGATAGGTGTAACAAGTTCAAAGTTTTTGAATTGTAACATAGAATGCAAAATGTTGTAAATAACACTATCATCAACATTAACCTGCAAAGTCTTTGAAGAGTATAATGGGTTAAAACTGTACTTCTTTCTAACTCTATTTAAATTAGTTCTACACTTAGAAATTGAAGGTTTAGAAGTACTTCGTAATATGTGTTGTGTTCGCAAAAGCTTTAATTTTAAACATTGTGCAGTCATTATAACCGATGTGTTAAGTTCAGAAGTTAAAAGAAGACTGAGATATAAAATGAAGTGTAAAAGAAATTGAAACAGAACGCCAGAGTAGTAATTTTATAGGTTAGAATTTACGAAGGCTATTCCATGGATAATTCTAACCTCAAACCTAGTAAGTGAAGTAGTCATAACATAAAACTAACGAGAGATGATGACCGAGCGGATGCGAGGCAATGAATGTTTGTAGCGCGATAAACTACCCACCTTTATAGAGGCAATAACTCCAGCCAGATGGCGGCAGATGGCAAGCAAATGACTGGTTGACCGACTTTCACCTGAGTAGTAAGAGAAGTAGGGTTCTGTGTCTATCCCTACTCCTTGGGGTCAATGACCGACCGGAAAGGTCAATGACCCCCCCCTCCCCCCCTCCCCCCCTCCCCTCCCCCCCTCCCCCCCCGAAAAAATGGAGCCCCCCCCCTTCCCCCACTCCTTCCCCTACTCCTCTGGGTCAATGGCCGGTCACCACCTTTCCCTACTCCTTCTAGGCTAATGACCGGTCATTACCGGTTGCTGACTCTATGTGGTGAAACCAGACCAAACATGGCAGCTGCCATGGATAATTCTAACCTCAAACCTGCTGCGCATACAACGAGTTCTCCGGACCGGAATCAGTCCATGCTATGCGCATGCGCCTAGTCCTGTATTACTCACTTTAGCGCTACTGCACATGGATAATTCTAACCTCAAACCTTGGTTTTGTGTTGTTGCGCATGCACCGCTCCCCACTCCTTTGCCTTCCTTTTACACTGCTGCGAACTGGACTGGATTGAACACTGTACTGGAGTGAAACAACTTCCCCCACTACTCGAGAATCCGAGGAGCAATACGAGCCTGATCTTAGCGACAGTCGTCAACAAACTTTCATAGCGAAAGGTTGTTGGCGACTCAGCAAGAGGTTTCAAATATATAGTAGGCCTATATATATTTGAACTTCTTCTACTACGTTGCGTTTTTTAATGCAATGTGGTATGTGTGTGTGTGTGTGTGTGTGTGTGTGTGTGTGTGTGTGTGTGTGTTTAGTTTTAAGTTGTATTTAATTTAAGAAATAATTTGCGCATTGCGATGTTAGTTATAAGTTGGGTTTAGCATTAAGGTGTATTAATTTTAAGAGGTGTTTAGCATTAAGGTGTATTAATTTTAAGAATAATGATGGTATTTGGTTGTGTTGAATTATTTGGTTTTTAATAATGATGTGTTGGTACTAATAATTTATGTTTGTTTTGTGCATTTGTTTTGCCTTACAGCTAGATGTTAGGGGGTAGATTAACTGTAAATTCAGAAGTTCAGTTGAACTTCATTTAAAATGGGTGGGACATCCGCAAGCCGGACTTTTTTTTGCATTTTGTTTAGGAATATGATGGGTGGGATTAGTTTGGGTGGGGTTAGAGTTGCGTTTCTGCATTAACTGTTCCAGTTTCCCTGAAATTAATGGTTACGCTTTGATGCGGACGGGAAGTTACGCTTTGATGCGGACGGCCCAGGGACCTCCCTTGCAGAACGTAACTAGTGGGCTGGGAGTGGGAACCGCTAGGCAAACAGGGTGGTGGGAACAGTATTACTGTTCCCATCACCTTGGATCATTATAAATCTTGAATGACCTTGACCCACTTTCGGAAGGGTCAATGACCCCCCCCCCTCCCCCCCCCTCCCCCCCGAAAAATGGAGCCCCCCCCTCCCCCCCCTCCCCCCCTTCCCCCACTCCTACCCCCACTCCTTCCCCCACTACTCCGGGTGAATGACCGATCATGACCTGAAAAATTAAAATGGCTATAACTTGATAACGGATTGACGGATTTGGACAAGCGATACATCATTGAAAAGGTCTATGTAAGACAAACATTTTAGTAAAAGAAGAATTTGGTTATTTTATTTTAGTCAAAAGTTATGTGAATTATTTGAAATAAATACCTTCTCTTTCCCCTTTTCCCCCACCTCCCAGGTCAATAATCAGTCTTGGCCAGCTGCTACCCCTCTCATTTGCATATTGTTATAAAAGACGCACCGACTGCGGCTAACATTTCATTCTGATTCCAGACGTTACGCTGCGAACTTGGAGCCACAACCATGTCATCTCTGCCAACTACAACTTCTACTTCAACTTCTACTTCTACTTCAACTTCTACTACGGCTGTTCCTGCACCTAAGAAAACTCTTCGCCTCAAAAACCTTCCTGATTGCTACAAGAACCGACTTGCATCTCAACCTTCAACTTCTGGAGCTATTCTTCCGCCAACCAACACTTCTAGACTTCGTAGTATTTTTTCACCGCCTTCGCCTTCGCCTTCAACTTCGCTTTCAAATGACTCCGCACCACCATTAACTACTATGCCGCCACCGCAGAAGCCAGTTCACCACCGTCCTAATACCCCTTCCGTTGAAACCATTGTTCATCGTCTTAGCACACCCATTATCCCACTATCACCATTGCCTCCTACCCCACCACTTAGTACACCTGAAGATCATACCTATCACAAAACTGAATCCTCTCAACCTGCTACTAAATCAGCTCCTAAATCAGCTCCTAAACCAGCTCCTAAACTTACTCCTAAACCCGCTCCTTCAGAGCAACCACTTAGTACACCTGAAGATCATACCTATCACAAAACTGAATCCTCTCAACCTGCTACTAAATCAGCTCCTAAATCAGCTTCTAAACCAGCTCCTAAACTTACTCCTAAACCTACTCCTAAACCCGCTCCTTCAGAGCAATTTCAATTATTACAAGAACGGCGTCGTAGGGCATTTAGCCGTCCTACTACTTGCCCTGAAACGCTTACTAGGGGAATTAAGAAAGGATCACCTTGTGGGAGGAAATGTGTAAAAAACGAAAGTTTTTGCCGTGTACATGTCGTAAAACACATTTCTGAACCACAAGTGACAGAAACCCCCACTGTTGAATACCAATCCAAAATTATTGGTGTGAAAGGAAATAGGCTTAAGAGAGGTTGTGTCTATTTTTTTGAAAGTGTTATTGACAACGAACACATTTTGGCAACTTGTAACGGCGTAAGATATAATATTAAAGTGATTGAATCCTTGCGCAAAGAGAAATCCGTTTATGAGTTAGACTCTAAAGACTATCTCCTCAGACACAAACTGGATGGTATTACAAGGTGGGGGCGTAGCAAGTAAATTCACATAGTTTTTTCCAAATTATTGCTTAAAAAATACTGGGGGAGAAACACAACGCGTTGTAGCGTTGTGTTTCTCCCCCATTATTTTTTAACACTCTAAGTCCCGTGACCTACTAACCTACTTCCATTTGAGTAGTAAGAAAAGTACTTCCCCCACTCCTTTGGGTTGATGACCGGTTAAGGTCAGCTCTTACCCCTCATTTGCATACTGTTATAAAAGCGGAGCGAGCGTTGGTCACTCCTTCATTTTGCTTCTACACGCCGCTCTTGTTGTTTCGTCTCTGCTGTTTACAATATTACCTACTTAAAAATGCCTCCTCATGTGAATGACCATATTAATTCTTCCAAAATTTCCGATGTTTTTCTACAACCTGAAGACATTTTAAATAATGATAGTGAGAGTGAGGATGATGATGATTATACTGTTGAACTTAGTGAAGAACGTAAGGTTATAGCAATTGATCCACAATTTCCATTTGATACAATAGAAAAGTTTATAGTTGAAGCTAATAAATGGTTAAATTTAGGATGTTATGTACGAATTGACTCTTTTATATTGTATGGTGATAGTCATTCTTTCCTTGTCACACCAAATGACAGAGACCGCATGTTGCAGTGGGCACAATCTATGATGGAGTGCTATGAACAAGGTGTGGACACTGGCGGCTATTTTCTTGCACAACTAGTGTAATAACAAATTACCCTTCCCCCCATGTAGTGAAAAAGGAAAAGAAATATTAGGAATCTAATTATAATACTTCCTTCCACATATAAAGAAGAGGGGGAAAGGAGTGGGGATTATAAAGTGGTGGGGGAATGTGTATAAATGCAGGTTGTTTGAAGAGACTTTTATTATTATTGTGGCTTTAGCAGAAACAACATGGAGTTTAAATCTTCAGCAAAAATAAGGAATAATATAATAAAGAAAGAAATTCGCAAGAAAGAAAAGATTGAACTTATAAAATTACAACTTATAATACCTTCCATTGAAATTGGATGTAGCAAACTAAAGACTTTGGTGAAAACTAACGAATATTTGTTACAATTGCTAAAAACAATCGAAGAGTTGAAGAGAAAGAATGGACATTCTACATAGTAAAATTTGAACATTTTAATATAAATAAGTAAACTGAAAAAAGTAGATGTAGAATAGAGAGCGAGGAATAGATCACTTTGTGGTAATGGACTAACATGCCACTTAGTGCTCTATTCCTCGTTCTCGCGTTAAATTGGATTACCTTGACCTATTTGTTTGACTGTTAGAATTTGGTTAACACTGTTGAATTTCAGTTTTGAACTAATGTTTATTTTTATTCAACTGTTAGAGTTTTTTAACACTGTCGAATTTTAGTTTTGAACTAACTTTTAATTTATGCGAATTTTTAGTTCAACTCCAGTTAATTTATGCGCAAATTTAGTTCAACCAAGTGCCTGTGCTCTAGCCATTTCCACTCCAACATTTGTTCTTTTAACATCTGTCCCATAACATCTGTCCTAACAGATGTTAAAAGAAAGTTTGTTAAAGTTTGAATATAAAGAAGTATATACTAAAACTCCAATGGGAATAAAGAACACGAATGAACAATTAGTTTGTAGAAGGTTAATATTTTGTTGAAAATGTTTGATTGCCTAGGATAGTGAAGAGGATGAAATAGTGGTGGGGGAACCATTATAATAGGAGGAACGTGAGAGCCCACTTCATTTCTTGGTGAAATTTCGAAGAGTAAACATCTCAACATGTATCGTTGCGATAAATGTTCGGAATCGTTTCACGATGAAATTCTATTAGACTGTCATAAAGAACTAATTCACAACAACCCAGAAGAAAAACAAGAACAACAAGAACAACAAGAAGAACAACAAGAAGAACAAGAAGAACAAGAAGAACAATATGAAATAACAGCAACATCTTCAACTACTTTACCAAATCTACAAGTATTTGCATTACCTGGTAAAGTAGTAATGCATCATAAGATTCAAAATGAAAACTTGAAGCTAGAAGAATTTATTAGAGAAGCAAAACCAATTGTAAGTAAAACTTTAAAAGAAGAATTAAAAAGATTGAACTTTCTTAAATTTGGTTTACTACTAGAAGCTATGTTTATAAATGTACAAGAAGAATTATCACCAAGAGGATTCATAACAAAAAACCGAACCATTATGGAAAGTTCAAACATTGATTCAATAGTAGAGAACTGTATAGAAGAAATATTAACAAAAATTCAGGAACACGAAGGAAGAGGATCCGGATGGAGTCTTACAAGTATTGAAGTATTAGATATAAGAGTTCACAAACATGGATATGGACTAATGGGATCAAGTTACATTCCTCTGCCAAAAAGAATTGAAGATACAAAATCTTGTATTAATGTTAAAAATGAAGACAATGAATGTTTTCGTTATGCAATGACAACTACATCATGTGAATAGACCTGACCAAGAATATGAAAATCAAAGATTTAGATACAATTTTCAAGGAATCACTTATCCTGTATCACTGAAAGATATATCAAAATTTGAGAAGAAAAATCCCGGTACGTCTATCAATGTTTTTGCATTAGATAGTTCAAACAAAGTGTATCCTTTACGTATTACAAAAGAAGAGCTACCAGATCATACGGATTTACTACTACTAACGCGAGGAGATGTGTCTCACTATGTGTACATAAAGCAATTTGATCGTCTTGTTAACAAGCAACTTTCAAAAAATAGAAACAAAAAGATAATTTGCAAGAGATGTTTTAATTTTCAACGAGAAGGAAGAGAAGGAAGAGAATGGTTACAAGAGAACAAAAGACTATGTAACAATAATTATGAAGCAAAGATTAATTTACCTGCGGAAAACAGAGCATTCGTTAAATTTGAAAAGGTTCATCATCAATACCGTATCCCTATAGTTGTATATGCGGACTTTGAATCAACACTAATTCCTATAGAAGATGAAAATTGTGAAGCTAGAAAAAGTGTCAAATATCAAATGCACAAACCAAATAGTTTTTGTTTAATGGTTAAATCAACATTATCAGAAGAACATTTAAACAGATATGGATTAACTTCAGAACCTCTAGTATATCGTGGTAAAAATGTAGAAAAAATATTTCTTGATCACTTATATTCAATAGCTGGAAATGCACAAAGATTATATACAAATATTGTACCAATGAAACCGATGGAGGAAGAAGAAGAAATTCAACATGAAAATGCAACTCGATGTTTCTTATGCAAAAATGATTTTACTATTGAGAATTATAAAGTTAAAGATCACGATCACCTCACAGGTTATTACAGGGGTGCTGCTTGTAATAAATGCAACTTGAGCTATCGTTTACCACTATTTATTCCTGTATTTCTGCATAACCTCAGTGGGTACGATGCTCATTTTATAATACCTGAACTAGGAAGAGACGATGGTAAAATCGATGTGTTAGCTGAAACTTCAGAGAAGTTTATAAGTTTTTCCAAAGAAGTTGGAAACATAAAACTAAGATTCTTGGACTCCTACAGATTTATGCCGTCGAGTTTGTCCAAACTTTCAGAAAATTTAAGGAAACAAGATTTCATCGAAACAAAGAAGATTGTAAATAACGACAAACTGGATTTGGTACTTCGGAAAGGTGTGTTTCCATATGATTACATAGACAGTTTAGAAAGATTTAATGAAACATCACTTCCGGCTAAAGAAGAATTCAAAAGTAAACTTTATGACATGGACATATCTCAAGAGGACTATGATCATGCATGTAAAGTATGGAACGATTTAGGATTTAGAACATTGGGAGAATATTCAGATTTTTATGTTAAATTGGATGTAACTTTACTATGTGATATAATGGAAGAATTTAGAAATACATGTTTTGCGGCATATGGATTGGACCCTCTTCATTCGTACACTTCACCTGGATTAGCATGGCAAGCTATGTTGAAAGAAACAAATTGTAAAATACAACTTCTTACTGATATAGATATGGTTATGATGTTAGAGTCAGGAGTTCGAGGGGGATTGACGCAAAGCGTTACACGACATTTCAAGGCGAACAACAAGTATCTGCCCGATTATGATGTATCAAAACCAACAACATTCCTGGGTTATTTTGATGCAAATAACTTATACGGATGGGCAATGTCGAATCCCCTTCCATATGATAATTTTAAATGGATAGATCCAGAATCGATTGGAAACATAATGGATATACCGAAGCATGGTGAAACTGGTTACATTTTTGATGTTAATTTTGAATATCCTGAACATCTTCATGATCAACATTATGATTTACCACTTCTTCCGAAGACTGAAATTTCCCCTACTGGAAGATGGCCAAAATTATTGATGACTTTAACCGACAAGTCTCGATATGTTGGACACTACTGGATGATACAACAGGCTTTAGACTTAGGACTGAGAATTACAAAAATTAATCGAGTACTACAATTTTCTCAATCTTGTTGGTTAAAACCTTACATCGACAACAACACAAGAAGAAGAGCCGCCGCTACATCAAGTTTTCAAAAAGATTTTTTCAAATTAATGAACAACGCAATATTTGGCAAGACTTTGGAAAACAAAAGGAAACATAAGGATATCAAATTGGTAACTGATCCAGTAAAATTACAGAAATTAGTGCAACAACCAAACTTTGGTTCATCTGTAATTATTAATGAAAATCTAGTTGTTATTTCCATGAACAAGAAGTCAGTTGAAATGGATCGTCCTTTGTATCTTGGAATGTCAATCTTGGATATTTCAAAAACACATATGTATGAGTTTCATTATAAGAAGATGGTTAACTATTATGGAAGAGAGAACATTGGTATTGCATATATGGATACGGATGCACTCATTTACTGGATTAAAACAAATGACATGTATGAAGATCTACGCACCTTTATATATAAAGATGATTTCGACTTTTCCGATTACCCTAAGGATCATCCAAATTACGACTACGACAAAAACAAGAAAGTATTGGGAAAATTTAAAGATGAAACAAATGGTGTGCCGATGATGGAAATTGTAGCATTAATGTCCAAACTGTATTCATTTCAACTGTACATAAATGAAAGGAATAAACATCAAGTCACGAAAAAAGCCAAAGGAATAAAAACTTCTTTCCTGAAGAAGAATGTACAGTTTGAACATTATAAAAGATGTTTGTTTGAAAATGTTGAAACAACTGCAACGTTCAACACTATTAGAAGTTATAATCATCAACTTTTTAGTGTCAAACAAACAAAGTGGGCATTAAGCTACAAAGATGACAAGCGCCATATTTTAGAAGATAAAATTAATACTTTACCATTCGGCCACTACTCCCTGAACCCTATCGACCAGTAAACCTATTCTTCGTCCTCTACCTTCTTCCTTTTTCCTTTCCGTAAAGAAGAGGGGACATGGCAAGCCCAATGCCATGTTCCCTCTTTTTTACACTAATATGAAATGGCCTTGACCTATATTCAAACTATATAAATGAGAATTAACTATTCTATGGGTCAGTATTTTTACAAGCGGTGTACAAGAAACATCTGAAGATGGAAAGTGTGAAGGACAAGATTGTAAATGAACTACATAAACCAGCAAGAAGAAGATTTCCAAGAAGAAGTACAATCATTAAAGGAATGAATGATCTTTATCAAGCTGATCTCATTGAAATGATACCGCACAGTAAAATAAATAAAGGATTTAAATATATTTTAACAATTATAGACTGTTTTACTAAAATAGCTGATGCTTTACCATTGAAGGATAAGACTGGTAAAAGTGTTACAAAAGCTATGGAAACCACAATACAAAGAAATAAATTTAAAATTAAACATCTACAGACCGATGATGGAAAAGAATATTTTAATAAAGACTTTGGAGCTTTGATGAAGAAATATCAAATAAATCATTATTCTACAAATTCTGAAGTTAAAGCTTCAATAATTGAAAGATTCAATAGAACATTAAAAGGTGCGATGTATAAACAATTTTCAAAACGAGGATCATACGTGTGGTATGACATATTACCACAACTTATAAAAGAGTATAACAACAAATATCATCGTACCATTGGAATGAAACCTATCCAGGTAAATAGTGCTAATGCCAAAATTGTATTACAACGCTTTAAAAATAATACAACACCGAAATTGGAAAAATTGCAACCAAAGAAGTTCAAGGTTAACGATAAAGTTCGTATAAGCAAATACAAAGGTGTATTTAGTAAAAGATATCTACCAAATTGGACTAATGAAGTATTTACAATTTATAAAGTGCAACCAACTATACCTGAAACCTATTTATTAAAGGATAACAAGGGTGAATTACTTCAAGGTGGATTCTACGGACACGAATTGTTGAAATCAACAGTTGGTGATGTATATCTTGTCGAGAAGATTTTACAAAGGAAAAAGGATATGGTTAAAGTCCGGTGGTTAGGGTTTGATAAAAGTGAAGACTCTTGGATTCCTTCAAAAGACTTAGTATAGTTGTTTAATAGCTCATTGTGTGTTTAACCTTTATACAAGATGGAGATTGTACAACAAAAAGATCGATTTAATATCAATAACATTGATGAATTGACAGTTGACAATGATAAGTTAAATCATGGAAAACATGGTGAATTACTACCAAATACGATAAGATGTCTAATAACTGGTCCTTCAAATTGTGGAAAAACTAATGTTGTTTTTAACCTTATAACTAATCCTAAAGGATTGCGTTTTAACAATATATATATTTTTTCAAAATCATTGCAACAACCAAAATATCAATTATTGGATAAAGTACTTGCAAGTGTACCTGAAGTAAATTTTTACAAGTTTAATGCCAGTGAAACAATTATGCAACCAAATGAAGCAAAACCATTTTCTATTTTTATATTTGACGATGTTTCTTGTGAAAATCATGACACAATAAGGAATTATTTTGCTATGGGAAGACATCATAATATTGATAGCATTTACATTGGTCAAACATACAGTAAAATTCCAAAACAACTTATAAGAGACAATGCAAATATGTTGATCATCTTCAAGCAAGATGAAACAAATTTAAAGCATATATATAATGATCATGTAAATGCAGATATGCCATTTGAAAAATTTAAAGAGATGTGTGGCAAAGCATGGAATGAGAAATATAGCTTTCTCGTTATTATGAAGGAAGAAGATATTAAAAATGGTAGATATCGTATAGGGTTGGATAAATTTGTATTTATGCGTTGAACTACCGATGCTACATCTAGTTACATGTTGAACTTCACAGTGTAAACATGGTGAATCAAGAAAAACTATTGAAAGAAATAAAATCACTGAGTGATTCTATTAGGATGAAGAATCGTGCATTGAGGATGGGTTTAAGTGAAAGAGAAGAATTTTTAGAGACTACATTTAAACCTATTACGGAACCTTTAAAACAGATATCAGAAACTATTGGTAAACCTCGTTATGAAGGAGATGTTTTACTACCAGTTTCTAAACAAGAAGTACAAGCATTAAAAAAAGAAGAAGATGATGATTCATATACAAGTGCTAGTGAGCAAGAAGAAACAAAAGAAGAAGAAGAACCAATTGTTGAAAAGGAAGAAGAACAGCCAATACCTGAAGCTGAACAATCTATTCCAAATTTAACTCAATTGAGTAGCGATATATTACAACATGGACCTCTTGGAAGAAAATATATAATGAAAATGCTACATGATATGAAATCAAACCCGAATTTGAGTAGATCACACGTATACGGAGCAAGAATTGATGGGAATGAATTGAAGATTGGCGATTCAAAGCTTGAAATAACACAAGACGATTACATCATTATTGGTGAGCATAGATATAAAGGAACAAAAGGATTATATGAATTAATTTTTAAAAACATACCACTAAGATATTCATCCAAAGATTTAAGTGTTTTTAAGGAGATTCTCCAAAATACTAACGCTCATAAAAGAAACTATGTAAAGGATGCAATGATTAATCGTTCACGTGCAACAAAATATAACATCGTTATAAAAAAGTTGTTTCCTCCACGAAAATTGCCAACATTACGTACTGCACCAGCGGTGAGACAACCACTGAAAAGAAAATCTTTATCACTTATGGATTTATCACTTCTTGAACAACATGGTAAAAAGAGTAAAGGAGATACTTCAACATCTGGTAAAGGATTGATGAAAAATCTATACAATACGAATGTGATTTACTACAACGATATCAATAAATTGGTTGATAGAATGAGACTATTGCATGAAGCCATGGAAGCCGGTCATACAGGTTTGAATAATGAATGGGTGGCTCTAGTTGATGAACTTAGGAATCGCGGTATAGTCGTATAATTGTCCGTGGATATAAAAGAGGTGCAAGCATAAGACATATCAGTTCTAACATGAGCGTCGACAAGTTCGGACGGTACTCCGCTTTAGGAGTGCAAGTTGGAGAAGACAGAAAAAGAAGTGGATTACCGCAAACACCTGAAGGTGACTATAGCATAAGTAATAAACGTTTAAAACTAGTTAAAGATCCAGAAGAAGATACTGATGGAGCAAATTTGAAGACAGTAAAAGAAGCTACTTCAACATCATTAAAATTACATAAGAATACTTACGATGTTAAATCACATAGATTAATTAATGTTGGTAAACCAACTGAAGGTTCTGATGCAATTACTAAAGAGTACTTATCATCTGAACTTTTAAATACTTTAAAATTGCAATGGGGTAATAACTTAAAAGATGGACAAACGTATAATGCTGGAAATTATAGAATAACCAACGTGGGAAATCCCAAAAATGATAAAGATTCAGTTAATAAAGAATATTTACATTCTATAATACCTGAAAAAACTGAACATGGATTTTCTTTTTATAAATTTATTATAAATGACATTGGATACCCAAAAGAAGACGGTGATGCTGTAAACCTAAAATACATCAAGGACAACTGTATTTTACAAGATGCTGATGGAATCGATTGTCATGGAAAAACATTGACAAATGTAAAGTTTGGTTCTCAACCAAAAGATGCTGTTACTATGGAGCAATTATCCAAAGAATTAAAAAAAGAAACATCAAATTTTGTAAAACATGAAGATGCCGTGTTAAAGCGGGGAGATAAATTTATACATGGAAATAAAAAGTTTGATTTAATGCAAGGAAATAATGATGAATGGGATGCAGGACATAAAACAATAACAAATGGAAGATTTGGTATAAAAGATTCAGATGTACCTCTTATGGTGCAAACATTAATTGCAAGTGGTGGTAGATTAGATACATACGATGGTCGTAATAGAAGAATAAAAAATATTTATCCTGGTTATGGAGATGATGATTGTGTTACATTGAGACAAACAATAACTTGGGATAAACACTTTGGGACCAAATATGATGCAAAGATGAAGAAAATAATTAATATTTTACCAGGTGAAGATTCAAATGATGCTGCTACTATTGGACAAGTCATAACAACATCAAAAAGTGATTTAACCGCTTACACGTGTAATGATAAACGTATTATGCAGTTACAAGATCCTCAACATCCGAAAGATGCTGTAACTTTAGATTGTTTAATAAGAATAGTGGGTAATTTACTTATTGATACCCACAATCATATAGCTAGTACAACGAATCATGTGGTGATTCAACCCGATGAACGAGAAGCTTGGATTAAAAATAGAATCATAAATCAGTATATAATTAATTTGAATAACTAAGTCTTTAAATATAAAAGATTTTGCACAAGTTATTCATTTATGTAAAGTATCTCGTGGAGTAAACACACCAGTTATATAAGACAACATAATGAAGACCGTATCGCTCAGTCATCGTCAAGACAGCGGCAAGAGAGGACGTGGTATAACATCAGCTGCATTATCCCTGCTCAGACGGATTCCAGTTGGTGCTGTTGTAAATCGAACGATAGACGCTTTACCATACGAATTACATCTGCCCGGAGGTTATCAATATTGTGGACCTGGAACTAAGTTGGCAAAACGTTTAGCAAGAGGAGATCCTGGAATTAATAAATTAGATCAAGCTTGCAAAGAACACGATATAGCATATTCAAAGTATAAAGATTCAACAAATAGATCAATAGCAGACAAAATTCTAGCGGAAAAAGCTTGGCAAAGAGTAAAATCAAGTGACGCAAATATTGCAGAAAAAGCAGCAGCTTGGGCAGTAACTACAGCCATGAAGACAAAAGCAAAGTTAGGTGGTGGAAGACGTCGCAGAGGAAGACCTGCAAAGAGAGGCGCTCCCAAAAGAGGTGGAAACATTAAAAAAGGACGTCGTAGAACTCATAAGGCAAGTGTAAAGAAGACTTCTGTTTGGCAAATGGTAAAAAACGGAGCAGGTTTATACCTAAGACCATACCGTGTGTACTAAATAAGAAGAATCAATTGATAATTCCAAATAAAGCCTTAACAAATCATCAGTTAAATGATTATGTAAAATGTTTGAAAATACCATTCTTTCGAGGAGTTTTTATGAAAGATGCATTACCAACTAAAATATGGAAAAATGAAACTGGAATAGTAAATTTGGATTCCACCTATGGTCCAGGCACTCATTGGGTATGCTATAAAAAACTCGGACAAACCATTTACTACTTTGACAGTTTTGGCAATCTACCACCGCCAAAAGAACTGCAACATTATTTTCGAAACTCAAAAAACATTTTTTACAATTACAAAAAAGAACAACCTAACAATACTGAAATATGTGGGCATTTATGTTTGGAGTTTCTAGCGAAGAGTGTCAGTCAGCTTTAAGATGTCATCGTATACAGTGTCACTGAGTGGAAATTCATCCACATTGAAAAGTACGCTGTTCCCAGCATTGCGTCTATCCAAGGAAAGATTATGGGAAGCGGCATTACTTGATTTGACTACCTACAATTCAATTCCTAATGTTACAGAAGGAAAATACAATTTACTACATTATTATGAAACTAAGGATGCTGCAGGAAAATACTCAGAATTGAAAATAATTACATTTCCTACTGGAGCATATGAAATTGATGACATAAACCAATTATTACAGAAACAACTCGGAGAAGACAATATCACCGTTAAAGGAAACAATAATACTTTAAAAGCAGAAATAACTTCGAAATATTATATTGATGTCAGCTTGGAACAGTCGATTGGCAGTTTACTTGGATTTACAGATACAAAAAAGAAAATCTTAACTCCTGGAACTACTCATTCAGGTGATTCAACTGTAACAATATTGAAAGTAAATAGTATTGATGTCACGTGCAACATTATACACGGATCGTATAGAGATGGAGTTAATCAACATATTTTACATACATTTTATCCAACAGTGGCTCCCGGTTTTAAAATTGTTGAGAAGCCACAAAACTTGATATACCTACCGTTAAACACCAGTTTCATTTCAGACATCGTACTGAACATATTGGATCAAGACGGTCATAGTGTTGACTTTAGAGGAGAAACAATTACTATACGGATACACATCAGAGCAGCAACATAAAAGTCAACATGGGATTATCATTTAAACCGCAACGGAAGAGTCGGGAGCTCAGTAGCTCCTCGACATTGGAAGAGTTAACATCGGAAAACATTCGTTTTCTACAGAAGATTGGATTGAAACTTAACAGCGATGGATATCCTGGATATATCTCAAGGACCAACGTTCGACGAAACACTATGGGAGAAGGAATATCACACGCACAACCCTTACACTTCATCAAAATTAAACAATAACGATGAAATAAGGATCCCCATTCAACAACAAGATATTTACACTTTACCGTGTGAAAGTTACTTGTACATCGAAGGACGGGTATTAAAATTGGATGGAAAAACTGCTTCAACAGTTCCTTTTATAAATAACCCGATGGCATATCTTTTTGATGAAATAAGATATGAAATATCAGGGGTGACGGTTGATTCAACAAAAAAGGTTGGTTTAACAACGACATTGAAAGGATTAACATCATTAACACCGCATGAGAAGAATTCAATAGTCACTGCCGGATGGGTTGCCCCCGATAAAGACACTATAACACCAGCTTCCAACGGTCACTTTGATTTTCATGTACCTTTACGATTGCTTTTGGGATTCGCTGAAGATTACAAACGGGTAATAATAAATGTCAAACAAGAATTAGTATTACTCAGATCTTCAACTAATAAGGACTTAATACTTGCAGACCCTGCAACTACGGAAGATAAACTGGAATGGCAACTACAGTTGGATAAAGTTGTTTGGAGAGTACCTCATGTAAGATTGGCCGATGAACATAGAATCCTATTATTGAGAAAGTTAAAATCTGACCGTGATATTGTGATGCCATTCCGAAGTTGGGAATTTCATGAATACCCTACACTACCTCAGACAGAAAGACAAACATGGACCGTCAAGACATCAACTTACTTGGAACGAGCAAGGTACATAATACTCGGTTTTCAAACTAAGCGAAAAGATGTTATCACTGCAAATGCTGGTCAATTTGATCACTGTAAAATAAAGAATTGTAAAGTTTTCCTAAACTCTCAATTCTTTCCCTATGACAATTTGAATGTCATGTTCAGCAAAAAACGTTTTTCCATTTTATACGATATGTATGCAAGATTTCAATCGTCGTATTATGGAAAGACTAATACACCACTATTATCACCTGACCAGTATTATTCCAAGGCTCCAATAATTGTAATCGATTGTTCAAAACAAAATGAATCGGTAAAATCATCAAGTGTGGATATAAAAATTGAAATGGAATTTGAAGAACCAGTAGCGGATGGAACTTCGGCATACTGTCTAATTCTACATGATAAAATAGTTACTTACACACCGCTGACCGGAATTGTGAAGAATGTACTTTAAGAAGAATTGTATAACAACTGCAAATTTTTGAGGTTAGAATTATCTGCTTTAATTTTTGAGGTTAGAATTTCATTTGTGAAAGACAAGTTGAAAACAAACAATTATGTAATTGTATAAATTTCAAGGATTTTACGAAAAATATAAAAGCGAGAAAATAATTAGTAGAAACTTCATTCTATCTTCAACCGTCGTATGGGAAACATCATTCGCAAGATGAATTCTACTAACGGAGAAGAAAATACACCTCTAATGGATGATAATAGTTCAGATATAGAAAAACAAGTTGAACGAGAAATGGACGAGTTCCTAAAATTCAACAAACATAAGAAGAGAGAAGAAGAAAAAGCTGAAAAAGAAGTAAAAAGGAAGAAGGTTGAAGTTAACATTACAACCAATATTTTAACAGAAGTATTTCTTCGGATTATCTACCCAATTTCTTCATGCATGACAAAAAGTATATCAGTTGGAATTTTAAAATCAATGGATTATTCACCAATTGTTATTTTAAATCATGGAAACAAAATGGTTACTTTCAGTGAAACTACTTGGGAATCTCTCATGAAACATTTACATCTTTTGGAGTGCTATTTAAGTAACAACACATTTGGAAGAAGAACAAGATTAAGTTTATTGGAATCAAATATTGAAGTTGATATAGTAAAACATCGTGGAGGACAAATTGTTCGCTTCAGAGATTTAACTACACATAATGTTAAATTATATTTCACTAAAGAAGAATTTTACACTTTAAGTTGTACTACCGGTCCCGTCACCAGATATTTGAAACAACTAATATTTTCAAGTGCAATAATTAAAGACTATCTAATTGATACATTGGACAAAAAACCTTTTGTTCCAATTTTATACGGTCCCGTGGATACTTCAATCTTTAATAGAATACCTCAAGAAGTTGAAATGTGGAGACAATTAAACAACTATCACACCAATTTTAATATTGATGAAGTGGCACAAGAAGTGAAAGAAGAAGAACAATCCTGTCTGTTATAAACATCGGCTCATTCAATTTTTAAGTCAGTTGTTAGTAAGACTTCATCATGAATAAACGGGTTTCGTTTTCTAATGCGCCACATATAATGGAAGTTAAAAGAGGTATAATTGAATTTCAAGCTTTCCGAGGAAATGATGGTAATTTTATTATTAAAGAATTAGTAATCTTGGACATGAACACATCAGTAGTTTATCATTATTTGTTCAAACCTCCAGTACCATTTAATAGACTAACAACTAAAGCGAAAGTTACAAACAAATGGTTGAACAAACATTTTCACAACTTAAGATGGGATGAAGGTTTCATTAATTATAACATGATGCCGCACATTATGAATCATTATTGCAAAGAGTTTAAAATTATCTACACAAGGGGATTGGAAAAAGCAAATTGGATACAATCATTTACAAGCAACGAAGTGATTAATGCAATAATTGATAAAGATTTCCAATGCTACTTCAATGAACTTTGTATTTCATCAAAAAGTTTTAAACATCGAAGGTCGCAGTGCGCTTTAAAGAATGCCTACCGCTTGAACAATTTCCTTCAACAAAGTGGTGGGTGTAGTGTCATTAGTGGGGGTAGTGTCGATTATAAAAGCGAGAGCGCTACCATGACGCAGCATGAGTATTACTCTAACCTCCGAAGAGACAACATCTCCGACGGACATTCTTATTAACAAGAAGATTAACAACAACATCAAGATGGCATCACAGAACTTACTTCAAAGTTTAGTTGATCAGTTCAACGCTCATTCTAAATCATCAATTCTACCTACAAAGAAATGTTCTGAACTAAAAGAAGAAAAACACTACATCATTCATACGATTAAGAAAATGGAAACTTCAGTAGGTGATGCTATTAATTGCACATTGAGCGAGGCTCCATATACAGTTGGTGATGAACCAAAATTTCAGATCTTCCTACCAAGACGCTTTGTACAACTTCTTCAAAATGAAGATCTTCGTGTAGTTCAACCCGGCGCACTCTATTTGGTTTCGCACGGACCAAGTGGAAACAACTCAACTGAACTAACTATTCATGTAACACCTACTACTGATTAGTTTGTACATAACATTGTAACTATTTGTTTGTAATTGTTTTTCAATAAATATGATATAAAGAAAAAACAAAAAAATTTAAAAGAAGCAACATATTGTGATGTCTTTGTACATTACAATATGTTGCTTTTTTTAAAAATTCCACTGGATGACCTTGACCCACTTTTGTGTGATTATAAAAGCGAAAATCTACTTGTAAAATTCATCAGTCTACGACTACCTTTCGTACCGTACACATCTCGCTCACTCTATCGCTTAATATAAAAACTAAAAGATGTCTCTCAAAGTCAAGTGTGCATCTTATGATACCAACACCATTACAACTTTTGAACAACTCGAAGATTTAACCAACGAAATGCGAGTTTTACTTACCGGTGGTTATCACTTAACTGTTGATGTTAGTGCTACTAATACAAGGATGTTCACTAAAACAAAATATTGCGATGATGAAATATTTATTTCTACACAACCTACAACTTCTTCATCGCCAACTGGTCAACATAACATCAAGTTCCAAAAGTATTACCAATGTTGAATAACTTTTGACAGACAAAACTACAACTAAAGAATCACATGATCAATATGAGTTAATAAAAAAGATGTGATACTTGTATAAATAATCATTTGCTTCTCAGCTCTCACCACGACAAGACCTATTTAAGAAAATGTTGTACAGAATGATGATTCAACTTGATGGAAAAATCTATGGAAAAGACTACAACACCGTTGAACAAATGACCCAAGATTTAGATGTATTAACTAAAGAAGGATATCAAGCTAAATTAATTTTAAAATTTCCTGAAGTACATCCATTATCAACAGAAGAACTTGTTGCTATGGCTAAGGCGGAGAGAGAGAAAAAGTCTGAAGAAAACAAAGAGAAACAAACTTCCTAAATTTTAATAATCCTTACACTTGTAAGGTATAATTTTTTAAAACTCCATTTGGATGACCTTGAAATTACCCCCACCACTTTTCACAGTACATAAAACTCACTATTCAACACTATACACTCTTATTATTTCACTGGACTCCGCAGCGTCAACATGGAAGAGCAAAAATACAAGTACAAACCTCGTTACTGTTGTGAACAACAGTGTACAGATTTAGGACCAATGATGGTGGATGGGTTAGCTTGTACTAAATGTGAATTCTTCGGATCTTGTTATTGCAAATGCAAAACAAAACAACTACCACCACCGGAATTGCGAACTTTCAAATTTTACAAATCAAGATATTTTCATACATGTTGTCCTCAAAGATGTTTCAAATTTCACCCTCTAGATCTTGCTCATTGTCAACGCACCAATTCTCATCAAGATGATTTTTGTACACATATGATAAAAAGATGTAAATACAGATCAGATTGGTATTCCGATCCTGTAGAACCATCAAATGTGTAATTCAGTTTTACACTCTTTTTTAAAACTTCATTTGGATGACCTTGAGATTTCCCCCACCACTAGTTCTAATTTTTATATAATATTAAATCATTCCACTTCCAACACTCTAACTAACAACATGGAAAACAAATTTATCAAGTTTGAACATATAATAACTGACAGGGAGGAGATGGAAGAATTGTTTCAAAACTTACTTTCTATCATTGACGAATATCCTATAAGATGGTTCAGAATTGTAGTTCAATATTTAAATCCTGGTGAATTGTTTTCTTCATCGAGTGAAGAGGATGAAACAACTACTTCGGTTCAAATAATTGAATTAAAAGACAAAGAAGAAGAACTAAACATTTTATTCAATCATAAGCTCAAGGTTCCCCATATAAAAGCCCCCTCCCTAGACGCCTGCTCAAGGTCGCCATTATATAAGCCCCCTCCCTATGTGCCGATCCTCATTCCATCCCCGACTCTTCAACGATGAACAACTCTCCTTTGGCCCGAATGAATTCTAGTTTTGAAATAAACTCTAAAGAAGAGTTACAAGACATTTTTAATATTTTACAAGAACTTGTAGATAATTTTACAACCATCAAAATGAATTTGGAAATAACATACGATTGTCCTATTTGTGATAAAGTTGAAAGTTCGGACGAAGACAGTTTACTAAATCTAACTCCTGCACCATCTAACACTACTGATGGTAATAACAAAGAGCAAAATATTTCCCCCACCACTTCTTTATAATTCTTCGCTCCCCCCACCACTTCTTTATTTAACTAACATTTCTCGCTTTCACTTCTCATTCCGTCTTCGACTTTTGAACTATCAACATCACTTGTTTTAAAATTTCAAACACTAACACAATCATGATGGATATAATGGATGAAGTTCCCTTCATAACTAGAATGGAAGAGGATAAATTGAAATTGGAAATTAAACGATTGGAAATGGAACGGGAAAACCAACTCGAAATGTTACGTTTGTTCAAGCTTTTCAAATACATCATCTGGGGACTCTGCGTTTACCTTCTCATCGTCGTTGGTGTTTGCATTTACAACTCTGTAGTTCATCACAAAAGTTCAACTTGTTTAAACTCTGCTGTTGCACATTAATTGTATGTTCACAAATAAAATTCAAAAGTTACTTCAACCTATCCCACTATCACCAACTAGTTCAACTTTGAACTATTTCTGGTGGTAGTTGGATAGGCTTTTTTAAAACTTACTCTGGATGACCTTGACATACTTTCCAAGCCCCAGTTATAACTGTTAAATTTCAGTTTTAAATTAACTCTTAATTCATGCCCAATTCTACTTCAAATTCAGGACATATGCTCTCGCCATCTGCACCCCAGCATCTGACGCCATCTGCTCGAGCAGCTGCTCGGGCAGATGGCACGACTTCCGGCGCAGAAGTAACCAAAACACACTACTAACAACCGTTTTCCGATTTTGTTTAACATATTTCCTAAGTAGTGGACGTTACTGTATTTATCACTTACTCTTTAAGAATTTGTAAATGATGAACTGGGAAAGAATAAACCAAGAATTTAAATTTTTACATGAAGAAAACCAGAGGGGTCAAGTATGGTGAACTCGGTAGCAATTAATTTAGTCGTGATGTCATTTTTTTTACTTTCAGTGTATTACAGTATAAGTAAACTGCATTATTGTCAATTAGCAGAGTTTAGGTGTAAAAAATTAATGAGTAAAAACTAGGTTAAATACCTTTGAAAACAAGAAATGCAACATGAGTGTGATTATAATGGTTTATGTACAGCAAAGCTATGAAATCAGGGAAGAGTTTGTGGAGACCCGGTATATAATGTAGTGATAATGTAAGACTGAATCGTCATTTTATAGCAACAAAATTAAAGAATTAAGTAATGTGCATATGATAATAATCATAATTAATATGATTATGATCGTAATTAATAGATCATACAAAAGTACAGTATGTAATAGTTTTTTTGTGTTTTTTTTCTATCTGGTTATAGCCAAGCAGCGAGCATTTTACTGGTAATTCTATTATTTTTAAATTCTGTTGCATGCCTAAAATTGTTGTCTATTATTGTTTTAATATTGCTGTACATATTACATGATTGCATTTAACATATTATTGTAACAGGTTATAGGTTAAAGTTTTAAAATGGGGTATTGCACTTGATTTTTGTAATGTATGCAAGATTCGTTGTGTTGCTATATTTGTGGCCTGGAAAAAAATTGTAATATTAAAAAGAAGCTAGAGGGTTCAAATGATAAAGTCGTAAAATAATTTATCGGGTTCATCGACCAATTTTGTGTTGTGCGTTTTAACAATCGGCGGTCTCTCAGAACGTCGATCTGTCAAGTCTTTGTTTGGGTTAGGGAATATTTTATATTTTACTTCACCGGATTTCAATATCCACTGATGGTCCATCGTATGGAGTTGGACACCATGTCAGATTCGATAAAAACCACATAAAGGCCATGTTCTCATATAAAGCGCCAGGCAAACCTTTTTTATGTATGTGTTCAAAATTTTTCATAATATTTTCCCCTAAAGAACGGAGTTCAAAATTGTGTTGAAAGGTGATTTTTTCAGATTAAGGATAAAGGCGTTTTTCACGATACATGCAAGTTTAAGTTTCTTTCTTAAATTTTACACCCTCCTGGAAACAATGCTTTTGTTTGGACACAGTTTTTTTGTCGTTATCTATAGTTAGCTCTTGTTAATTATGCATGTAATTTTATATTTGCTAAGTACATCAGATACAATTTTTTAAGAACGTTTCCTTTCATGGGTGGATGAAATCTATCCATTGACCCAGAAGGTTTTCTAATCTAGCAATATTTAGTAATGCAACCTGTTCGAAGACGTACAATTTTGTAAATTTGTTAAATGGAACTTAATATATAATAAATAAATAAATAATTCTAAAAAAATCTATATTACTCATTATTTTCTTTGGGGTGGAAACCCATACCTGCCGTTGCCATACCCACCTATAATTTCCTGTTATTTTTACTCGCAAAAATTGACCATTGGTTGAGGAGAGCAAATTTTTATTTAACAAAAGTTTTAATTTATTATTCACAGTTTTAACTTTGAAACCACATAAAACTAAATAACCTCTTAACCAGCAATCCAGTTAATCAGCAAACTAGCCAACTAATTGATTAACAATTGAACCTCAAGTTGGCCAATCATCCAACTGGCCATTCACACAAATTTTCAATTCACCCAGTGACAAATCAATCGAATGGCCAATCCACAAGCTGACCAATGTATTAACTGGGCATCTCACCAACTGTCCAACTCATAAAGTGGTAAATTTACCAAATGATCACTTCACCAACTGACTGTTCAATTCACTCAGGTGCATAACCACCAAATGAACAATTCACTTTCTGTCCAATTCATCAACTGAGCATTTTGCCGACCGGCAAATTCATCGCATGGCAAATTTACTAACTGGTCAATTCTCCAACTGGCCATTCACTCAACTGTTCAATTCACTCAGTGGTATATTCATCAATTGTCCAATTTACCAACTGACCAATTCCCCAACTGGGTATTTTACAAACTGATCAATTCATCAATTGGGTTATTCATAAACTGGGAATTTTACCAACTGACCAATTCCCCAACTGGGTATTTTACAAACTGATCAATTCTTCAATTGGGTTATTCATCAACTGGGAAGTTCACCAACTGACCAATTCCCCAACTGGGTGTTTTACAAACTGATCAATTCTCCAATTGGGGGATTCATCAACTGGGAAGTTCACCGTTCACCACCTGGTCAATCCACCAACTGACCAACACGCCAAACGACTCACCTTCTTTGCTCCTCGGGTGTGCCTACAGTCGTCACGTGACACTGATCTCCTCCTCGTCGTCGTTGTTGTCGTCGTCCATCCCAGGTCGTCGGTGGACCCCCGGCTCGTTGCTCGCGTCGCTCAGGTCAGGGTGGGGGTTGTTCCTGTTGGGGAGGGTTTGCTCTCGACTTCCCCCCGCTGCCAGCAACTCCCGTTCCTTGCAGTTTCTCCATTTCATCCGTCGATTTTGGAACCAGATCTTGACCTGCATCAAAGTCACGTGTGAACAATATTATATACAATTTAATCACTGCGCACTAGGATAATTCACCAACTGTTTACAATGTCCCTGTTTACAATGGCGTTTTGATTTATAGGTACAAAAAATGAAAAATGTTCATTGTTCAGACATAGGTCGTCCCTATGTATGAATATATAAATAGGGTTTTTATATACTTTGCAAATCTAAAAATTATTCAACCAATATTTATGGTTATTAGAACATCAAGAGGCGTTAAAACTAATAACGTACATCACGAACCATAAGATTCTGCGTTAGGAATAGACTACAGTAGGGATCATGGTAATATTAAGCTTAAGCGCATTTGAAGATTTATTAAATTGAAGTAAATTTCTAGAATTTAAAACTCAATCACTTCGTTGAAATAGATTTTTTTATCAGTTACCAGTCTGTCTATCAACCTCTAACCCTCGATCCTTATAATATATTTTGTATTGTATAACTGTGATTAAAATGCAAATTTGAAATAAATATAATATATGGTCCAAAATTAGTCCACATTTCTCTTGTACTATAAAATGGCTTAAGATAATTAAAAATTTATTATTTTTTATTGGATGGCTACCAAACAGGATCCGACATGTCGATGACCAAATGATGTGTTGGGATTTAGATTTACATATCGTGAGTTAATAAAGTAAATTTATAAGCCTACCCTACAAAGGTATTAAGAAGGGTTTGAGGCACTTAATACATTTATATAACAGGGATTTGATGTCGGTGAACAATCAGCTTTGCAGCGATTCTGAAGTTATTCCATATGTCCCAACTTATAATTACTGAAAATAATAAACTAGGAGATTGGAGAAACATAGGTGTCGAGAATGACGCTATTTTAACGGCACAGAGCTGCTGCTATCTATATTATAATTCCATTATTAGACCTACTCTAACGCCATTACTCAAGAAAAATAATAACTATTCACTTAAATGAAGCACAACTTATTCGTATGAAGTACCTTACAAGCGATCGTGTTTTCGACAAAAGTTGTGCTTTCTTTACTCACTGGATGTATTGCATTTAGTATAAAATATGATCACCCGGAGGATTATATGCAAACTTAAACTAACTTAAATAATGGAAATCCTTAAAATGATGAGATAAGTTTCTTAGAGTACGCAGTATCGGATGTTTTAAGTCCATTTCGCACATCCAGACTGTCAGATTTAAAGCAAACGTAGCAAATGTCACCTTAAATGAAGAAGCTATACCTGCAAGTAGTCACGGGACGACCTAAGTTTGAAAATATGAAAATTTTTTATATTTCTGTATTTGTTAATGCGATATTCTTTGAACGAAATCTACAATTTCGATAAATGAGGAGGAAAAAATGACTAGCTCTTCATCTTATTGAGATTTGAACTATTCTCTTAACTCGCCTCAGTAGCAGTAAACCAGCGTACTCACCCTCGTGTTATCCTTCACCGGAAAAATCAAATCTCCAAACATCATTGGAAATCCACTGAGTACGCAGGTCCGCTGCAACCGGGGGTCATTAGTTGCCACTGAAGTCGAAACATATTACACTTGCAGAACCTAATGTTTAGTTAGAAATCTTTATCAATAATTAAACTTAATTAGCTCTGAGAGGAGTGTAAATGTGGTGGTGTTTACAAGTGCGTCCGGCCGAACGTTCAGCAATTCATGTATTCATGTCAGCCACGAGGATTCCCACAGTAGAGTAAACAGTAGCTTGCTTCCCCTTCCCTCCCACCCTCGCCACTTAATGGCCAGTCGGTACACAAAAATATACCCTTACACGATCATGTTTTGATTTCCGCACGGCCGGGCAGTGCGACAGCGCCGCTGTTGCATAAGCTGAGCGAGATGCGCAAATCAGAACCGCAAATCAGATGCCGCCTGCGCCTGGGCGGAAGATGGGCAGCGAGAGACCGAGCGAGAGAAACCTTGGGTCTGAAGGGGGTGCGTTTTCATTGTTTTTAGTTAATTTTAGGGAGTAAGTGATAATGAAATGTTATACATAGAAAAACTTATGATTAGTGTATGATTGTTATCTTTAGTAATGTTAAAAGGGTGCTAATAGGGTAGTAAAATGAATGGGTCCATTTTAGAAAAGGGTCTCCACTATTAAATATTCTATTAAATATTATTCTATTCTATAAATATTCTATGAATATTCTATTAAATATTCTATTAAATATTAAATATTCTGCAACCTTACATATATTTAATATTTAAATATTAAATATATGCAAAGGTTATCACCTAATACGTTTTGGGATTACAGGGCTATAAATAGACAAAAACGTGTAAATTGTGCCAACGATCATTTCCAATTTAACTTTTTAACACCGTATTATCAACCGTTACCAAATTGCAAAATGCGATTACCCAATTAGTCGGTTGACCAATACATTGGTTTGGTTAAGCCAGTTAGGTTAGGTTAGATTTTAGAGTAGTTCGGTAATGGAGAAGTAGACAAGACAATATAATGTTAACGTTAAACAAAATTACCAACTTCTCGGAAGTCTAGTCTAATACCTAAAACTCCAATGCAGAGCCGGTCAGAACAGGTCGCACGCGGTGATTTGAGATAAGATAACGGCTGATAAGTTAAGACCTGTCCACCGAATCTGATATTCCGTCTGCGCTTATTGCAAATGTTTTTTATGGCTCCTTCTTGACTAGGAACCCATTTTGTAAACTATTAATTCGTGTATGACAAATTTTAAAATTGGAGGCCCTCTTCTAAAAAGACCCATATAAATTTCTCTTCTACTTTGATCTATTTCAGAAACTGTTTTTCAGGTGCTCTAGTAGTTATCGACGAGACAAGTTAGTTACAAATATCAGTACTATTCCTAGTTCCTGGCTGAAAATATTAGAATAAAAAAATAATTAGCCTTTGTATAACTCAACCCTCCATCGTTTGTAATAAGAAAATAATATAAACCTACAATTATCTAAATGCAATTAATAGAAATTGTAATCTTTTTAAGGCTTTGATACGTTTCTCACCATTTACATTTTATTATTATTAACAGAAACTTTCAAACTCATAGTTAAGATGTTAGTTCTCAAGTTCCATGTTTACTTTATTTGAAAGCTCCGTCTCCATGTAAAGATTCACTTAAGAACACTACTTTGTGTTTTTACTTTTGTAAATATTTAGTTGCAACATGAAATACAGCATTACTGAAACGTCCGTTTACGTAAATATTTTTATTTCCATTTACCGTGTAGCAGTACGGTACTTTCATTTATAAGAGACTACAAATCTATTAATTCTGCAGTTGACAAGGACAAACTTTAGGAGATGGATTACACACTTGTGAACTTCGGCAAAAGTCCAAGATCCGCTTCTCCAGTATAGTTGAGGCAAGCCCCTCATCGACAAGACATTATACCTTTCATGCCTCTTGAAAATTTTAATCTATATTTAATTACAGTTATTACGGCTTATATTTTATTTTAAGTCGTGTATTTAGTTCATTGCAGTAAAATATGTTGTTGATTATTGTAAATAATTTTACTTAAACTTTCTCACAAACTAAAATTTTTATTTGTTTATTATATTCAACTATCTTACTAGATTGTCATTGGAACCAAGGAAAAAGTAAATATAAACTATGTAATATACACGAGATTAATATTACAAACTGATTGAGTAAATTATATCATACAAACATTTTAAGTTTGTAAGTTGTTGGGGATGAAATTTTTAGGGGAAGAGAAAGACGATTTTCTGTACACAGGTGACCAACCCGTAGTGTGGGACTCTTTCGCTTTCGAACATTAGCCTGGGATCACTTTTCGCATTACATCAGAACTAGGCCTACTTTGGCTTTCGTCCCAATAGCTCACTCCGGATCCACTGGTTTGTTTGCCTAAAGTTCTAGTCAGCGTCCTGTCTAAATGGATTTTCTTAGATCTGAGAACTCTCTGGACGAAATGCGACAGGCAAACCCCAGATGTCCACACCCTCTGGCATGTTCATGCAGACAGAGTCCACCGACAGCACTCCAAGATGTCATGTGGCCTCCAGGTGTAGCCGTTCCCAGCGTGGACAGCGGAAGAAGTTGTGTTCCCCGTCGTCGGGACCGCTCAGGCAATAAATGCAGCAATTGATCCGGTCTTACCCACCCTGTGCAGGTACGACTGAAAATAACCGTATAGGAGCACGGACTGGACTGTGGAGTAGTATAGGAGCACGGACTGGACTGTGGAGTAGTATAGGAGCACGGACTGGACTGTGGAGTAGTATAGAAGCACGGACTGGACTGTGTAGTAGTATAGGAGCACGGACTGGACTGTGGAGTAGTATAGGAGCACGGACTGGACTGTGGAGTAGTATAGGAGCACGGACTGGACTGTGGAGTAGTATAGAAGCACGGACTGGATTGTGGAGTAGTATAGGAGCACGAACTGGACTGCGGAGTAGTATAGGAGCACGAACTGGACTGTGGAGTAGTATAGGAGCACGGACTGGACTGTGGAGTAGTATAGTAGCACGGACTGAACTGTGGAGTAGTATAGGAGCACGGACCGGACTGTGGAGTAGTATAGGAGCACGGAATGGACTGTGGAGTAGTATAGGAGCACGGAATGGACTGTGGAGTAGTATAGGAGCACGGAATGGACTGTGGAGTAGTATAGGAGCACGGAATGGACTGTGGAGTAGTATAGGAGCACGGACTGGACTGTGGAGTAGTATAGGAGCACGGAATGGACTGTGGAGTAGTATAGGAGCTCGGACTGGACTGTGGTGGACATCGTCAGTCTTGTCTTCTCGACTAGAGAGAAAGTCTTTTAGATGCGGTGGTTTTACTCATCAACTAGTCTCAATTATTGAAGTGGAAACAAATAAAATAAATATATTTCAACCTTGACGAAAAATTATGATTGCAATAAGAAAATAATGACAACCGAACTCAAATTCTGCACTATTGGATAAAGATGGATTGGCGTGTAAGTCTGATGTGAACCGGTAATGCGATATCCAGAGATGGAGTCAGTCCATTTCAGATTGAGAATTAAAAACTACAAATATAAAAAAGATTGTGTATGCCGATATATTTCGTTGAAGTTTATAATCAAAACTACATTAACATAGATTTAAATTTTTCCTCTCGTCAATCTCGAGGGCAAATAATTAAAGACATCAATAGACAATATTTATTCTGAATAGAATACAAACAAGGTGCACATCTCAGTCGTCAAAATTAAAAACTAAAAAGTGAACTTATGGTCCAGCTTACTCTGGCCTCTGAATTTACTCAGTCATCGCCTTCGCAAAAATCTCTGAAACACTTTTGACCACTCCACGCACCGGAAAAGTGGTGGAACAAGAAAATCGATGAAGTCCAGTTTGACAATAATCTGGCCCGTTTTCGAGTCGGCGAAACAAGGAAAGAAAGAATGGCGCGCGGCAGAAACGAATTCACGCGTAGCCCCCCAATAAAACGCAAGCCTATATAATAGATTGAGGGGTACGTCTGTTGCACGCATGTGTCCCCCTTCGACCCCCTCCCCCTCACCACCCCTCCTCCACCACCCCCATGTGATTGATCCCCTAAGACGAACTAATCTATCGTCGACATATGCTTCCACGACAGATGCAGTCCTCCGACCCACTGAATCTCAAATCCTATTAATTTATAGTTCCCACTTCATTCTCTTTCATATCATATTCGGTTGCCCAAAGAGTAAAAAGTAAGAGGTAATGTTTTTGTATATGTTGAGATTCTCAAAGTATTTTTGTAGACCACATTGTCCTGCCATTTAGTATTTAATATTTTGCAACTTTTAACTTAATATTATATTAAATAACGGAATGCCTAAAATGGAATTTAATAGATTTTTCCTTTTACTTCCATGATCTCACATCGGACGAGGAAAAATTCGAGGTAAAATGGTTTATATAGAAATTTTGAATATAGTTGATAGCGTGATAGTATTTTCAAAGTTAATACTATACATTTTTATAAAATTCTTTGCGGCGCTTGATTTTTTAAATACAATTATCCCAATTATTTAATCATTTTTGTATTTTAATCAAAGAAAACTTACCCTTTACCTCATTGGTTCAGAAAAATCATAGATATGTTTTCAATTATTAAGAAAACGTTCATAAAAATAAGAGGCTGGATTTTTTAATAGTGTAATTTTTTGGTAGAACATTTTGTAACTATTACATTCGCAGGTTTATTATAGAGGTATAGATGAATTAAAAAAGGGGGAAATGCACATGGAGAATTATTACTGAGCGCTGCAGGAGGGAGAATAATATAAAGATATTAGGTGTGTTATTAGTGAATTGACGAAGAACTCGGCCAAACACGTGTGTGCAGATCTAACGCTTATAAACCTAACTACTGCGTTAGGGTCAATTGTCTTCTTGTATTCAGTTCCCACAATAATTTCGTTGTAATTTCTTTGTTTCCCATTCATCCCTAGCCAGGTTGGGTGTTGTTTTTTAATTCTCCCACAAAACATGTCAAGATAGAATCACTCAAGTAAGCCTCGAGGTACTGCCGTTTGATCAACTGACACTTTTCTTTACAGACTTATTGAACGCTTCATTGGCCTGTGAAATATTAAAAGTCCACTATGAGGTCCAAACAAGTAAAATTCATAATAAAATTTATGACACGTATATTTCTACATTGCTTGCTTTTCCATTTTTTTGTGTGAGTTTATTTAACACATTTTGTGTTTAGGCTGTGGGCCAAAATATAAAACAAGAAAATTTGGATGGCAGTATGTTTGTAATTTAAATTCCCTTAGCACAAAGAAACAAATTTGCTTTCAAAATTAAAGTTATTTGAAATTTTTAACTGAACTTTAAACTTTTGATTCAAACCCCCACCAAGTTGTTTTAAGGCTCTAACCAAATTTAGGTTTTGAAGGTATTAAACTTTCAAATTTTAAGTATCTCAAAATCCCCAACTTATTAAAATCTTGATATAACCTTGTAACTTTTGAGTCAAAAGTTTCGGGACACCCTGTATTGCAATACATTCAATACTGTTAAAGTTTACAATACAAATGATTCACTGCCACGGCCTATAAGTGAAGAAGTCAGGAGTGGCATAAAGTAAGGAAACATAGAGACTGTATGACGGTGTCAGGTTGTGCGAACCGACAGATGGTTCGGAGTGGGTGGAACCCTCTCCAGTCTAGTCCCAGCGAGGTGTAGGGTTCCACTAGTCATATTCGGCGCCAGACCCTCTATAAAACTTGACTTTAACCTTTCCTTAGAGGGGAGTTTAGTCAAACAGTGGATATGCCCTAGAGCTACAAGGCTAATAGGCGGTTTTAGCTCGCGTTTAGCCTAATCCCGAGCGTAAATTCTGGATTTTGCGAGTTAGCTAACAAAATCGGGAGCTCGGGTCAACGCGTGCCGCGTTCTATTTCTAAAGTGAGTCTAACCTGGAACGTTGCTAATCAATAAATGTAATGAGTTGTTTTCAGAAAAAAATTTAAAAAATATAACTTTGGACAAAAAGTTGGCATTTTATTACAATATCGAGTTTTAGGGGTATAAGTCGTATTTTCTATAAAAGTTGAATAAGAAAGTAAGGGAAAATAGTTGGCATTTTATTAAAATATCGAGTTTTTGGGTATAATTCGTATTATCTATAAGAGTTGAATAAGAAAGTAAGGGAAAGTACATTCTTAACCACAGTGTTACATGGGTTTATTCTTTCATAGTTATATTCAGATTTTTCATTTGAGACTTTCAAAATAAATGTGTGTGTATATAAGTATGGAATTAAATAAGTAAATCCTTCAGTCACGCATATTAAAAATAATTTGTATTTTTGTTTCTTTGTACAAAATATTTATTGTAACAGCTATCTCTGAAACACTTATATCATGACATAATTGATGTGGTCCTCAACCACACATTTAACATGATCTCAATACATTATTTAAGTTTTCAAATAAACGTTATCTGCATCTATTGAGTTCACAAATCCCACTGTCTTGTAAACAATGAATACCGACATATGCTGTAACGTTATTATTTGAGTAAAGTTTACCCACCACTGCTACTGTACCGTAAAACAACTTTCCTTCATCATCTTCCATTAAGAAGTCAATAGAAATTTGCATTCATAATTTTTGTTGTAGTTTTAGGGCCTTTTTGGTTATCATTCTCATAAAATTTTTTTCAAGATAGAATTACATTTTTGCGAATAATGATTCTCACAAATTTAATCGCCATTTAATTTACGGTAAGTAACAATAAACTTTTTTTATTGGTATGCCTATATTTTTAAATTCCCTTATAAAATAAGTTCAGAAAGGTTAGAAATACATCGGTTAATTTTTCGCAGAGGTAACTTCTTGACCTTGACCTTTTAAAGCACAGAATCTCATAGTTATTGATTAATTACAATAAATAAATAATATTTAATATTATTATTTATGCAAATATTATAAGTTAATATTTATACTAATATTAAAATATCCGTCCGGAGCACCTGCAGTTGTCTGGTAGGCAAAACAGGTGCAGCACTCAGTGTGCCTACCCTCCACGCTGCAGGCGCTGGCCGCAAGAGGATTTATTTCCCATAAGAGCAATGAAAAACTTGTCCCTAGCATTTGTCATATAATTTGTTAATTTTTTGTCCGATTAGTTCAGAATAAATAGCGATTGAATCTCAATTAAATTTACAAGATTTTCTTTTGCAAGATCGATTCTTTGTGAACAATTTATTAAATTCTGTAGAACGTTTGTTAAAAGTAGTAAAAAAACTTACTTTGTTATTTCAAGTTAGTAAAAACACTACTTTTTATATAAAAAACATTCTCTCGCAGACCACATCCGTCTTGATGAACCCTTTATTTAGAGCTATAAACTTCTGATTACAAAGGAATTATTGCGTTTCCCGTTTAACATAGCTCTTACGGGGGAAAGACGAAATCTGGATTGACTCCAACGTCCTCTTAATTACCGATTATAAAGAGATAAAAATAGCGGTTATCATTTAACTAGTTTAAAAAGCTCTGAACTATAAAACCGATTCTTGCACTAGAAATAAACCCTAAATATACCTGTACAGTCTGAACGGAGTTCACATAGTCACGGTATATCAATGAGATGAAAGTTAAAACCCGTTCGAAGCAGTTCTTCAACTTCAAGTTGACGTGTTTGGCTTTGGTGTAAAATTTCAAGATAATTCCAATTTTAACTACTTATTCTTTCGACTTACTAAAAAAATCTTTACCCACTAGTTTATCGCTCATATTTGTTGTCATATTCAAACTAATCTTATACTCTTTTTTCCAAGATTAAGTAGAATCATGAGTATTTTAGCATTGATTAACATTTTATGGCCCATAGACCTCAAATAAGAATATAAAAATGTAATTATTTAATGCAGTGCGAGAGTACATACTAGGTTCGCCAAATGTCATTGCAACTGTTCATTATTATGGCATTAATTATTTTTCAAACATTTCACAGTCCTCCGCTTAGTCCCTATCACTGTTTGCCCATGATTCCTCTCATAAAGTTTTGACCCGCATAAAGTTTGGGTCTACGTATCAGCCGTGTGAGACAAATATGGCTTTTATTAAATAGACAAAAAAAAACAGAACAATATAGAGCGCTAAATCTGTAAAAATTGAGGTAAACAATAATTTGAAACGTGGACTTAAGTGCTACAGACGCTAAAACGGCTCGTCATAGGGACACAGGGCTCGCCTGTGGCAAGTCATCTTATATCTTAAAAAATAAAAAAATGACAGCGACCCTGACCGTTCTTATGGGCCTATTTACATACGGGTTGTACCAAAACGTATATGTTAGCGGTCTTATGTTTGTAAGTTTTATTTGCATTTTGAAAACTTTTATGTTAATTGAGTCGAAAATGAAAACTAAACTTTTCTTATGAAGATATGGCAAACAAAACAAAAAAACCGTAAACTTTAAGCCGAAATAAACTTTTTCCCTTAATAGGACATTCGTCGCAAAGGGCAAAAATGTTAAGCTTATAACAGAGACCTTGATTTTTCTACTGGACTGATTTAGGGGAGAGGCGAGTAAAAACCGGGTGGTTGGATACAAACCGGGTGGTCGGGTTTTGACCTATTAAGTGCTGGTACCTAGCGATAAATGCCGAAATTAACATGTAGTTGGAGAGGGGAAGTGGCGGACATTGCGCCATTAGTCTCTGAGCAGAATTCTGGTTGTTAAGAACGTTTATTTGTTTTTGTTATTTCGTTTCCCAATGTTTCGGACAGTTTGATCGCCTAATACAGAAAAACTACATGAGTTTCAGTGAAGATGACTACACTATTGTGTAGTATATGTCTTTATCTTTACACTGATATAAGCAATATCTCAAATTAGTTTTAAGCACTCTGAATATGTTAATTTTTTGCTAGTTACTACCAGTGGAGTGAAACCGGGTATGGCGCGTGGGAGTGATGTTGGCAGGCCAATACGAGTACAAAGTCAATGGTTAAACTCAAACGTGTTTTGAGTCTGAAGTTTGAAAATAAATAAGAATGACATTATTTTTGAAATATAACCAACACTCCATTAATAAGTCAATATAATTAATGAAAAATGTATAGTTTTTAACGACTCACAATCTCCACAACAATCTATAAAACGGCAAACCTACCAACATCCACGGTAAATATCATAATCTACAAAAGCTTAAGGAGTTGAAAAAATAATACGACAAAGCCAAACCATTCTGTCACGACGAACGAATCGTTGAAATCCGAAACGAAAAGGGCTAACGTATTTTAACTGCTGGATTGTGAGATGTAAACAGAGTTGGAGGCTTCTTGCGGAGACATTGACGTTCGAGGGTGCGTCTGGTGGGGGGGGGGCTGTTGGCGGGGGGGGGGGGGGCGGGGGTGTCGAAGCGAAAGGTACAATTAATCAGCTTCGCGGAAGATGCAAAGTGGGGCTGGCAGCTGACAGCAGTCGCGGATATCGCATAAAGCGTTCATATCAAAGGTCGACTCCTCGATTACACCGATAAAATCAAGCAAATAAATTGATAGGTAGGGAGCGCAGCGCTTCAGGCCCCGTCGGGGGGGGGGCTGCGAATGGTTGTGAAAGCTTTTGATTTGAGGCCGTCTAGTCGACGGAGCTCCGCGCGCGCACACCTATACACACACCTTATTGACCAAACCTCTTGATTTTCTCTCTCGAAAATAGGATTCCAATTCCACCCGCGCTCTAGTTGCTCCAACTTGTTTTAAGCTCGAATAAATAATCCTCAACGATTTTTTGTTGCTTATAGTTTTGTGGAAAAGACACAGAATTCGTTAATACGATGAAGGGATGGATATGAGATATTGAGCTGACATTATCTAATGAAAAAATATACCATTAAGAGTGGAATCCAAAGGATTCTACTGATTTCTTCTGTACTTGTTTACATTCTAAACAAACAGACTATGATCCATCAAATTTAATTTTTAAGATGTTATTCATTCACATATGATCCACAATTTTCAATGCTTTGGGTGAACGGAACGGTAGAATGTTTTAATCACACGATAAAGTATGATATACATCCGTAGTGACTTTATCACCATGACAACTTATAAAAATTCTTCTCCACTTTTTCTTGCATATTTATTTGATAGGCCTACACTCGAAAGTAAAGTAGAGTGAACAAAGTGAACCTATTTTTAAAAACTATATGATTAGTTTTTCTTAGTAATAAGTGCAATTAAAATTTAGTTTAACGTAGAAAAGAGTAGTTAACTATATATTGCGCAATTATGTTGAAATATAAATGTTAACTTATATTTCAGCTATATTCTGAAATAATTTAGCTATTTTTAACTCGATTCTACTGTCATTAGTGCATTATCGTCAAAATCGGACTAAATCCGTTTCTATTTACACTCGCCCCTTGTCGATCTTTAAACAGTTTGATGAAAAAGCCACATGGCTCCTAGTTAATTGGCTGATTCAATTATAGTTCAGATTCATATTTGATTAAAAAATTCAAATGGTTTAAAACCCTCTTTAAAATTTCAAGGTTATGACTATCGGTTCCTATTGAGAATAACTCAATTATTTCTGTAATCGATGAACTCTGTATTAAAGTATAAAGTGAATAGGTTAAATGTAGTTAATCTAATATAACTAACGCTTAACGATAAACAAATGGTCTACAGGCGAACCCAGCATCGGTTAGCGTCTTCGGCTCGGGTTCCGATGGTCGGGATGTCAACTTTACGGATTTGGACAGGTTTCTCTAAAAGTTTTAGCACTCCTGAAGAATAACTTTTGCGTATATAAGAAATAATCTTCGCATTGATGTAGGCCTAAACGTACAGAAACAATTCTTATCTAAACATATAAAAGGGAAAGCCCTCACTCACTCACTGACTCACTCACTCATTCATCACTGATTCTCCAACATTCCGACTAGCTAGTGTGCTAAAATTTGGTATACTCATTCTTTAGGCTTAAAATAGGAAAGTCTGACCGTTTTAATATTGATATTCACAAAGGGATATAAGCCCTAGACGTCCTCAAATTTACTATGTTTTTCTTATGGAAGCAACATTTTTGTATTCCAACATATAATTACTATAACATAAAGGACAATTAATTCTATTAACAGGTGTTCTCATTTAAATCATTGAGCAGCAAAGATTGGTAATAAAAAAAATAGACGATACTATAGACTTGCGGCGAGTGAGCGTAGCGAACGAGTTAAGCCTGACGGGGAGTGAGAGTAGCGAATGAGTTAAACTTGACGGGGAGTGAGTGCAGCGAACGAGCTCACCTGAAGGGAAAAAATTCTCAAGTTCTCATTGCAAAGCATGCCGGGTAAGCTAGTATCTCAATAACTGAGAGATAATTTCTTACCTGGGAGTCTTTCAGGCCCAGCTTCTCTGCAAGCTTCTTCCTGTCCGGCTTGGAGATGTACTTCTGGAGTTGGAAGCGCTTCTCGAGGCCCTTGCGCTGGAGGTCGCTGAAGACCGCGCGCCGCATCATGCCCCTCCGCGGCTTGCCCCTGGAGCTATGAGCCCACGGGAACGCCCCTGGCAGGGGGAACACGGCGGCCGTCCCCTGGACTCCCAGGCTGTTGTGGCCTGCCACTGACACGACACACATCACACGCCGTGAATCATTAAACGCCCTCCGGGGGAGGGGGGATGGAAGTTAAAGTTTCAGGGTGTATAAAGAAATCGTTCATGCACGATTACATTGTACCGAGTAAATCTAATCGAAGCCGAATCTCCTAAACTAGTATAAGGAGATAAATCTTTCAATTGTGTATATGATTAAGTATTATTTCCCTCAATCTTTAACATTTTATTAAACACAGTTTTGCAATTTCAAATGTTGTCAAAATTTATCATTGCTTTTGTTGTGTATTTTTCCCTAAAATGTGTTGCCAATTTTAGACATTTTGTTAGTTTGATATATAGACGAAAACTATAAATATAACATTTAATAAATACTAGCTTTCTCAACAAGCGAAATAAAAAATTTTCATTCATACAATTCTATTTTGTACGCTTAACCATTGGGATTGGGATAAATTATTATAAACTTTTGCTCCAAAATACAAAGCAGTGATATACAGTACAGCCAACATTTGAAATTTTGTAAATTTATTTTGACATATATAAGGCATAAAAGCCAAAATATTAAAAACCTAACTGAAATCGATGTAGTTGTTAATGAATTATTGTAAAATATCACACGAAATAAACATAAAAGCGACGTAAAACGTTTTGCTGTTTTGTTAAGGTTGTCATTAGTGTGAATTTGAAATCCAATAACAATGCAATGCATACAAAAACTTAAACGGGAAGGTCACTTAATATATTAATTTATTTCAACAATTAAAGAAAAAGTAAATAAAAACAATCTAAATAAAAAATTAAATAGTCGTAATAAACGTAACGAAAACAATCTGACTTAATAATCTGAAAATAATAAAAGATCGATCACAATATTAAGTAAAACGTTATTCAAAGTTTAATAACGGTCTTACAGGGGGAACCACAGCCGGCGCACTACTAAAGCTGCTTAAATCGCTCCCTCCCTCCCTCTCGAGCGATATTTTTAACGTTTATGAATTATTACTGACTCCCTGTATAAAACAAAAGCTAATAGAGGATTAAACCCATCTCGAGCTGTTTATATTGAAACGGAGAAGAAGATATAGACACTTGGATACTATAGTAAGATTTACGAAAATAGTCTGATGAGAGTCGATCCATTGTTGCCAAATTTATTCTGAAATACATTTTTTCTCCTGTATTACACATGGTTAACAAAAGCACAAATGACAACATTGCAGGGTGAGAGGGGGTGAGGGGGTGAGGGGGACACACCTGTTAAAATTTCCATCGGACTATTTTCGTGCATCTTACCATAGAAAGAGCCTTGGCACTGAACACCGGTGTTCTTGGTGATCTGGATTATTTCTTGTAGATTTAATTGTAACTTTTGTTTTGTTTGCTATAAATAATATTACAATTGCCGCAACAATGACAACATCAAATATAAAAAATTGGTGAAAATTAAGGATATTCATTTTAGGGAAAGATGATTAAGTATTATTTCCCTCAATCTTTAACATTTTATTAAACGCAGTTTTGCAACAAAAGCAAAAGCAATGATAAATTGTGACAACAGTTGAAATTGCTAAACTGTGTTTAATAAAATGTTAAATATTGACGGAAATAATACTTAATCATATACACAATTGAAAGATTTCACTCCTTATCTCATCCAAATTTGAAAATCCTTTTTGAAATTCCAATTTTGAAAATTTGTGAAAATGCAAATACAGTATCAACATTTGTATTTTTTGTGTAGATTTCCATCTTCATTTCGCACTGGGTTGTGGGCTATCACTTAAGAAAATCGAAATCCTGAGTACCCCACAAACAAAAAATTACCTGCAATGTAACTTTTGACCTAGGAGTAAAAATCCAAAGCAGGTATTTTTTAGATTTCATCAGTAGCTTGTTCGGTATTTTGCAAACTCATAAGTACCTAAATAGCGAGTTTCTTACTCTTTGGGAGGACATTTGTTAAATTTACACAAGGCGAAGAGGGTAAACATTTCGACAATTGTCTGGATTCAACTTTTGAGTGTGCATGGACATTATAGAACAATGACCCTTCATACTCATCCCGACCTGTGAGGTAAGGTTTTCGATTAAAGACCGCTTAAGATTAGAAAATTAATGAGAGGATGAGGGGATATACAGTGATGTGCACTTCGTCGGAAAATCGATAAGAGTTTAAGTTGTACACTCCATGAAGGTAGGTTGTAATTTGAGTTGGAAACGCGAAAGGAATATAGGTTACGATTTAAGTGGTGAACACTACTTGAAGATCGGTAACAATATGAGTTGTGTACACTACAGGGCTATCGGATAAAATTCGAGTTGTGGGCACTATGAAAAGATCGAATAAATTTCCAGTTGTGGACACTATAGGACTATCGTATACACTTTGGGTTATGTTCACTTTAGGGAGATCGGTTACGATTTGAGTTGTGGACACTATAAAAAATAGGATACAATTGGAGTTGTGGACACCATATTACTGTCGTATACACTTTGGGTTGTGTTCACTTTAGGGACGTCGGTTTCAATTTGAGTTGTGGACACTATGGGAAACGGGATAAATATCAGTTGTGGACACTATATGACTATCTTATACACTTTGGATTGTGTTCACTGTTCACTGTAGGGAGATCGGTTACAATTTGAGCTGTGGGCACTATACTCTATCGTATACAATCTAGGCATACAATAGATTGTATACCTATAATAGATAATAATTGTATACCCATCATAGTATGATTGTATACCTACAATAGATTGTAACTATCGAATAAAATCTAGGTTGTGGTTACTATAGGATGATCGGTTACAATTTTCAGTTGTGACCAATATATATTATATGTTGGAATTTGAGTTGTGGATATTATAGGAAACTCGGTTACCATTTGAATTTAGAACAATATATAATGTTAAGTTTGAGTTTTAGTTATGGATACTACATTGAAATCGGTTACTATTTGAGTTGTGAAAAAATTTGGGTTATAACCAAATTGGTTACAAATTAATTTATAAACAATTTAGGAAGATGGACAGTGAAGGACGCGTCTTACCTGCGAGGTAGGGCTGCCGACAGTGCAGCAGAGGGTGCTGCAGCCCGGCGAACCCCGCGCTCGGTCGAGGGATTGGCTTGGCTATCCGGGACTCTAGGTTGTACTGAGACGCGAACTGCGAAGTCTGGAAGAAGGGATCTGCAACGGAACAGATTTGAAACCACCATGGTCCTGTATACTAGATACAGAATGATCGTAAAAGGCAACAAGAGCTTGTTTTGGAAGTGGCATGGTTCTAATCAGGAACGACGTATTTTTCTTATGGTTTGTAAACAATTTATTATGATTTTCAATTAGCTATGCCTTAACTGTTATGATATATGGTTGATTAACATTGTGTCTTAATATAATCGCGTTTTGGAGAGAACGTTCTCAGCTCTATATAATAGCCTATTGCTTTTACCCTTATAGTAAGCCCTTATTTATAGAAAACTTAATAGACAAATAGCTTTGTTTTCAAACGAAGTATGGTGTGTAAATTTTATTGAGTACAATGTATGATATTTCTAATGATTGGAGAGGCGGAACCTTCTTGATTCTTCATTCACATTCTCATAAATCAGCAATTTTCAATGGTATATTTACACCAATTAAGGTTAATGGTGTGAACTAGTGGTGTGTAGTGGAAAAAACATCATTATCCATTACTCCAAAATTAATTAATCCATTTTGAAAGGCGTAAGAACGAACACATTAAGGTAAAATGCTTCTATATTAAAATAAACGTATTAATTCTTGAAAGGAGAGGGGAAGGGAAGGGAGAAATGCCGTGAGGAAAGGGTGAGAGGCGTCAGGCGTAAGATTGCAATTATATATTGTTGCCACCTCTCAGCACAAGGTTACAGTGCGCACCTCAGACGAACAGTTCCTTTGTTCAAATTACATCTACCCTCATGAAAACTTCTCATCACAATTTAATATCCATCTACATTTGTATTCACGCCACTTTTGATGAGCAAAATATGGAAAAATATATTTTTTTAATATGTTTTTGATTACTGTATATCAGAAATATTTTATTTTAAATTTATACTAAATACAAGTTTGGAATTCAAAAAGTAAGGTGAATTAAATAAAGTGTTGGGTATAGAGTTGTTTTAATTGAATGAAATCAAGAAAAAATATTTTTCGTGATTTTACGCGTTGTTATCAGTGACATAAATATCACTTATTATTTTAGAATGTAAGATCAAATTTTTCAAAAATTAATAAGAAAGAAATTTATAGTATAGATATAAAACAGAAAGCCATCAGAATTACTGTTGCTGGGCATGGTAATATTATTCTTCCCTTAAAAGTTAAGTTAGTTAGCAATCAATACATTTTAACTGGACAGTTATGTTTTGAAGATACAAAACCTTATTATATAACTATTTGTTTTACTTAAATAGTATGGTAAACAACACTTTACTATATTTACTTAAAAGTAGCTTTCAAAAGAAGGTCGAGAGGGAGCTAGGCAATTCCTCCCCTAATCCTGAACCTCGTTCTGAAACGTATGAAAGAGAGTTTAAGAGTTCCTAATCCTTTAAAATAACTTCTGTCGGGTCTTGTGGTCTTTCACGTTTTCAAGACCCACTTATTCGGTCGGTTGTTTCTTTTCATGTTTGAATTGAGGATTCCCATCGCAGCTGAATCCCCACACTATCTTCTTCTTTTTACCTGTCCGCAAAGATCAGACGTCTGCGTTAGCAGTATCCAGCAAATATAGAAAACAAAAAAATACTTAAAAACACCGTATTACACTGGTAAAATAATTAACCAAGACTAAGAGTCATCTTCACCTTAGGGTAGTGTTTCCGGGACGCCGTCAAGGTCTGACGGCGACGAACCCTGACACTTTTAAAAGTCACGGGACGTCAAAGTCTGACGAATAAAAAGTCGGGGGGCGACAAAACAGGACGATTTAAATTCGTCAGGTTTTGACGGGTGCGTCAGGCGTCAAATCAAGACGTTTTTAAATTCGTCAGGTTTTGACGGGTGCGTAGGCGTCAAACTCTGACGATTTGAATTCGTCCTGTTTTGACGGGTGCGTGAGGCGACAACTCGCGACGTTTTTAATTTTTGAAAAGACTATACTGCCCCTCATAAATTTCGGACTTCACGTGGCCTATTGGCCTGCCATCTGTCCAATGGTGGGCATTTTGGAGTTTGTGGATTATGTACAATAGAAGGTAGCCATTGTTGTAAGAACCGCTCAACCAGTCCGAGCTGCTTTGTCAGGCATATATTACGGTGTTACTAAAACTGTGTTGTACAGTATAGCCAATTTAAAATACTATTAATTAATTAAGCAAGTCCTTATTTACGTGAAGCCTTTTTTTGTGAACACAGCTCTATAAATACTTAACTAATTTTAACATTTTATGTTTCAAAGTAATGGCTCCAATTTTTAGTTATGCGATGAGGTCTTGGGTTTTAGAAATTTATTTAATAAAGTTAAAATTGAGTTGTAAAATAGTATAAGACTGTATTATTTTTACAAAACATCGCCCTATAATTTCTCTGCAGTGACATCCGGCGAGATGCCGAGTTAAAAAGCTATGCATTGTTATTTTTCAAGACGGTCCTCGTTCGCTCACTTGCCGGGCAAGTAGGTGCTGCACTCTGGTAACATTTGTTGAATCACATGGTGAATATGTAATTTGTTATTTACACTGTAATCACCTGTACACCGTTCAAAATAAATGTTCGGTCGAAAGGCAGAATTTTATTTTCCGTCACAATGAAAATTCCCTCAATATCTTCTGTTATTCTAATCTTATTCTGTTTAATCTCAAATTCTCTCATGGGATCTGACTTTATTTATATTCATTGGTAAAATTATTAAACGACTAACCAATTTGTAGCTTTGCAATTTAACTGAAAAACAAAAGACTATAGTAAAATATGAAATCACCTGTAATAACCAAATAATTAGAATTCACGTGTTACCGATTCAACATGTGGTTTAACAAATATACATCAGAGTGCAGCACCCATACTCCTACATGAAACAGTCTGAAAGGCGAATGGGCGAGGCAAACGAATAAATAAGTTTTTTTGCACTTGTCATTTTAGCGCACCAAAATACCAACGCGTGTTAGTTAGCGCTCTTCAGGTTAGGTTCGAAAACAAGGCTAATCGGATTACATGATTGGGTTTCAATAAAAAAAAAAAAAAAAAAAAAAAATGGACATCTTCTAAAAGCATGACAAAATGAGCAGCTATATTTATTTTATTGCTATTATAGCTGTAAAATACCTCGTTCACGCCGCTCACTCGCCATGAAAGTAGGCCCTACGTGCTGCTCTATGGTATAAATTTGTTGAACAACATGTTGAAAATATGGCATTTTGGTTTATCCATACAATATGCTGGCGTTGGTTAAATTATCTCTATATATAAATGCGAAATTCCGATCAACGCACAGGCCAAACCATAGCACCTAGAAGCATGAGATTTTGCATACATATTCCTCTCATAGCGTAGGCAGACAATAAGAAGCGATTTTACAAAATTCCCAATGGCCTCTGCACCACAGAAGGTCAAAGTTAACATGGAGTTCGTATAGGAAGAATTTGTTTTGGGGTTTTGTTTACATTTTCGCAGATGAGAACTATTTGAAATTACAGTACTTGTCTGCAATTTATTTAATCATAAACAGCTGTTTTAATTTTAAGTATTAAGGGAAGATTAGTAATAAACAACTAAAGGATATTATAGACTTAAAGCGAGTGAGCGTAGCGAACGAGCTAAACGTGATAGCGAGTGAACGCAGCGAACGAGTGTAAAAATCTGAAGTGTAAAAATTCCTCAGGATGGCATTGCTATTTGAGCAGATTACCGTTCTACCGTTGCGAAGCACGGGTAAGTCAGCTAGTTGTAGTATATTTACCGAAATTCCTATAAGTAAATGCAAATTGAGAAACTATATAGGTCTTAAAATAACACACCGAATTCATATTAAAGAAATTCGCTAAAATACATAACTATAAATGCTGCATTGCAATATGTTTTCTTTGCAAACATCATAATGTTTTGACTTTTTTTCAAATAGTTAACCATTGTACTGACTTGCGTAGGCTACTTAGCGAATTTCCAATAGCTGTTCTAGTTTAATCAACAAAATATTTGGTTTTATATATGTAAATATTAGGGGAAGGCCTATGTAAAAATAATTAATACAAACAAACAAATATAAAATAACATATAACATCTTGAAACGAAACGTTCATTCAAAATGAATGTCCAGTAGGCCTACGTAGTCGGGGACTGATCTGGGCGGCCCGACGGCGCGACCTCGCTGGGCTCATTAACAATGCGATTGTGAAAAACACTAAGTATTTTATCATAATTTTCTCTACCAAGTATTACGAATCAACTCATTACCTACAACTTTCCCGCTTTAAGTTTGTTTCTGACCCAAAAACAAAAAAAAGTTTACGCTTAGTAACTTTTTCAAGTTCACATTATTAGGTTTCGTTGTATTTTGTGTTATTAAAATCGTAATTCTACACTAATCTTAAATTAATTTACATCATTGTAATCCTTAGTTCTTACAGATTGCAAATATATACTTTGTTTGCGTGTTTATCGAGCGCCTGTACGCCGGCATGAATCGCCTGTTTGCGTCTGTACCCCGGGTACTGTCGGGAGATGACTTGTTGGCCACTGAGGGGGTTGGGGGCGGGGCCCGGGGCCTACGATAACTTCGTAGGCCCCGTTGGGGGGCGAGGGGAAATTTACATCCGAAACCTACCGGTCATTTGGTTAACTAAGGAATAAAAACAAACATAGATTGTACTATTCTACATGAAAAAATGTTGCTAAGAAAAAGTAAACAATTATCTTTGTTGACAAACCAGCTATCCTAATTCAATGTAGAGAAAGACAGCTGACTGCAAAATGAAAAAAAAAAAATATCGTAGGGGTGCTGTATGCTTTTGGTTTTGTTGATAGCTTAACATATGGTGGATAAAAAAAAAAACAAAAACAAAAAGCAAATTGTTTTGGCCAATGGCGTGCTTCAGCTTGCCCCTCACCCCGCAACCCCCTCACTGGCCAACAAGTCATCTCCGGACAATAGTGGTGGGGGCCGCCGCGCGCCGTGGAGCCGCCTGACTCCCGCCCGTTTTCCGCCACTCTTCGCTGCTTGACCCGGGCGTTCCATATGTTTATAGTTCTATGGTCCGCAATGGCCGAACATGTACGCCGAACATGTTCGCCGAACATGTTCGCCGAACAAAGTTCTTCCGAACTTTTGTTTGTTCGTTGCTAACCTTTTAGAATGTAAATCATATGGCCGATAATTATTTGTTAGGAATATTATTTGTTGATTTTTTTTGTGTTCGCCGAACAAGTTCGCCACGAATGTTCGGCCAGTGCGGACGCGGCTTAATAATCTTTAATCACAATTTATAAATTTTTAACATTGGTCTTATGGAGTTAAAAATCAAAACAAAGAAATAATGAAATCAGTTGACTAAAATGTCAAAATGAAAATATAGACCACGTTACAGTAAACATGTGGTTTTGCATTGAAGCCAGTTAGTAAATTATGAAATTGTAATAAAATAAAATAAAATAAGTTTATAATTTTTAAATCGTACTTTATACTGCTGATTATGAATGTTGAGATAAACGAAAGCAATGTAAAAGTATACATAGCTAATAAAAGAAAACTTTTTCAACAAAATGGTTCCAGTTATTACATGGTAGGTCTACATGTTCGGTTGTATACATGGTTTTAATATTGTAGTGTAATCATATGGTTTATCAAAACATATTTTCCGTAATAATAATAATACAACTAACATGGCCTTTGGGTCAGAGCCCTAATGAATAAAAAAAAAAAAAAAAATAAGTCTATTTTCCTCTCAAGTATTTAAATTTATTTAATATAAACATTAATATGACAAATGCAGAAAGTAAGCTAATCAGCTGATGATGTTCAGATACCTCAATCTATTCCTTCTTCAATAATTCAGTTATTTTACATTAAAATGACATGGGATTTAATATAAAGCTTTGCTACCATCTGGGGTTTTGAACAAATATTAGTTACTCTTAGCCTAATAAAGTTATATACCAAATGTTATTTAAAAATGTTAGTAAATAAGCGAGAGATAAAAATTTATATTCGTTTATTAATTTCATTCGGGCTTAAAGTATGAGTAAAGAAACTGCCAATCAGTCTATGAACTTGCTTTGGATGAATTTACAACAGCGTCAGGCGGGCGCGTTGTTGTTCTCTTACATTTTTTTCTGTCGAAACCTTCCTAGTATAATGAGGTCTGTACAGTGCAGTACAGTACAGGCCACATATCTGGACTTTGCACTTCCCACCCTTCACTTCTTGACTTGTCTTTAATAGGTTTTTAAGAACTGGGGACGGGGACTACTACGTAAGGAATGTTAGACCTGTTTCCCGGTATGGTTAGGAAAGGGGTTTTGTGCAACAGAATATGGACGATGCCAGGCAACCACCCCTACATTTGGCTGTAACATATTTGAGAATTACCAAGTCCCCTTTTTCAAGAGATTATTAAAATGCATTCAAGCTGACTTAAGAGAATAAAATTCACTTGGTCTGATTAAACACACCATACGATAGAACAACTAACTTCATCATACTGAAGAACTGCTCCGCCGGAACACGATTGCTTAACATATTTAAATATACTAGTAAACGTGTTGCTCGATATCGAGCAATTTCTTTTAATACAAATGTTACTTTTATCTCTAAATCAATTACGTCCGACCAATCCAATATTGTGAATCTCTTTAATCACCAAAACTACACGTATTTACAGCTGATTATCAACAGGTGTTTAAAATGCTTTATTCAATCCCAATGTTATTTAAATTGGAAATTTTGATATTTCAATGGTGGATAGCGCCTTTATTTTCAGTCCGATTCTCATCAGTTTTTGGCGGAAACAACTACAGACCAAGGCCTATCCAACGACACCAAAAACTTGAAAATCGGTTGAAAATTGTAGGAGGAGTTCTCAAGACAAAAAAACCCTTAGCGTATTAAATAAGTATAGATATAATTATACACATTTATTAATATTGTGGCATAAACAAATAGGGTAACAAATTAGGTGTGGGGATAGTGGCCTAGGAAGACAGCAATTTAAAAAATTGGGAGTAAACGGGAGGTGAGAGGAATGATTCCTTATTCGACGGGCGTGTGAGTTGTCGTAAATAATAATGGAGGTTTGGCCTAGTAGGGGCGTCGCCTAAGAGGACAGACAAGTTAAACTGTACAGTCAGGTGCATAAAGAGGGGTGAGAGAGAATCGTCAGGTTTTGACGGGTGCGTCAGGCGTCAAAGTAGGACGTTTTAAATCCGTCAGGTTTTGGCGGGTACGTCAGGCGTCAAAATAGGACGTTTTTAAATCCGTCAGGTTTTGACGGGTGCGTGAGGCGACAAGCCCTGACGTTTTTAAAAACCGTCGAGGCTTGACGCCTGGCGTACCCGTCAAAACCTGACGAAAAAAGTGGTAGGTTTTGTCGCCGTCAGACTTCGTCGCCGTCAGACCTTGGCGCGGTCCCGTGTTTCCCAACCTTTTTGTGCCCAAATACCACCATATGCTTTTTATTTCTTATTTTTTTGCCTACCATCCAAACTCATATCTACCCCTCACCCCCCAACTCTTACAGAAACATCCGGAGAGAGCCTGGGATATTGTTTTCACTAACCGTCCCTAAATAGTGGTGTGTGAAAAAATTGAACAAATTTACAACAATTAGAAATGTTTTATTTTAACTGAATAAACATAAAATGGAATGAACATATAGTTTAAAGCTATACAAATATTAGTTTGATTATAAATTAACATAATAATATAAAAAAAACTAAGTTTCCCAGTTTGAAACTACAAGCTGCTTGCTGCAGGTTTTATAAACAAAGTTGAATACGATAAAATTTAAACAAATTGATTCAACTATACACTTAAAGCGCAAAAAGAAAGTTGTTTTGCATTTCTACCAAAGTAACTAAAACGATTGAAATACAAAATGACCAAAATAATAAATATTGACAGAAAAAAAGTTGTTAATGGGAAACTTGCTGTTGTTTCTTGCCCAGGAAGGACTCAATGTCAGGACTGATTAATAATCAGGACTAATTCTACACGTGTAACAAAATTTAATTGTCACGACCCGAACTATTTTGACAGATCACTCACTGGGCCTTACCGAACGAATAAGAAGAAAGAAAAAAAGAAAGAAAACGTGTTTTATTGTCAGCTTTAAATAAAATAAAACAATTGCCATTACAAAATGCCAAAACTTAAACTTAATGGTATACAATATTGGCATGAAAAACGGACAATTGTCACTTAGACCGTCTGTCCGGTTTATCATATTCTCTAAAACCTATATAATGCATCGGCTTACCTTAAACTAATTAGATAAAAACAAAATACATTGGTACCAAATTACCGAACACATACACAACACGTGTTCTAGTTTTACCAAGTGATAAACTAAAAATACTCTGTGGATATAAACAAATAAATTTTTCCTCACTTTTCATTGTTTATGCGGAGCGTGTCTCTCAACTTGAAATAGTACAAGTTAAATCTTGAAATTAAAATAATTCAAGTTTAGACGAGTGCTGGACCCAAAATCATCATTCATTGATATAAATGTGATCGGAAAACGTGAGTCTTGAAATATTTTAATTTGCTAAGTTGGTACGAAATTTCTTTAGCTGGAGAAAGGTGCTACTACCTAATGGAGTCCCTCAAACTATGTGGAAATGCCCTGTAACGCAGAACTGAGCTGACCAAAACAAAAGTAGGCGTAAGGTCAGTCAGAATCACTTTTTTATTTTGGGTATACCAGCATTTAATCTTTGATCTCAAATGCCTTTGGGTCTCAAATACCACCGGAAATGATCTCGCGTACCACCGCAGTCAGCTATGTTAAGCGGCTTTTGGCCAAAACATGGTACTGCATTTTATTTCCCTGAAACTTGAAACATGGTAGCCCTAAACATTTAACTGAATAGTTACATTAAAGCTATAATATCTTAGGAATATGAAAATGAAAAAATATTTAAATACTGAGTAAAAATAGTATTAGCATAGTGTGTAAAAAAGTAGTACCTTACTTTTAATATTCTTTGTATGAATACAATTTACTTTTACTGATATATCAGGAATGAGGGCCCTAGATGCAATCGTTATATACAAGAAAAAAATATTTTTTCAACAATAAATATTTAAAAACATCACCCGACAAAGGCGAGTGCGGAGGTGTTTACAGTGTGTGAAGATGACTCTTAGAGGTCACCGATTTGAAGATTTGTACTACGGCAATGACGTACACCTAACAATAAAAGAAACTGGACCAACGCTTGATATAGCAAAAGTTGTATGGACAACAAAGTAAATTGAATAATACTGCACCAACTAAACCAGGTGTTTTAACTCAATATTTTTCATCTTAATGAATTATTAGATTTTGTTTGGGAGGTTTGTAAACTGCTACCCTAGTACTATTTTAATTTAGAGAACTGTAATTTTCAATTAATCAAAGGAAATGTGAAGATAAAAGAAGAATAGATGAATATTGATTTAATACCACATTCAATAGTTTAATTATAAAAAAGAACTTGTTTTTGTTTTTATTTTGTATAGACATTGTAATAAAATAGGTTAAAATTTAGTATAATTCAACTAAATACTTAGAAATTTATATTATTCTGAACATGGAAATTAAGTATTCTTCATTATTTTATTACTTATTTTATATGAAATTAAAACCTGGAATAACTGGATGAAATATTTCAAGCTTGAAACAAGATATTTTACTTCTTTTTACAAATTAATGTAAAACCAGTCAGAATTGCTTTTACTTACTCTTACTAAGAATAAGATCTATTTAATATATTTTGACCATTGAATTTTAACTAAAACCCTTTAATTTCACAACTGTAATTCCTTTGTGAAGAGCGAGGTTTCGGTTTGAAAAAGTTCGCGATGTTAATTCGATTCAGAATCTTGAGATGAAATAAATCTTAAATTGACAAAGTTTGAAATAAAATCGCAAGACCGCGATCGTTTATCGTGTTTATAAGTATTAACGTACAATCTCGTGAAATTTTAATCATAAGCTTCAAATTTCAAAAAGTCTATGTTAAAGTCTATCCTCCGAAGAAACTGTCTCATAAAGGCGTCCGGTATGGCTGCGATTTTTTCCACCGAGATTGTGACTGCTCGATTTTATCGGCTAATGTTTAACTGGTTTAAAGACCCGAGGTAGTTCTCAGGACGGCAGGTCCGCCCCATCTAAAATAATGATTTAACGGCGCCACTGCCGCTTAGTACGGAGCCAGAGGCGTTTTTGATGACAGTGTTAACTGGCGGACAGTGTTATGAGTTTATTGATTGTGCTGAGGTGTGTGTCCAGGGTGCGATGTTGGCCGGGGGAGGGGCGAGGGGGGTAGTGCCAAGTGCAAGCGCTAAGTGGCCGACCAGCTGACGCCTGGAGCCCTTGAGGGGGAGGGGAGCTGACTTATTCTGCAAAACATACGAAGTGATACGGACCTGAAAACAAACCATTGCGAACTCGTATTGGCGTATTGGTTGAAGTTTATGCTCTCAGTTTTAGAGGTGAAATAAATACTCAAGAATGAAATTAAAAATATAATTTGATTTTTGGAAACACCTGTTTTCACATTTTTAGATGGCTATGGAAAGATTAAATAATAAAAAGGTAATACTGGTATTGCCAAAAATACTATACGCCTTACTCGCTATTTTTAAACCCTTCAACACACAATTTTTTCAGCTAGAATTCAAAATTTAGACAGAGGAAATTGGTTAACCGTAAACATCATACCTTTTATAACAAAATTTACTTATGGTATTCATGTTACCGAATTAAAATTATTTATTTTTTTAATTATTATAATTAAATGAACCGGGGACGTTAAGCTGATTTTCTGTACTAAGATAATTGACATTCTATTAAATTTTTACTTGCGATACTGTCCTTGTATATGAGGGTAAAGTATATTGAAACTTTTTAATATCTCAAGATATATATAAAATTTTATATTTCATTGACTTAAGAATGACTTCAGTTATGGTCAATGAAAATTTAATAATCAATCAAATTATTTGTATGTTTCTTACGACGTTTATAACAGGATTTTAAATTTTTTTTTTTGTGGGACATTAATTATATATTTTTTAGATTAGAGAGTGAAAAAGATACTCTTTTAGATAGCGTTCTATTTATAATCTATTCATATGTAGAGCTTAATAATCTATTCATATATGTGAAAATTAAGTAAGAGATTCTGTTCAATAATTAAAAATAATTATTTGTTTCAGCGAGATTGGCAAATAAATATATTTTTTAAATCTATATTTGAACATCCTTCAATAATAAGACAAATATGGCAATCCTTAGGGATTTCAGACAAAATATTTAGACTGGTCAATATTTTATGATTCCACTCATTCTGGGGTTAAATAAAATTTCATCACTTGTAACACTAATCCACATCTGAAAAATTCTTTCCACGCAAAGATTTGGCCAAATAGAAGTTTGCATAGGATCCTTTGTAAAGCTTCGTTTCTAAGATTTTCGAGATTTTGCTTTTATATCCATTAAGGTAATCGTCCATTTAAACTAGTCGAGTGAAACTATTGTTATGTTGTTGTTACACGAGTCATGGAAATTCAAGCTGTAGTTGATACTGACCTACTATTTTAATTAAAATGGACACGTTGTCAGTATGGAGTCAAGTTTTGCATATGACACTAAGAAAGTGTCTATATAGAGCGTTCAGATCGACTGCTGCTTGCAAATTGTTTTCACTATTCTTAAAGGTCCGTTTCGCTTTGTATGTTTCATTGTTTCTGTTGTTCTGTATGAGTGGACAAATCTCATCAAAGTGTTTTAGCTTGGCACGGTGTCATTTTGACCGAAAATTACAGTTTTAAATTAAGATTCGCTTTGGTATGAGGATACGATTTAATTTTTTTTAAAGTACCGAATGAAAAAATGTCGCCATACTGACAACTTATACGTTTTAATTAAAATGTCCGGACACTCTCAAATCAGTGACATAACTTGAATTTCCCTAACTCGTACACAACAACACAACAACTATTTAATTTTCGTCCAGTTCCCCAAAAGTCACCTTGTACAATTGAAAGTAAACAAGGACTTCCAATGGATCTCAGATGATATAAAGGCATTCTTAATTAGGTTTGCAAAGAAATTCCCTGCTTTCCTAGAATTATTGAATCCCTTTATTTTGAATAAATGCGGCATTACTCCTGAAAAAGGAAATATAAGAAAATAATTTATTTTGAATATCAAAGATAATGTTGTAAATTTAAAAAAATATATACGCTCAGGAATTTGTAAAAACGGATTTCTGTATGTTTAAATCAGGATGGTGATTTCATAAACAACGACGGTATACAAATAAAATAAAAGAAAAAAAATATTTTAAACCATAAATAAACAATATCATCCCATCTTTTAAAGTTAAATTACACGTTTTTAAACTAAATATGTTTTTACAGTAAAACATTCTGATCAATAACTTAACAATTCTTAAGCTTTTCCAAATCCCGATTATTCTTAATCATATAAGCCATTTTCACTGATTTTTATCAACAATTTTATTCGCTGGATTTTTACCGATTTATAGTTGGTTAAATACCAGTTAAAACTGTATGGATTTGATGGAGTTTCAAGAATTTTATGAAAAGATCTTGATTAGTTAAGAAACATCTACTTTGACGGGAAATGTGTTATAAAGTAAACCCCTACAGCGAATAGCAGTGTTCCCCTGTCCAGTAGCAGTGCTTCGGACTCCTATAAAGCTATACGATGATACTAAAGGAGTAAGTTTTTACCCCAAAATAAAGAAATCCAGGATAAGTAACCGTAATGAATTCACATAAACTGGTATACAAAATATTAAAAACAATTGGTTACGGTATTTCATAAACAAACACATATTATTTTACTTACATATGTTACACTAAATTGCCGAATCCGGACGATGACTAAATTTCCAACCACTCCGCGATGTGGACTTTGAAGTACTCACATCGAGGAGCGATAATCTTATTCGGACATTGGCCGAAGAAAAATATCCTACTCAGAACGCATTGTGGGTATCCCTAAGTACTGGATTGCCAAAGTGAACAATTCATCTGAGCAATACCATGACGACACAACCCGAAGAGGATAGGCTAAATTTGATTCGGGTCGTGGGTATTTGCAGTTTGCGCAAACGCCGAAGAGCGTTTCTCACGGTTGCACATTCTTCTGCAGGTCGAGACATGTTATCTGTTATACCATGTTATACCACCCATTACAATGTGCCTATAAAACACCAGGACATGGTAGCACTTCATGTGCTAACAAACACAATTAAAAAGGGAAATACAAGTAAAAAAATACTAGTCCAGGTGCTAAACAGCTTGAGCAAGTACTAAAGGTGTAACGAAATGTGACTTTTTATTATTGCTGGGGACATTAATTAAATATAAAAAATCTGTGTTTGCCTCATTTTCAGTGTGGGTAACACACGGGGGGTACTCCTAGAGGAAGTCATAGTGGAAAGTGTATTTGCCTGTGTCATGCTACATATAGTTTTTAATGGTTTTTTTTATTTGAATTTATAGAGCAAAACGCCACAAGCCCCATCTTGAAAGGTCGAATATAACGCGAGTTATTGCATTTTGAAAATTCGGTAATATGCTTTATGAAAAGTTAGACTGCCTGCCATTTCTGGCTTGAACGCTGCATTGTTTTCCGTTAAAAAGGACTCTAAAGCGTACGTTAAATATTTCATTGTAAATTTTCATGGGCTTTCCCAGATCGGGCTGAAAATCATAATGTATTCATATGTTTGGGACAGCAAATGGGGACGGCAAATAAAGACCTACAAGAAAACCGATAACTAAATTTTCAGACTTTTTTTCTTTAAAAACAAATACATGAGAAATATAATTGAAAACAAAGCTTACCACAAATGAACTTTCTAGCTAGAAATGTCAAGCAGTCAAATTTTGCATAAAAGTATATCACCGAAATTTTTAAATGCAACAACTCGCGTTATGTTCGGCTATTTGAGGTCGGATGTGTGGTGTTTTGCTCTAAATTCAAAGACCTTTAAAATGATATACAACATGACATAGGCCAAAGTACATGTGGCCACGCTGAAAAGGCGGCAACATAGATTTCTTTCATCTCGTAAATACTCCCAACAATAATCAAAAGCCATATTTCATTAGATTTTCAGTGCACGCTCACCCTGTTTAGCGCCCGGCTTATACATTTAAAAAAAATTGTTATAAAAAAATCTCAAACTTACACCGCTATACATCACGTGAATACAAACATTTCATAAAATTTCATATCTTTGGGCCGTTTCAAATAAAAATATACTCACTGTATTTTACTGATGTGTTCAGTTTCAAGTGAAAACTATATTTTATTCTACTCAGTATTTATAGACTTATTGCAGAAGTAGCGTACTTGAGCTATTCGGTTTCGGTATGTGTGCAAATTACAAATACCCAAAACGCGTTGAGGGCAAAACGATCGCTTTGTTGGTGTTAACAATTGGCACAAACCTCCGAAGAACGCGTTTACTTCTGAAGCTAATTAAACATTTGACGTTACCCACAGCGCCTACATTGTTCCTGCCAATGTCCGAAAAATACTCACTCTGCGATGTGGAATTTCATAATGTCCACATCGCGGAGTGAGTAAAAAGTTCGGTCCTTGCCCGGATTCGGCGTAACATACATTGAATATACATTGTTGTCCGTGGCATACAGTGTAACAAGTTTCAGAAGAAAAACTACCTCAATAACTGGAACTGAGCTATTAACTACAAACATATTTTTAGATGTGAACAAATAATAGCTTTACATTTTTAAATCGAACTCAAACCATTTCGATCGAAGTAAAAAAGAACGAATACACACAATCATCTGAAATGAATGGCTGACCCATCGTCATCAAAACCTAAACATGGTGTATTTTTGTATACCTATAATAATATTCATCTCGATATGACTCATATTCCGCTGACACAGCAGAGTGGCAGCCAGAGGTGTCGCCGCGCAGCCCCGGTGTAGCCCCTAAACGGCCATTCATTATATGTTAAGTGGCCGATGAAATTTCAACTAAAAAGATATTTGTCAAAAAAGACAATCAGGCAGGACCGCGTAGCAAAACATGGGGGAAGGGGTCTAACGATGCGCAGCGAGCACCTGGCCTTTTGTGCGAACACGGGTTACAACAACACAGGCCCCTAAACTAGATTAATATTTATTGGTGGCTGAACATCGTTTGAAAATAGTGCTATTAGGCGATGAGGGGCACAATGGCGAGTGTACGGTTGATTTGGTCGTGTGGGGTCCAAGGCTCAACTCTCTGGGGACGCAACTTGTCCGGTTCACCAGTCGGTGCTCTATTTTATTAGCGATTTCGTAGGAAATATAAGCCATCGGCAGAACCCGTTTGGTGCGATTTAAGCTCACATCACCATTATGGTTCATAACATGACCCATTGAACACATTTTGATGTGTGTGGGGGGGGGAGAAAATCTTATACATCTACTGTACCCCCGTTGCAATAAGCACCAATCTGTTACTAAAAGTAACATTTTTAAGAGGTACGGTACATCATAAAATAATCAAACCAGTTGCATAGTGATATTTTTAACGCACAGGTTTCAGCTTCAAATACTGCTGTAATTTTAAATAGGTTCCAGACCAATTATAGCTAAGAATTTGACGACAGTGGTGTTTCAATAGATATTAAGGAATGCTCACATAAGCTGATTGTTCTATTATGATTCATACTTTGGTTTCTTTACGCGTGAATCACCTCAAAAGAATCTGATCATCTGAGTGAAAAAGACGATTAGGTCAAGCGACATATGTGTGGCTATGTTTTGATGGGTGACCACCGATGACCTATAAGTTTTCAACGGTTTAATACTTTATTTTTACAGCGATTTACCAAATTTGAGTTGGTCGCAGATAAAGTAGTGTGTGCAAAGATGGTTAAGCCACTCATGTGATATTTAGAACATTCTCTTCCCTTGTGTACTAACTTACATCTCACTCTTGACTTCATAATACAATCGTGATTAGATTGTGGGCCTAAAAAGGGTTAAAAATGCTCTCATTGTAAAATTAGGTCTTAAAACTGGCTGGGTAGCTGAGTGGTTATAGTGCTCGCCTTTGAATCCAAAGGTTGCCGGTTCGATCCTGAGGAAAGCTAGTACCTTTTTAAAAAATCGATTCCAAACCCAGTTGCCATTTGTCATTGGGCTATTAATTAATGATGCTTTCTAACACCTGGTTAATGTTAGATAGTAACAAGACTGGGGTTTGAATTGCTCCCCGTCAAAATACTAAAAAATGCTATTGGCATAGATAGACACAAACAAAACAAAACAGTTAAGCCTTCCCGCATATCCTAGCACTTAGATTCCTGGAATAATAACGGAAAAGATTAATTTACAGAAGACAGTTGGTTGTCTTCTGTGGATATTACATTAACCGTCATTTTATTAAGTCATGTTTTTCACAAAAACCACTATGCCTTTGACCTTGATAAAATGTGTTCAATAATAATGTTTTTAATTGGAAGCATTGGATTAAATGAGAATACAGGTATATATATATATATATATATATATATATATATATATATATATATACACCTTATGTATGTATCGTATGGCTATCATAGCCAGCTACCAACTTAAATAATAATAAAATATATCAAATATGTTCTGCAGTGCAAAGCACCTGCGTCAGTACATTTAAAAGTCACCCGGGATCGGGCGGTTAGGATTTGGTCTGACAGCTGGCATAGCTGAGAGATCACTTGCGTAATAGTTGAGTTTCCAAAAATTGTTGTTCGTTTAGCACCACCTGGGGAGTACGTGCAGCTTTAACGGAATGCTGCGGACTCTAACAACATCACCCCCACCGCAGAACACAGGTTGTTAAGATTCATTGGAAACATGGATGGAATATTTGCCTTACTTAACGATACCTAATAAATCACATAGAGAAGATTTAAGACCTTTGACAATCATTGCACAATATAGTTTATAGAAATGCATTTTAAAGCGAGCATTGTATTTAATTGTACAAAATTTACTCTTCTAAAATAATACCGATTGTTTCTAAATTAATGCCTCTATTAATGTAACTCTTAGTTATACAAAATATCAAATCAATGAGAAATTTAGAAATTAAAACAGTTTTCTATGATATCACCATTTCTTTAACTACTTTCTAAATTTCATTTTCCAAGACTAACTTGTCTAGTCCCTTCAAAATCAGAAATCAGAAATGATTTATTTTAATGAAGTTTGGGAACAGTTTTGACCTCATGCAGGATACACATTTAGATGAGACAAAGTGACAACTTTATGAGTTGCTTAATGTCTGGATGCACAGTGTTGTAAAGCTGTTGTGGCCTGGGAGCTGGGCTTCTCATTGTGGACTGTTCAATGCTTTATGGCTGGGATTCATGATTTGTGAAGGGGGGGGGGGTCTTGTTTTCCTAGGGTATTAGTCTATTAGTATACAGAATGACTTCTTGGATGTAGGCAGCTGGGATATTTGATCTTCAGCTCCTAGAAGGCAGGCCTGCAGCTATTACACGAGTCTAGCCCGGTGAGGATTCTAACAGCTGAATTGTCAGCATCCTCTTTATGTTGAATGGGATGTGCTTGTCCCACACGAAAATACCGTATCTAAAGTAAGACTCTAGAAGGGCAGAGGCAGGGCTGCAGTTGTTCTGTGTTCTTCTTCTCACATAAACTGTAGAGTTGAGCTTTTTTCAGAGCTTGTTTGTGTGCGGTCCCCAGGAGAAGCAAATGGAAAGGCTAAGACGATATTTGTACTAGACCTAAATATTTGATACTTGTCTTATGTTTCTTTTTTCATCCCGTGTTACTGAACTCTTAGTTACTATGAGTAGACCTACGATAGCCGATCGGGAAAGTGCAGCCAATGTGTTGAACCGTACAGTTTTTATGTACTGTAATTGTTTATTCATCATGACTGTTTGTTTCGTTGTTTGTGTTTATGTGTCGGGAAATCCCGCTTTCGCGGATTCCCGCTTAAGTGAAGGATGTTCTTAATTTTAAAAGAACGTCTGAAGAAGAACCCGTAATAAATTGAAACATGTCCGCAATGAGGTAATTTGCCATCTTTGTGTTGTAACCATATTTTTACTTAAAAATATATACATTATCAACTTAAGTCAGATTTCTACTGCTCTAGGTTCAGTTAACTCGTACTATAAATCTAATCGAAATATTTCTACACAATGAAATGTAATTAAATGCTCTTAATAGATCCGCTGAAGGGGTTTTGGCACGGTATTATTTACAACCATTTCCTAACCGAATGGATCGGATACAAAGAATATAATTTGTTACACAGTATTTCGTTAACCATAATGCGATAAAGGAACGGATTTTACGAAACAGAAGAGATGGACAGGGACGGAAGTGGAATGGTGGACAGAGAGAGAGAGGTGAGGGGCGGTCATGTATTGCGGTGACACGTCATTTAGGCAGCTCACACACACACGCACACACACACACACACACACACACGCACACGCACAATCACACTGGCAACACACGTCATTCGCGTCGAGGACGTGTTACAAATGTCGCGTACACGCACAGCTACTGTGCGGCGTGTCAAACGACACAGCGACGCGACGCACTTCATACGCGGTACAATGTCGCTTTCGACCTCCCTTTTGCTGAAATGTGTATCATCAAACTAGAGAGAAGCTGACGCTTTCGCCCCAGGGAAGGATACACAGGCTTGAGTCTTTCACACAGGCTTGAGTCTTTCACACAGGCTTGAGTCTTTCACACAGGCTTGAGTCTTTCACACAGGCTTGGGTCTTTCACACAGGCTTGGGTCTTTCACACAGGCTTGGGTCTTTCACACAGGCTTGAGTATTTCACACAGGCTTGAGTCCTTCACACAGGCTTGAGTCTCGCAAGCACACACTCCAACCTATCAGCCAACATTGGCTATAAACTCTTATAGCAATCTATAAGTACAGTACAAAAGTTGTGTACGTGAATGTATACAAGATTGTTCGTAATGATTGAGAATCACTAAATGGCATTTTTAAATGAAGAATATAAGGAAGCTCTTTACCTGAAAACATCACGTGAGAACAGTTTTGCAGGGAAACTAATGTCCGTAAGCCACTTGACGTTACCGAATGACATTTTGTAGCCAATAAAACTATGTACTGTGTAGGGGAAACAAATAAATAAAAAATGAATGGTAGTTTAGTGAAAAATAATTTCCTCAGGTTGTGAAAATAGCCTTTCACAATAGGCTATTAACATTAAATTTATGATAGAAAAGAGTTTTAAGGCTCCAGTTTGTCTGCAAGCGTTCTTCGAGGCCGCAAGGTTTTGGCAAACACTTGAAACAGTTGTGGGACTACGTCTTTAGGTTAGTTTGAGGCCCTTTTCACGTTTGTAAGTGGGGTTAGTCTATAGTAGGTCTACCCATAACAACATAACAATCGGTTATTCCCATAACACTAAAAATTTCAAACATCCGCTACGCTTTTAATATTGGCCGCAAAAGATTAAAGGGAATAATAATACCTAGGGCTCTGCGAAATCCAAAGTTTTATAACAAAGTTTTCTCAACATTTTCGAACGAAAAATGTTGAGAATACTTTGTTATTTATTAATCAGACAAACGCCAATATAAAACTTTTCATTTCACAGGGCTTTAGGTCTTAAAATTGCCTTTAAAATGACAAAGGGGTCTTTTCGACAACATTAAAGGCGTAGTGGATGTTTGAATTTTACCTAAGTCTTATGGGAATAAAAATCCGTCACGGCCGGTACTGCAGACTCTTAAGTAAGTACAGTGGTATGACTTTATCTAATAATAGCCATGAAATATTAGTGTTCTTTGTTGTTTAGACCTAGTACCATGGGTTGTAGTTCAAATTTTGAAGAAGTGAATGGAACAAAAACACTTGCCCTAAAAATACACTCATAAAATTGTACATAGCATAAAACAAATTAATTTTTACGATTGAGAACTGTACACTTACGAATGAGTGGACAGAGGCCAGTTATAACTCTGTGTCAGTCTGATGGTTGATGTAAGAAATGATGGTTGATGTAATTATTGATGACCACGATTTATGAATATAAGTTCAGTTTATGACTACACCCTCATCTCATTGTAATCAAATCACATATTACTCAAATGGACAAGTATCAATATGGTCTTGAAATTAACTTCGATCTATTTAAAAAATACTTTGTACTGTAATTTATTTGAGAAACGTGCAAACATAGTTTTACTCTTTTTAAATAGTTGTAAAGGTTTTTTTAGTGTTGTTAAGCATTAGTTGTGATGTTACAAAACTAATCTATAGAAATGGTTTAATACAATTTCTTAACAAGCTCCTTTATGAGTACGTAAGCACTTTATAAAATGAATTTGAAATAAACATTTTTTAAACGAGTTTGTTAAAGAAAAATTTGATGGTACAATTTTAGTGCCTCTGAGAAAAGGTTCAATTCCTACTAGTTCTAAGAGGGATCTAGAAGTTGGATAAGGACGAATTTTTACGGTATATAAACATGTTTCCTTGTTATGACTTTACAATTGAAAACGGGCAAAATAAAGACACATTACAATAATCTTTTTTAATAGGAAACATATGATTACCAAAATATTGCCCTTAATATTACCAGTTTCTTTAAAATATGTTTATGTATTAATTTATTTTATAATTTGTTTGTATACGTAATAATAATTATTTTCTATACTTATTTAATACATTAAAAAGAGAGATATATGAACAATTGAACTCTGTAATGTTTTTCTCGCAGCAGAAAATTTCCTAACAGCAGATTTATTCAACTCTTGAGACTTAATCGGCTCTTTACATGAAATTAAAGACTCTTACTTCTCAATTAGGATGGCCAAGAAGATTTTTCCCAAACACAGGATTCTACTCTCCACTGCCAAAAATTCCATGGTAAGGAGAATCTAGCTTTGCAGTAACTAAAGCCCACATCCTCTGTCATGTAGGCTGTCCCATAGTACCAAAAATTTTCTATTCTTTCAACCAAATCTACATGTGTATGATTTAAAGTGATGTTGCTACTTACTAGAGAGGGGCGGAGTTTTGCCGGGTTCCGGTCCGAGGATCGCGTTCACACTGAACTTTAGCACTGGGGCACTAGACTCCTTCTCCGTTTGACAGTCCTGGGCCCGCCTACTGTTCGGCTTCAGCACCACTACGTTTTGTTTGTAATCGCTGTACAGTTCACTAAACCTACTGGAAGTCCTCTGGTCGTAGTCGTGTCGGAATACTCCGTCCGCGTAGCTCTTGAAGACGTCCGAGTGGTAGAAGTGACGGAAGGTCTCCGTGGGGTACGGTGGCGCGGGGGGACCAACGGGGGACTTTGGAGGGGGCTCCGTCGCGGCTCCGGGGTCCTCCACGCCTCCCTGAGCGTCCGCGGGCTCTTCCAGGAACCGGTGGCTTTGTGGGGAGCTGTTGTCGAAATCTGGAATGAAAACCGATTTTGAGGAATCTCAGATTGAATATTAGCTTAAAACATTAGTAAATATTTTTTATGTGAGGGAATTATTTTATAAAAGAATCATCCCAATAGATAGGCAATTCTTTATTTAAATTCTAACCTATTGTGCCCTCATTAAAATGCGTTTGAATATTTTGAGTAACAATTTATTATACATTTTTTATATGAATAGCATATACACATTTCTGGTTCTTTCGTTTCAGAACTATTTTTTTGAGGCATTACACGAATTTAAACTGGGAGAAGAATTACACATAAAATAAAAGTATATATACATCACATGGTTATTTTGGAACCTTGTTCGTATTAAGAAACGCACATAAAATAAAAGTACACCATATTGTTATTTTGGAACCTTGTTCGTTTTAAGAAACAGATGTTGATTGGCTCAAACTGCATGTTGGACTTTCGTAAATGTTGTAAATGGATTTGGATTTTTCCTTTAAGTTAGTAATTGTTGTCATTCCAATGTGTTGTATATTTTGTTGAATTGCTGGATTAATTGGGCATTGCCTGTTATGTAGCATGTAAATAAATAAATAAATCAGTTAGTTTAAGTTAATATTACTATCGAGCGTAATGTTTGCGTACCATCGAAAAAATTAAACAAAATAAAGACCGATATATCAGCGAAATTAAAATGATTGAATATTATTAAAAATATAAGAAAAACTCATATTGATGGTACATCTAACAGATGGTACTTTATCAACATAAGTTTGGTTTGAAGATCGATGAATAACTTACAGTATGGTTAATAACTTAAATGTACATTGTTGCTTTAATATACAATACTTTTTATACAAACATTTGAGAAATATTCGCCTCAAATCAACAACAATAGGTGATAAAAATTTTGTTGAAATTAAAATTCACCCTTTTACATGAAAAATAATTACAATAATTTGTAAAACATGTGTGAAAACCTCCAGTTTCGTGTTTGATTGTTGATTTAAATTTGTCTGTGGTTTTGTTCGTTATCTAGCTAAACTATGTTTGAAATCCCAACAGAAGTTTTAAAGAAAAATACAATTTTTTAATCTTTGATCTTAAATACAAATAGATTTACGACTGTTGAATAAGCGAGTGATTGAAGTTGATAAACTAAAACTTTAAGTGCATAGTTAAGTCCACCAAGAGGTGAATAAATAATATGAATTTTACACCTGGGGTTTGGTCATCTTCTGATTAAGTATTCATTGTTAATAAATTATCATAATGAAATAAAATTACCTTATCCAATCACTGGTTATCAAAAGACAACATGTTTCGTTCCTTAGAACTTCTTCAGGTCTATAGTATGCAACTACCACATAATCCAATGTATTATTACATTGTGGTTTGTCAAATGATTCAATAAAAGGTTGTCCCAGTCACTAAAACTAAAAGTTGTCATATTGATAAAATTAGTAAAACAGAATAAAACTGATTAAAATTGAACTTGGGCTGGCCAGCACCTCACTCTTATCACAAACTAGATAAAACTGTATAGTAAATTATCAGTACTATAGAAACTATAAGCAGTGTGAATATATTCGATTGCTAATGACTTTACCTCTTTTCGGAGTCCATCTGTCGTTGGGCTCAGTCCGTGACTCCGCGTCTTGCGCCACTTCCAGCCGGCCCCTCAGGCGGCTCGAGTCTCCGGAATGGTCCTCGGAGGAGTCGCCGAGTCCGGGAGACAACTCCTCGGTCTTGCGGACTCGGTAGTCGGTGGGGCAGGGGGAGCCTGAGCTCTCGTAGTCGGGACTGGGGCTGGTTGGACCCGGGGGTGAGCTCGGGGTCCTCCTCTCGTTCAACAGGTTGTCCATGAGGAATGCGGAGGAGGCGGTGAAGAGGGGAGTTCCCTTGGCCGCGAACAGCTGCCTGGAGTACCCGTGCAGCGGCGACGGTACCAGTACGTTGGGGAACATGACTCCTGTCGCTCAGGTCATCCTAGAACAGTAATAACGTATCCAATATGATATGTAGATGAAGTGGAAGTGGTGAAAAAGATGAACACTTGGCCACCAACAACTGAGTGGAGTGCCCTTGCAGCGGTGACGGACGTTACCAGTTCGTAGGGAAACATGACTCCTGTATCTCAAGTCATCCTAGAACAGTTGGATGGTATCCAATAAGGTGTAAAAAGGTAATAAGGTGTATCCAATGAAGTGGAAGAAGTGAAGAGGTGAGTTCCCTTGGAAACGAAATTATAACAGGAGTACTCGTGCAGTTTCGAAGATACCAGTACGTTTAGGAACAGGAATCCTGTCTCTCACGTCGTCCTAGAACAGTCGGACAATATACAATAATATAATTTGGATAAAGTGAAAGAGGTGAACACGAAAGTTTCCTTGGTTACGAACATCTGCGTGGAGTATTCGTGCAGCGGCGACGGTACCAGTACGTTGGGGAACTAAAAAAAAAAAAAAAAAAAAAAAAAAAAAAAAAAAAAACTAGCTGTTATGGAAAAGAGGAAGAATTTAAAAATACTTTCAATATTCAATATATTCAACCTAAAGAACATACGGTACATATTTTAAGGCCGTCATGTTCTAAGCAATTTGCCACAAACCTGACCTGTAAACTGTAGAATATGTTGGAAATTATCGTATTTTCAAATTTGGTCTATATGATTTTTATTCAAATTTGATTACATGCAAATTTTTATGGATTATTGTCCATTACTTAAAGTTTTATGGCCTTTATTTGCTTTTTAAAACATCATTTTCAATTAAATGCTCTTTTAAAAGGGTTGCTTTTAAAAAACTTCTTAATACCCCGTACTTGGGTTGAAAAAAAATGTATTAACTCTGGAACTTTTGTTTATAGTTATTGGCACAAATAGCTTTTGTTTTTAAGAATATATTACATTTTGAAAATAATTTTGTTTCCATACTTAATCTATATACCATATTGCACTGTATGAAGCAAATAATATGCTAAAATGAATAATTATACAATAATCTCATACACATTTCTTTTACATACTTTATTCGTTATTCGTTATATACGTTTACATGTTAACTTTTCTAGTACTAATTTATTAACACGCAAACGGACAATTCAAACAGTGTAACACACGATAGTTATGTCTAGCCAATAATTTACGCCTAACATTGTTACATTAAATAATTTATTTATTTTAAATTTTGACTGAAAAAAATGTTTGACACGTATGATTAGCGATTTAAAAATTATATGACAAAGACTATTCAAACTTCACAACAATTAAACATTGAGGGCTTAAAATTGAACCAATATTCAAATATGAAAATAAAGGCTGAAAAAGAGGTTGATGAATAAAGAAAAAAACTTATTATTTGTGAAAACTCGGCTAAGACCAATAATATACCAGTACCAGGGGGACCGAGCTTAAGCTCGGTAAAATTATTACTTTCGTTTCTCACACAAAGCTCGTTCGCTCCGCTCACTCGCCAGGCGGAAGGTTTGCTGCACATTGGTATGATTTTCCTAAAACCACAGGTTAAAGAAGTAACACATTGGTTTATTTTATCTACAGTTATCAGCTGATTTTTGTTCAGTTAAAAAATTTCCATAAGGATAACATGGGATCTTTGAAGGGCTCTAGCGCGAAAACCGGATTTTTCCCAGCTATGGGACCAGCTCCAATCGATTTCTGGTGGCCAAAACCCCCATATTCCAAAATTTGAAGGAAATCGTCGGAGCCGTTTTTGAGATAATTGTGCAAGCAAGCAAGCAAGCAAACAAGCAAACATTGCTCGTATAAGAGTATAGGATACATAATTATTTATTATTATATTTTGTGATACATTAGTTATTTAACTATTCAGTATGAAATCAATTCAGTAATTAGAGAAAATTATAAGTTAAAGAAAATACAATTTAAAATTTGAACAGTATTCAACTATAAAAACATCTGTTTAATATTGCATTTCAAATAATAGCAAACAATTATTAGTTTTTTTTTTCAATGTAACCTATAGCCAAAGGCTGTAAATGATTCAATGAGGTGAAAGCAACTATTTTAAAAGTTGACTATACTAATAAATATCATATTCAGTAGCTTTTTACTGATTGCTCATAATTATTTTCCGATTTATTAAATTAGGTGTAATAGGATCTCTTAAATCGGTTAATTAAGTATAACACTGAAATGAGCTATAAATTCCATTGGTATAACACGATTAAGGACGGGGCTACATTAAAAATATACCAGTTACAAAAAATGTGTCCGAAATATTAACTTGCCTTCTCCATCTAGTTGTTAATTATATTTGATTGTTTCATAGACTATGCAACAGTATTGTACTGTTTTAATACAATTTAGTGCTATTGTTACTTATTGTTTCTTTATTCAAATTGTTAGCAAAAAGTATGCCAATCAATTTAAATAATTAATGTATGCATGGCCTGGCCAACATCTATTTTATTATTTTTTGTCAGTTTATTATCCAATCAGTTAATAGTTCAGTTAACATAGTTATTTTATTTAAGATTACACAGTTAAAAAATCAGAGCAATATTAAACCAACATAGAATAATTTTACAAATCTGTAATTAATTTAATTAGTTTTTTAAATTACTTAAAGCTATTTTACAATTATAAATATAGAAGATAAGAAACAAATAAGATGCAAATTAGGTAAAATATATTTCCTACTTGGAAATAAGTTGACATGCCGTTAACGAACGTAAATAAACGGTATCAGATAACTGACACATACTTTCTCCCAACAATATAAAAACATGTGTTAAAAGCTTTAAACATTAATGTCTAGATGACTCTGTCGGATAGCTACCAGCTGAGCAGCGCGAGCTTGACCCTACGCGCATCTGTGACTTTTAACAACGTACTGCGTTTACCGCTAAATGAAAAATTGTATTTTCTCCTCAACCACTTGACGTAGAGCAATAATTTAAAGTACTGGATTATTTAGTTTTTTGAGCTTGATTTAATGGTGATAAGTAAAATTTATTTTGAGACAACAGCTATTTTGAAAATCAAAAAAATTGATTTTTTAAACACTTTTTACTCCATAACTTTTGAACGCGCATTTTCTCGGAGATGCGGGTGGTGTCATTTTATTCATCATTTTAAGCTCAATAAACCACAAAATTTTAATCAAAATCGTTAGAGCCGTTTTTGAGAAATTTTGATTTTTGACGATTTTTGAGGGTTTTTGGGGGTAAAATACCCTTAAAAATCAAAAATTCAAAAAAATGAAAAAAACGCCTGGAATTATTGTGGATTTGGACCTATATACCAAATTTCATTAAAATCGGACCATTAGGGCATTCTCTAGCTCTGTTTACATCCTGACACACATACACACACACACACACACACACACACACAGACATCACTCCGAAAACCACTTTTTTGGACTCAGGGGGAACCATAATGGATAAATACACCAACAACTCAAATTCGAAAATTTTGACGAAAACAATACTTTCTCCATATACTATGGTATAGGGGGAGAAAGTAAAAATTGATTATATTTTTTTACAAACTTAACAATCGGAACTCCACTTTAGTAATACATACACTCCTCATATGAGGAGTGGTTTAGGGTGTCATTATACTAAAAATGTCCCTCATCTGTAATATTATTGACGTTGATGAGACTTAAAAACTGCCGTTGCTGCACTGCGCAAGCCTATAATACAATGAACCTTAAGTTATATATCTTGCATATATCTGACACATCTTATTGTATATTATACATACTAACCCTTTAACTGAACATACACTTGGACTTAGTATTAATCTAAACCTAGAAACAACTTAGAGGCATACCAACAAATCATATCACAAATAGCATTTCAAACATTACTAGCAATATAGCTTTATATTTTCATAGATCGCAATACCAAGTTTTCGTTTTAGGCTTTGTATTACAAGGCGTAGGAAACTTCAATTGCATGTCGGTAGGAGATAGTTTTAAAGTATACCACATGAACACAAACACAAACTGTTAATCTAATGTCTGATATCTAATACATTACCGGCAATGGTTTTAAAGTAATACATTTTGTTCAAAGGGTAAAAACCATCAAGGTTGTTTATTCTATTTGTCTGAGAATGATATTTTTAATGAATACTTTTAATAATTTTAATTATATTTTTAATGAATAATAATGCCTTTAATGTTCGCTTTGCTAGGCTAAGGGCTATCCTTGTTTTATTTAGGTGAACGATACGCGATTTGCAATAGTCATAATAATACTAAGAGGATTAATTTTAAACTAAAGATCAGTAAACGAAATCAAGGCAGTCTGTCATGAATGATTGTTAATTTCATTTTAAGTTGTAGATCATTCCCATTCTTGAGCCGAATTTAAATAATCCTTTCCCTTTCTTCAGCATTTTAACTCACTAATTTAACAATACCTTGATTAAAAAATATAGGACGCCTGGCATTGGAGTAATGACAAACTATATCAAGGTTTCAAGAATCTCAGCTTTCAAAGGAATATTGTATATTACTTCAAAAGCACTTCTAGGTCTATAAAATATATATATATAATAGATTTTTCTAATCGAATCTAATTTTATATAACGCACACGATCTAGAGTTATAGTATTATAGTGACAAAAACAAAGCATAACTAGAATGCAACACTGAGTCCTTTTAAAGAGTGAAAGCATTCTTCTGTAGCAATTGGTAAATACTAGTATTTTAGAACGCTATGATTTTGAATCGAACAATTTAAAAAGGCTGTGTTTTTAAATGTGTTGAAAGTTTTTTTTTTTTAATTCTAAAAGTTTAAACAATAACAGTTATGTAGACCAGTTTTATACATCACAGTTTTTGTGTTAAAATCTACAGATAATATACTCTGGAATGGGTAAATTATGAAAAGAAAAACGTTATGTGAAGGCCACTTTAACATGCATGGTGTTAATGTGATTTATAATATATTTAAGTTGCAATAATATCTGTCTGGGAAGCATTTGACAGTATACGCACTCCAGGATATTTTGTTTGTATTTTGTACCGACGAGTTGTTAATCGTTATTATCTACGTAAATTGTATAGTCGGTTCTCGCTAATTTAAAACTCGCGAGTCTTGGGGGCTTTTAATTTGATTTTTTAAAACTATGCCTAACCGTTCCTGTTGTAACATAGAAACTCAATCACACGTTTTCCTAAATCCTGGTTGTCGAATTTAAGATTTGTTACAAACTTGAAACTACCGTGCAAATATTCAACTAGTGGTTGCCGGCAGTAATCAGTTCGGTAGAAGCTTTATCATTTTAGTTGAATTCCTCAGGTCAACAAGTTAAACTGAAAATTAGTTTTTCTTTAAAGAACACCCTACATCACAGAGAGAATGGAGTTAAAATACATTTAATGTAATTTTATTAATGGGTTTATGTCATTAATTAATTTTTTTATCTGTTTATTAACACTATCTGAGGTTGAGTTTACATATTTTTTCACTTACCTCAAAAAATATTTCCAAAATCTAAAAGGCGGAACACTAATGACACATTACACCTGGAAAGTCTTTATATTTTTCCTCGATTCCACTCCTACAGAAAATTGAAATTTTTTATTTCCTAATAATCCTCCACTGTGCAAGTATGAGGATTTCTGGGTAATTTATTAATTGAAATTAATAATTATATCGGGACTACAGATGCTACACAATTAAAAAATGATAAAAATTTCTTCATGATGGACCAGTAAAATAATGTTTTCTCCATCACTCCGAGAATTTACTTTTACTTACAAACTTTAAACGAAATATTCTTAACGGTATTTAAGTCATGGTTTGAATAAATTACTCAATACTGTATACCTATAAGAAGTGAGTCCGAGGTGGTATGAGGCACTTAACAGAGTAAACCTAAGCTAAAGAACAGGATAACACTATCACACAATCACGGACTACCACGTTCTAATCACACGACTAATATAATCATAGATTCCCGGCTGGGGGTTGGCCCTAAGAGGGAGGATTTTTAAGCTCCTCCCTTCCACCCCTCCTTCGGCCCGACGTCCCTCCCTTCTCCCTTCTTGATTTATTCTCTTTTAAGAATAGGAATAATCATTTTATTATTATACCCCCAACGTTATGTTAAACTTCCTATTAGAGTTGGCTGGATTTTCATCGCCATACACATTTAATTTGATCCAGTAACGCTTTGATCGCCTAAATGATGAATAAATATGCTTTGAATTCCAACACGCGCACACGTGCACACCCGCACGCACCGATCCACATACATAATATAATATCGCAGCCGATTTGTGATCGTAAACGCTGCGATTGCTCACCGTACCGGAATGAGTTGCTATTGGAACAACTGCTGTCAACTTGTTGTCACCGATTAACACATCCAATCGGTTGTTTACTAATCTACATTTTTGTTATTCCATTTGTTTCTTTTGATCTCTTTATGGATTATTATGAGACTTAGCTTTAAAATTTCTATTCGCAAATTTTTCCTGGAAAAAAATTTAAAACGATTTTTGAGGAACAGGTTAATTTTTTTTGTAACCAAGAGTTTGCGTGTGAGATTATCCAATTTCAAAGTCTATAGGCATACACAGGGTGGTCCTAATCGTTTGATCAAATTCAACCGGTTGAAGGTAAATAATCGAATAATTGAATGCATATTTCCCTGTATCTATTTTCCAGACGCAGCCTGTAATTTTACTTATAATACATGATGTCTTTAAAATTAGCATACAGAATTAAAACTTGACATAGCAGTTTCAAATGCCCATCCCCAGATTCGTATGGATTTTGACCTTTCTACCTTTTATAACTTCAGAATGGCAGTCATTATGAATTTTAAAAGTATTATGTCTCATACATTAGTCAAAAAAGTATAAAAATGCAATAATGTAACAAAAATATCAAGATTTTTAAGATAGATTAACAAAATCATCCAAATTTGCATAAATATGCTCACAAAGAGCATATTTTTGTAAATAAAACCAAATATCCAGCTTCCCTGTTGTTTCGTCGTTACCATTTAATCCTTCAAAGGGTTTAAAAAAAATTCATATAAATAGGCAGACTGATACAGACAAGAAATTAATGAAAATGCTAAATGCTTGGCCACCATTCATATTGTATTGGCCATTTTTTATATAGTAACCATAAAAGATACATAGTGTGTTAACGATGCTACATTAACGCTGGATAAAATATCATCTAGGAATCAAACATATTGCCAAGTTAGTTTTCTGCACTCACTAAACTATTTTTGCTTGAACTTGTTATTGCCCATACCGCTCTTATATTTCAATTTATCATAGCTGTTAAGTTTTACTTCAAACTAGTATATAATTTGTTTGAACAAAACATTTTGCCTTTTTTAAAACTGAAAACCATGAGTCAGTTATAGATTCAAGATATTTCATGTTATTGAAATAGTTACATAAATATGTCTTGCATTTTTAAATCTACATTTCAAAATTTACAATTCTATTACAAGACTATTAATAAATAGCATAAAACAGTTTTTAACTTATTTGTATTGCATTTAGTAGTTGAATTTGATATATTTTCGTCCTTTCGCTTAGTTTTTTCTTTTTTTATGTATCATTAATTTAATATTTTCAAAGTAAAACATTATTTTAAAATGTAAAATATACTTCTAGGGTGAAATCGATTGCATCATCTATTGATCATTACCAAAGATAAACATCAACTTTTGTTGGTTGAAAGATTTTCAATTATAGGTCCTGATCGATAAATCTACATCTAAAGCGAGCAGATTAAACATTGCACTTTTTTTTTTGCCAAACCGAAAGAGATAAAAAGATCCAATATTGTTATTCGGAATTTGTTATAAATAAACTCTTTTTTATCTGCCAATATTGGTTGATGCATTTAGTAAGTGTCCATCTGACCTTTGTTATAACCAAATAGGTTTTATGAGAAAAAAATATTTTTATATAAAAATATCATATCACTCATAAACTTAAGGTGAAAAATACCTATATTAAAGTAAGAACTTAATACATGAAGTCGGAGCAATCCTTTCTAGTGATTTTCTTGTGGTTAGATAAAGCTAATAAGACTATGTTACTGACATTAGATTAGAAGTTTTATGCATTGCATAACACTTACGAACAAGTTATTCATATAATCTAGAAAACTTTAAGACGTATTTTTATTTAGCCCACTCCATCTAAACATTCTAAGGTTCTAATCTCTGTTTATGAAGCAAAGACGTAAGTCCACTTTGACCAGTCGGGGCCCAAAGTGGAGTCAATCTTGGAACAGAATTGCCCTGTCAGAGGAGTTTGACTGTTCTTCAAAGACCCTTTGTTGTTGTGTTAAGGTGACGCAGTTGGCGCCAGACTGGCCGGCGAAGTTTACACTCACAGCAAAGACGGCCTTTATTCGGGTACAATTTGATGGCTGTCAATCAAACCGGTCGGACGTAGAGGAGTGCAGCCTCAGAGTTGGTGGGATGAGGAGATGAAGAAATAGTTGAGAAGCTTAAGAGTTGAAATAAAGACTCAAAACAAGACGTCTCTGTATTTGCTTATGTAAGGGTATTAATTATTTCTGTTTGTGAAACAAAATAGTTAATGACAAATATAATTCTAAGCATGATTGGATTTAAGCTGAATCAACCCAATAATTTTAATTAAAATCTGGGTAGGTAAAATATCCTTGTATATTTATTTTAAAAACAAAAGCACTTCGATGTTGCAGACGTTTAAAAGTATGAAAGTGATCGGTTGAGTCGGTATGAATATGGTAAAACTCTTATGGACGAAGTTCATGGAATGACGCTAAAGTTTTCGTATTATTCTTAAGCGAAAGTATCCCTAGATGCTGGAATAGTAAAATGCCTACACATATATCCTAAAATCGTTTACAGTGATATATTTATCAACCGTTTAATCGGTTAAAATTAGTTGTTAGATTGTTGTTGTTGTCGTTACGATTTCGTGTTTGATCCTACTGATTCTTATATAATTACTGTTGTTGCCAGAATATGTCATATTAATCGGTCTATAAGAAAATTTTAGTAGTATCATTGTTTCTGTTGCATGATTTTGTTAGTCATCTACGGATCACTTATGTTATATTGCTATTGTTAAGAAAATGATATATCCGTAAATAAATAAATAAATATACGTTATGTTTTCTGTCCACATACTATGTCAATGCAATCTTAGTCCAATCTTATTTTAAATTTATAAAATTTTCAATTTGAAAACCAACATTTCAATGGTAGGAGAAACGATAAAAATTATTACCGTTAATACCGACACTTACTTTTGCAGTGATAAACATAAAAACGAATTTTAACAACCTTAAAAATTTAAATTGCAACATACCGGAGTTACCGAGTTAATTAGGATTTCAACGTCTACTGATAGACTTTAAAGACCAATGACGATTAACAGCATCTCACAAAGCGAGTTATAACTGTGCCTAGGCATGGTACGGACAGCCAGGCAATTTTCACCTCCAGGTACGAAATCAAATAATAAATTTAAGTTCATTAGCTCAGAAAACATTTCAAACGTTATTATCGCGGCTTTAAAAGGAAAGCTGAGTTATGGAGGTAACGACACGATAACATAATCGGAGCTTTATACATTATTGTGCGGGGTCGAGGTAAGTCGGCCGGAATGCGAGAGCACTAAGGTGGTAGAGAAGATCGATTCGAGTAACTCGGATTTAAAGAGGGAGGGGCTTGCGGGGGAGGCAGCCAATAGCAGGCGGGCTGCTTTCTTCCGATTGGCCCTTCCCACCACCTATATAAAACAGAGAGATGTTATAATTTGAAAAAGACATGAATTGAGTGAGGAATAAAGCGATCGCGGCGTGGAGGGGGTGTTAAACTATTGTTGGTGCAATTGAATAATTGTTCTCACCCTCCCTCGAGTCGAGTGTCGAGCGCTCAGGCTTCTTGCCCACTGTAGGATTTGTTGTACGTATAGCCGGCGCCACAGTCACACACCTCCACACGAGTATACAGACGTCTTGCCCACAGTAGGATTGTTGTTGTACGTATAGCCGGCGCCACCCTCACACACCTCCACACGAGTATACAGACGTCTTGCCCACAGTAGGATTGTTGTTGTACGTATAGCCGGCGCCACCCTCACACACCTCCACACGAGTATACAGACGTCTTGCCCACAGTAGGATTGTTGTTGTACGTATAGCCGGCGCCACCCTCACACACCTCCACACGAGTATACAGACGTCTTGCCCACAGTAGGATTGTTGTTGTACGTATATCCGGCGCCACCCTCACACACCTCCACACGAGTATACAGACGTCTTGCCCACTGTAGGATTGTTGTTGTACGTATAGCCGGCGCCACCCTCACACACCTCCACACGAGTATACAGACGTCTTGCCCACTGTAGGATTGTTGTTGTACGTATAGCCGGCGCCACCCTCACACACCTCCACACGAGTATACAGACGTCTTGCCCACTGTAGGATTGTTGTTGTACGTATAGCCGGCGCCACCCTCACACACCTCCACACAAGTATACAGACGTCTTGCCCACTGTAGGATTGTTGTTGTACGTATAGCCGGCGCCACCCTCACACACCTCCACACGAGTATACAGACGACTTGCCCACTGTAGGATTGTTGTTGTACGTATAGCCGGCACCACCCTCACACACCTCCACACGAGTATACAGACGTCTTGCCCACTGTAGGATTGTTGTTGTACGTATAGCCGGCGCCACCCTCACACACCTCCACACGAGTATACAGACGTCTTGCCCACTGTAGGATTGTTGTTGTACGCATCCGGCGCCACCCTCACACACCTCCACACGAGTATACAGACGTCTAGCCCACTGTAGGATTGTTGTTGTACGTATCCGGCGCCACCCTCACACACCTCCACACGAGTATACAGACGTCTTGCCCACTGTAGGATTGTTGTTGTACGCATCCGGCGCCACCCTCACACACCTCCACACGAGTATACAGATGTCTTGCCCACTGTAGGATTGTTGTTGTACGTATCCGGCGCCACCCTCACACACCTCCACACGAGTATACAGACGTCTTGCCCACTGTAGGATTGTTGTTGTACGTATAGCCGGCGCCACCCTCACACACCTCCACACGAGTATACAGACGTCTTGCCCACTGTAGGATTGTTGTTGTACGTATCCGGCGCCACCCTCACACACCTCCACACGAGTATACAGACGTCTAGCCCACTGTAGGATTGTTGTTGTACGTATCCGGCGCAACCCTCACACACCTCCACATGAGTATACAGACGTCTTGCCCACTGTAGGATTGTTGTTGTACGTATCCGGCACCACCCTCACACACCTCCACACGAGTATACAGACGTCTAGCCCACTGTAGGATTGTTGTTGTACGTATCCGGCGCCACCCTCACACACCTCCACACGAGTATACAGACGTCTAGCCCACTGTAGGATTGTTGTTGTACGTATCCGGCGCAACCCTCACACACCTCCACATGAGTATACAGACGTCTTGCCCACTGTAGGATTGTTGTTGTACGTATCCGGCGCCACCCTCACACCCCTCCACACGAGTATACAGACGTCTTGCCCACTGTAGGATTGTTGTTGTACGTATAGCCGGCACCACCCTCACACACCTCCACACGAGTATACAGACGTCTTGCCCACTGTAGGATTGTTGTTGTACGTATAGCCGGCACCACCCTCACACACCTCCACACGAGTATACAGACGTCTTGCCCACTATAGGATTGTTGTTGTACGTATAGCCGGCACCACCCTCACACACCTCCACACGAGTATACAGACGTCTTGCCCACTGTAGGATTGTTGTTGTACGTATCCGGCGCAACCCTCACACACCTCCACACGAGTATACAGACGTCTTGCCCACTGTAGGATTGTTGTTGTACGTATAGCCGGCACCACCCTCACACACCTCCACACGAGTATACAGACGTCTTGCCCACTGTAGGATTGTTGTTGTACGTATAGCCGGCACCACCCTCACACACCTCCACACGAGTATACAGACGTCTTGCCCAATGTAGGATTGTTGTTGTACGTATAGCCGGCGCCACCCTCACACACCTCCACACGAGTATACAGACGTCTTGTCTACTGTAGGATTGTTGTTGTACGTATAGCCGGCACCACCCTCACACACCTCCACACGAGTATACAGACGTCTTGTCTACTGTAGGATTGTTGTTGTACGTATGGCCGGCACCACCCTCACACACCTCCACACGAGTATACAGACGTCTTGCCCACTGTAGGATTGTTGTTGTACGTATAGCCGGCGCCACCCTCACACACCTCCACACGAGTATACTGACGTCTTGCCCACTGTAGGATTGTTGTTGTACTATAGCCGGCGCCACCCTCACACACCTCCACACGAGTATACAGACGTCTTGTCTACTGTAGGATTGTTGTTGTACGTATAGCCGGCGCCACCCTCACACACCTCCACACGAGTATACAGACGTCTTGCCCACTGTAGGATTGTTGTTGTACGTATAGCCGGCGCCACCCTCACACACCTCCACACGAGTATACAGACGTCTTGCCCACTGTAGGATTGTTGTTGTACGTATCCGGCGCCACCCTCACACACCTCCACATGAGTATACAGACGTCTTGCCCACTGTAGGATTGTTGTTGTACGTATCCGGCGCCAACCTCACACACCTCCACATGAGTATACAGACGTCTAGCCCACTGTCGGATTGTTGTTGTACGTATAGCCGGCGCAACCCTCACACACCTCCACACGAGTATACAGACGTCTAGCCCACTGTAGGATTGTTGTTGTACGTATAGCCGGCGCCACCCTCACACACCTCCACACGAGTATACAGACGTCTTGCCCACTGTAGGATTGTTGTTGTACGTATAGCCGGCGCAACCCTCACACACCTCCACACGAGTATACAGACGTCTTGCCCACTGTAGGATTGTTGTTGTACGTATAGCCGGCGCCACCCTCACACACCTCCACACGAGTATACAGACGTCTTGCCCACTGTAGGATTGTTGTTGTACGTATCCGGCGCCACCCTCACACACCTCCACACGAATATACAGACGTCTAGCCCACTGTAGGATTGTTGTTGTACGTATCCGGCGCCACCCTCACACACCTCCACACGAGTATACAGACGTCTTGCCCACTGTAGGATTGTTGTTGTACGTATCCGGCGCCACCCTCACACACCTCCACACGAGTATACAGACGTCTTGCCCACTGTAGGATTGTTGTTGTACGTATCCGGCGCCACCCTCACACACCTCCACACGAGTATACAGACGTCTTGTGTACTGTAGGATTGTTGTTGTACGTATCCGGCGCCACCCTCACACACCTCCACACGAGTATACAGACGTCTTGCCCACTGTAGGATTGTTGTTGTACGTATCCGGCGCCACCCTCACACACCTCCACACGAGTATACAGACGTCTTGCCCACTGTAGGATTGTTGTTGTACGTATCCGGCGCCACCCTCACACACCTCCACACGAGTATACAGACGTCTTGCCCACTGTAGGATTGTTGTTGTACGTATCCGGCGCCACCCTCACACACCTCCACACGAGTATACAGACGTCTAGCCCACTGTAGGATTGTTGTTGTACGTATCCGGCGCAACCCTCACACACCTCCACATGAGTATACAGACGTCTTGCCCACTGTAGGATTGTTGTTGTACGTATCCGGCGCCACCCTCACACACCTCCACACGAGTATACAGACGTCTTGCCCACTGTAGGATTGTTGTTGTACGTATAGCCGGCACCACCCTCACACACCTCCACACGAGTATACAGACGTCTTGCCCAATGTAGGATTGTTGTTGTACGTATAGCCGGCACCACCCTCACACACCTCCACACGAGTATACAGACGTCTTGTCTACTGTAGGATTGTTGTTGTACGTATAGCCGGCACCACTCTCACACACCTCCACACGAGTATACAGACGTCTTGCCCAATGTAGGATTGTTGTTGTACGTATAGCCGGCACCACTCTCACACACCTCCACACGAGTATACAGACGTCTTGCCCAATGTAGGATTGTTGTTGTACGTATAGCCGGCGCCACCCTCACACACCTCCACACGAGTATACAGACGTCTTGTCTACTGTAGGATTGTTGTTGTACGTATAGCCAGCACCACCCTCACACACCTCCACACGAGTATACAGACGTCTTGCCCACTGTAGGATTGTTGTTGTACGTATAGCCGGCGCCACCCTCACACACCTCCACACGAGTATACAGACGTCTTGCCCACTGTAGGATTGTTGTTGTACGTATAGCCGGCGCCACCCTCACACACCTCCACACGAGTATACAGACGTCTTGCCCACTGTAGGATTGTTGTTGTACGTATCCGGCGCCACCCTCACACACCTCCACACGAGTATACAGACGTCTTGCCCACTGTAGGATTGTTGTAGTACGTATCCGGCGCCACCCTCACACACCTCCACACGAGTATACAGACGTCTTGCCCACTGTAGGATTGTTGTTGTACGTATCCGGCGCCACCCTCACACACCTCCACACGAGTATACAGACGTCTTGCCCACTGTAGGATTGTTGTTGTACGTATCCGGCGCCACCCTCACACACCTCCACACGAGTATACAGACGTCTTGCCCACTGTAGGATTGTTGTTGTACGTATCCGGCGCCACCCTCACACACCTCCACATGAGTATACAGACGTCTTGCCCACTGTAGGATTGTTGTTGTACGTATCCGGCGCCACCCTCACACACCTCCACACGAGTATACAGACGTCTTGTCTACTGTAGGATTGTTGTTGTACGTATCCGGCGCCACCCTCACACACCTCTACACGAGTATACAGACGTCTAGCCCACTGTAGGATTGTTGTTGTACGTATAGCCGGCGCAACCCTCACACACCTCTACACGAGTATACAGACGTCTTGCCCACTGTAGGATTGTTGTTGTACGTATCCGGCGCCACCCTCACACACCTCCACACGAGTATACAGACGTCTTGCCCACTGTAGGATTGTTGTTGTACGTATCCGGCGCCACCCTCACACACCTCCACACGAGTATACAGACGTCTTGCCCACTGTAGGATTGTTGTTGTACGCATCCGGCGCCACCCTCACACACCTCCACATGAGTATACAGACGTCTTGCCCACTGTAGGATTGTTGTTGTACGTATACCCGGCACCACCCTCTCACACCTCTACACGAGTATACAGACGTCTAGCCCACTGTAGGATTGTTGTTGTACGTATAGCCGGCGCAACCCTCACACACCTCCACACGAGTATACAGACGTCTAGCCCACTGTAGGATTGTTGTTGTACGTATAGCCGGCACCACCCTCTTACACCTCTACACGAGTATACAGACGTCTTGCCCACTGTAGGATTGTTGTTGTACGTATACCCGGCGCCACCCTCACACACCTCCACACGAGTATACAGACGTCTTGCCCACTGTAGGATTGTTGTTGTACGTATAGCCGGCGCCACCCTCACACACCTCCACACGAGTATACAGACGTCTTGCCCACTGTAGGATTGTTGTTGTACGTATACCCGGCGCCACCCTCACACACCTCCACACGAGTATACAGACGTCTTGTGTACTGTAGGATTGTTGTTGTACGTATAGCCGGCACCACCCTCACACACCTGCACACGAGTATACAGACGTCTAGCCCACTGTAGGATTGTTGTTGTACGTATCCGGCGCCACCCTCACACACCTCCACACGAGTATACAGACGTCTTGCCCACTGTAGGATTGTTGTTGTACGTATCCGGCGCCACCCTCACACACCTCCACATGAGTATACAGACGTCTTGCCCACTGTAGGATTGTTGTTGTACGTATACCCGGCACCACCCTCTCACACCTCTACACGAGTATACAGACGTCTAGCCCACTGTAGGATTGTTGTTGTACGTATAGCCCGCGCAACCCTCACACACCTCCACACGAGTATACAGACGTCTAGCCCACTGTAGGATTGTTGTTGTACGTATAGCCGGCACCACCCTCTTACACCTCTACACGAGTATACAGACGTCTTGCCCACTGTAGGATTGTTGTTGTACGTATACCCGGCGCCACCCTAACACACCTCCACACGAGTATACAGACGTCTTGCCCACTGTAGGATTGTTGTTGTACGTATAGCCGGCGCCACCCTCACACACCTCCACACGAGTATACAGACGTCTTGCGAACTGTAGGATTGTTGTTGTACGTATACCCGGCGCCACCCTCACACACCTCCACACGAGTATACAGACGTCTTGTGTACTGTAGGATTGTTGTTGTACGTATAGCCGGCACCACCCTCACACACCTCCACACGAGTATACAGACGTCTTGCCCACTGTAGGATTGTTGTTGTACGTATACCCGGCGCCACCCTCACACACCTCCACACGAGTATACAGACGTCTTGCCCACTGTAGGATTGTTGTTGTACGTATACCCGGCGCCACCCTCACACACCTCCACACGAGTATACAGACGTCTTGCCCAATGTAGGATTGTTGTTGTACGTATACCCGGCGCCACCCTCACACACCTCCACACGAGTATACAGACGACTTGCCCACCGTAGGATTGTTGTTGTACGTATAGCCGGCACCACCCTCACACACCTCCACACGAGTATACAGACGTCTTGCCCACTGTAGGATTGTTGTTGTACGTATAGCCGGCGCCACCCTCACACACCTCCACACGAGTATACAGACGTCTTGCCCACTGTAGGATTGTTGTTGTACGTATAGCCGGCACCACCCTCACACACCTCCACACGAGTATACAGACGTATTGTCCACTGTAGGATTGTTGTTGTACGTATACCCGGCGCCACCCTCACACACCTCCACACGAGTATACAGACGTCTTGTGTACTGTAGGATTGTTGTTGTACGTATACCCGGCGCCACCCTCACACACCTCCACACGAGTATACAGACGTCTTGTCTACTGTAGGATTGTTGTTGTACGTATACCCGGCGCCACCCTCACACACCTCCACACGAGTATACAGACGTCTTGCCCACTGTAGGATTGTTGTTGTACGTATAGCCGGCGCCACCCTCACACACCTCCACACGAGTATACAGACGTCTTGCCCACTGTAGGATTGTTGTTGTACGTATAGCCGGCGCCACCCTCACTCACCTCCACACGAGTATACAGACGTCTTGTGTACTGTAGGATTGTTGTTGTACGTATACCCGGCGCCACCCTCACACACCTCCACACGAGTATACAGACGTCTTGCCCACTGTAGGATTGTTGTTGTACGTATAGCCGGCGCCACCCTCACACACCTCCACACGAGTATACAGACGTCTTGTGTACTTTAGGATTGTTGTTGTACGTATAGCCGGCGCCACCCTCACACACCTCCACACGAGTATACAGACGTCTTGCCCACTGTAGGATTGTTGTTGTACGTATAGCCGGCGCCATCCTCACACACCTCCACACGAGTATACAGACGTATTGCCCACTGTAGGATTGTTGTTGTACGTATACACGGCGCCACCCTCACACACCTCCACACGAGTATACAGACGTCTTGCCCACTGTAGGATTGTTGTACGTATACCCGGCGCCACCCTCACACACCTCCACACGAGTATACAGACGTCTTGCCCACTGTAGGATTGTTGTTGTACGTATACCCGGCGCCACCCTCACACACCTCCACACGAGTATACAGACGTCTTGCCCACTGTAGGATTGTTGTTGTACGTATACCCGGCGCCACCCTCACACACCTCCACACGAGTATACAGACGTCTTGCCCACTGTAGGATTGTTGTTGTACGTATACCCGGCGCCACCCTCACACACCTCCACACGAGTATACAGACGTATTGCCCACTGTAGGATTGTTGTTGTACGTATACCCGGCGCCACCCTCACACACCTCCACACGAGTATACAGACGTCTTGTGTACTGTAGGATTGTTGTTGTACGTATACCCGGCGCCACCCTCACACACCTCCACACGAGTATACAGACGTCTTGTGTACTGTAGGATTGTTGTTGTACGTATAGCCGGCGCCACCCTCACACAACTCCACACGAGTATACAGACGTCTTGTGTACTGTAGGATTGTTGTTGTACGTATAGCCGGCGCCACCCTCACACACCTCCACACGAGTATACAGACGTCTTGTGTACTGTAGGATTGTTGTTGTACGTATAGCCGGCGCCACCCTCACACACCTCCACACGAGTATACAGACGTCTTGTGTACTGTAGGATTGTTGTTGTACGTATAGCCGGCGCCACCCTCACACACCTCCACACGAGTATACAGACGTCTTGCCCACTGTAGGATTGTTGTTGTACGTATAGCCGGCGCCACCCTCACACACCTCCACACGAGTATACAGACGTCTTGTGTACTGTAGGATTGTTGTTGTACGTATACCCGGCGCCACCCTCACACACCTCCACACGAGTATACAGACGTCTTGCCCACTGTAGGATTGTTGTTGTACGTATACCCGGCGCCACCCTCACACACCTCCACACGAGTATACAGACGTCTTGTGTACTGTAGGATTGTTGTTGTACGTATAGCCGGCGCCACCCTCACACACCTCCACACGAGTATACAGACGTCTTGTGTACTGTAGGATTGTTGTTGTACGTATAGCCGGCGCCACCCTCACACACCTCCACACGAGTATACAGACGTCTTGTGTACTGTAGGATTGTTGTTGTACGTATAGCCGGCGCCACCCTCACACACCTCCACACGAGTATACAGACGTCTTGTGTACTGTAGGATTGTTGTTGTACGTATAGCCGGCGCCACCCTCACACACCTCCACACGAGTATACAGACGTCTTGTGTACTGTAGGATTGTTGTTGTACGTATAGCCGGCGCCACCCTCACACACCTCCACACGAGTATACAGACGTCTTGTCTACTGCAGGATTGTTGTTGTACGTATAGCCGGCACCACCCTCACACACCTCCACACGAGTATACAGACGTCTTGTGTACTGTAGGATTGTTGTTGTACGTATAGCCGGCGCCACCCTTACACACCTCCACACGAGTATACAGACGTCTTGTGTACTGTAGGATTGTTGTTGTACGTATAGCCGGCGCCACCCTCACACACCTCCACACGAGTATACAGACGTCTTGTGTACTGTAGGATTGTTGTTGTACGTATACCCGGCGCCACCCTCACACACCTCCACACGAGTATACAGACGTCTTGTGTACTGTAGGATTGTTGTTGTACGTATAGCCGGCGCCACCCTCACACACCTCCACACGAGTATACAGACGTCTTGCCCACTGTAGGATTGTTGTTGTACGTATACCCGGCGCCACCCTCATACACCTCCACATGAGTATACAGACGTCTTGCCCACTGTAGGATTGTTGTTGTACGTATAGCCGGCACCACCCTCACACACCTCCACACGAGTATACAGACGTCTTGCCCACTGTAGGATTTTTGTTGTACGTATACCCGGCGCCACCCTCACACACCTCCACACGAGTATACAGACGTATTGCCCACTGTAGGATTGTTGTTTTACGTATACCCGGCGCCACCCTCTCACACCTCCACACGAGTATACAGACGTCTAGCCCACTGTAGGATTGTTGTTGTACGTATAGCCGGCGCCACCCTCACACACCTCCACACGAGTATACAGACGTCTTGCCCACTGTAGGATTGTTGTTGTACGTATAGCCGGCGCCACCCTCTCACACCTCCACACGAGTATACAGACGTCTTGTCTACTGCAGGATTGTTGTTGTATGAATAGCCGGCGCCACCCTCTCACACCTCCACACGAGTATAGCGCTGTCTTGTCTACTATAGGATTGTTCTTTCCCATGTAGCCGGCCGCAGTCCTTGGGCTTCCCTAGACTGTCACTTCAACTTTTTGCCGATTGATCTATTCGTCAAGACAATGGCAAGGAAAGCTGCTCATCGTCTCCAAAGTTAAAATCTTTTTAGATGCTGGAGAACTTCAGTGTCATTCCCGGATTATTCTGGGGATACGAGGAATTTGTTGGACATGCCCTAGAGTTATATGCCAGCCAAATATGCTTTAGGTAAGTAGGACTTTTCTTTCTATGGTTGAGCATCCCAATGTTTTCCAGATGAAAGTTGCTTGAGTTATGGATTGTTGGCAAGGTATGAAGGACAGGAGCATCTCAATTTTTACTGATATCCAGGCAGCTCTGAGGACACTGGACTCCAATGAGATCATTGCAAAGATCCTCTGGGACTGCTTCACCACAATATCTGCAACAGGATGTAACAAGGGAGGTGTAACAGTGTGACGCTGTTTTTGGTCCCTTGTTACGCCGGGATCTCTGGTAAGGAGGCTTCGGAGTTGCTTACCAATGCAGCTTCGTCTTCAGAATATAAGGGGCATGAGCTTATCTGTGCTCTCTCCCGTGAGCATGCTTGCCAATCGGTCAGGTCATGTCTGAGGGGGAAGCACAGCAAGATTTAGTCCAGACTTCCTCAACTGAGATTAAGTAAGCTCATGCTTCACTCTCCATCCAAGCAGATTGTTGCAGCTAGAGAGGAGGCACATCAGGAAAGTAACAGTGCTGCAGGAAGTGTGGGCAGTCACTTTCTGTTCGACTGGACGGATCTGGACGGTCCCTTGGCGGACTGCGGAGGCTTGAAGAGGAGCTTGTTTGTAGGCTGCCGGAGTTTATCAGGTTTCTGATCTAAGATGAACTGTAAAACACATACATGGAGTGCATAAAGATCATGCGGGTGACGAGCCAACCAGACCTCCCTCGTTAATAGTGTCATTATTCACCATCGCAGGTGCAATTCGCAAGATTAACAAATCAAATCAAAAGAAGAACAGCTTTATTTCAATAAAATACATACAAAGCTACATGGGCCACTGACATGCTAATTCTTAACAAATTAAAAAACCTCAACGTGGTGCGTGAAGTTGATTTTACTCGTCCATAGGCTTATACTATACTTTGGTTCGAGGAAAACGTATGGTTAAGAATCGAGTGAAAATATTTTGCTATCTTTATCCGCAAGTCTCCCGCCCTAATATTACAAAAGTGTCCAAATGCGCAAAGATAAGTTTCTTGATGTGACTCATAGTACGAGTGACATTTCTTTCTATTCTGATCTTGCTTATTTTGAATAGCAATTATGTTCTACGATGTCTATGTATTTTAGATGTCATATATAAGCTTTAAAGAAATAAAACACTGGTTTTTTAATGTATTTTAAATTTTTCTACACCACGTGCACTGCACAGAAAGCCTTTGGCTGGTTTGCTAAAACTTCGATCTATTTCAGTGGTACCAACATTTACCATTGATGATATAGATTAAACACTATTAAAGAAATCATATGGCAATCATTGAATTTTTTATGATTAGCTTAAATTTAAATGGCAACTAGACTGTTTTAACTAGCATGAACACTCTTAAACGGGTTTTGGAAGAGAATATGGAAATTAATTGCATATTAAATAACTATCATTGAAGATACGAGTAGATAAAAAATGCCTCTTTCTAGATTAAACTTATATGATGAAAACTCAAACTAAGAAGCTTACCAATTAAGTACCATAAACAGAAACAAATTGTTTTAGTCAATTCGTTTTTTACCAAACAATATAACAATGAAATCGTCAGTGTGTGAATCGCTCAACTATCGATTTTTTTCACTAGCCTACTTCTTATATTTGTGGCCCAGTTATACGTTTCTGTATCAACCGTCTTCCCACTGAAGCTATAATTGTTTTAGCGCCAATAGAATGGTAACCCCAGCAGTAGTGGGATAGGCGGTGGGTGTAAATACCACTCTCGAATCACTGAACACTCATTATGTCTCGGCCAATATAAGTTAATTGACGTATATGAGTTACACCATATCTCTGGTTATTACACCAGTTTGTGTAATAATTGAGTTTAAACCTTAGTTTCCAGCTTTTTAGTTTGTTTCATAACTTAGTAAAGTTTTAGTCACCCCATTTTAATATTTCATTTCCATAAAAGTAACTGCAGGGTTCCTTTATAACAAGAATGATAACTACTTTAATCTTTATTCGAGCAGTGCACTAAAATGATGGAACAAATTAATTAATTATCCCTTCCGATTCTACCTCGGTGTATTTTAATGCAATAAGAATCAAGCGGTTGGTTTTAAATTATTCAAAAAGATAAGAATTATGTGATAGAATAGGTAAAAAATGCCGACAATTGCGGTTTTAAAAACGAACTATATTACCTACTAAAGCAATGATGTCACCAATGGCAAAAATTATTTTAGTAATAAATAGTAATTAAAAATTAATTAAAAATAAGGCGTTCCTATTTGGGTACTGTACTAAAACAAGAATCAAGAAATTTCTTTGTTATTAAATAATTATTGTACAATCAGACAAACATAACCGTTTCATTAATGTATGTCTAGGAAAACAATCTCTTTGATTCCCTTGATGGTGAAGTATGTTGAAGTGTACTACAGTTCCTAAAATATTACTACAGCAGAAAAAGAAAAATTTACAAAGTTAAAAGTCTTTGAGCAATCGAGAGAGTTTAGAACCACTCGCAATCTTTAAGTTATATGTATGATCTTAGAGACTTTACCAGCTGAGATGGTTGAATAGATAAACTTCTTACAAAAAAAGATGAGACAATATTCAATTATTGTACTATGCAAGATAAAAGTTTCATAATGATAATGATATTCTGATATTTATCAGTGCCATTTTCTCCTGCATTATGGATGAAAGTTTTCCTCGTAATACCGTACTCTTGTGCTTTCAAGTATCGAAGCTTTAGAGTGCTATTTATTTGCATGCAAAATAATTCTAAGTCGTTTGTTTAATCAAATTACAATGGTATAGATAAAAATATAAGTTTAGTAAATAATCAGGCAGGATTGATTACATGTAGAAATTCACAAGATGAATGATCTAGCTATAGCATATTTCATGTACTGTAAACATGAAAACAGTTTTAAGGTCAAAAAAATGCACAAATCAATCATGATTTCCCATGTGATGCAATTTGTTAAGACGAATCAATCGCTCATTAGCTACTTCTCAAAATGTCAAACTAGCTTTTACAGCTAAAAGGTCAAAAGTACAGTTAAGTGAACACATAAAGATTGCCATCTTTTATTTCCGACCAGAAAGAAGTCAGAATGCAACATCTGCGGTTGGCACCACTGACGAGCTTATCGAATCATTCGGAGGGATATTTTGTTTTATCGCAAAGGTAAAAGGGACAAACAAATTACTTACTGGGCCGAGTGCACATCGCGTTCTTTGGCAAACGATTTGCCGGCAGAGCGAACGCAACGCGACCGGCGAGCGCCATTTCCGCCGCTTTGCGCATCGCGGAAAATATCGCAATTAGTTCTCGCGTATGAATATGAATCGCTCCGGGAGAGATGTCACACACACGTGTTGTGATGAGCGATAATAAAGGAGTGCGGAGTGTGCCGGCCGACCCCACACTTGCTCTTATCGATTGTCGTCCGCGTCCGCGACACCGCTGGGTAAACATACGAGCACATCCTAGGTCTAACAGAATTAAATTCATTTAAGTATAAAATTGAACGAATTCTTATTTCAGTAAGTCAGTTACCTACATTTCTTCATATTTTATTGCAGAATAATCTGTTTAAATAATATATATATAGTATGACTCATTTTGCCAGCCACCAAACGATAATAATAAAATATATACTGCTTTGAAGAGCACCTGGGTCTTTTAAAAAACAGTGTAATCTATGTAAAAAAAACTAAACTCTTAGTTTAGAACACCATACAGACTGATCAACCCTTCAGGGAAAGCACGGGCAATCTGTGACTTTGTGATCCATAGTTTGGTACTCCGCTCCACAGCCGCATTACTGGTCTTTTGTGTATGTGTATGTCCAATAATTGCATCTTCCTACTGCAGAGCGGAATAGATTCAGTATACAAATACAGTCCACTGCTTCCGAGGTATACCCATACCACCTACTGCCAAGGTCGGGCCATCTGTCAAAGTGTTTCCGACCTAGGTAAGAGTCCCAGGAGGAAGTCCAGTCTGTATGGATGGAAAAACTGTAACCATGAACTGGGAGGCTGTCCGCATTGGGGATGGTTTCCGGGACCTCGATCGGCCCGTTGCTTGGGGCAGGTAATCATGGATGGGGTAGCTGTAAAGGAGAAGGTAAGGTCTTAAGGTATTGCATCCCTTAGGGGTGTCAATGCATCCCATCGTCTTAGTTTAGGTGGAGTGATATTACAGGGACTAAAATAATTACGCTGTTCCATATTCTACATATGAGAACATCATTGTGCACATTGAAACCACATTGTGATGGGAACTCGATACGTAGTTAAAACATGTAATATAATGGCCTTACACTTAACTTATAGAGGTTATTAAACTAAAATAAAATACAAAATTTGAACCTTCTAGCCTAGGCGATTATGTAACAGTGGTTTATGCAACGACTGTATCATGAAATCCTTTAAGCCACGAACATTTCTGAAAATTAAGATGCTCCTCATGGCTTAGCGCCCTGGATTTAGCTCTATAAGGAGAGAGATCAATATTTTTATTTTACAGATTATTTTTCACTTACACTTACCCAGGTGTGAATCTGCACCGCAGGATTTATATTCTTATTCTTAAAATTTGGTGGCTGGCTAAATTAGCCATACGATATATACTTATGAAAAGTAACCCAAATACTCATTAGCGTTTATTAGGGCTATTAGTACCAGGTGAAATGGTTGCAAGATACATTCCATAAGATACATTTCCACAAACGAGCAAGAGTTAATGTGTGTATGGCAAATATAGAATGGGATCCATAAATAAACGGCATGAATAGCGATTACACCCCAAATCGGCCGATGAGGAAATTAGCGTGGGGGAGGGGAACAATCGATAGGGAGGGGGAAGGGAGGCGAAGCTAAAGATGAAAATATCAAGGGTTTAAAATGCGAAGAAAGAAGTGAACCACCCTGTTTGTGCGAATAACGGTCGGTTTTAATTTGGTTCTGGACTTGAATCCGCCTGCGGGAAGGGGAGGCAGAGATTGTGTTCTCCGGGAAATCAAGAAATATAAAGACATATCTCGTGTCACGAGCAGACAGTTCTTAAAAATGGAAGTTTTTTATGCAGTGCCGAGTTAATAGATTTTAATTGGGAGAGACTGAAGCACATTGTCTACCGGATCTTGACGCGACGGCCGGATTCGAGTTATCCGGCCAAAGTAAGAAGACCCTCTGCTATCTGCCTCCGCCTGAAACGACTCTCGACTCATCCGGCGGAAGATGTCCCTTGCACCACTCAACAACTAAATTTAATCTTGTTTTATTTTAATCGATAATACTTTTTAATTAATTAATTTTAATGGTTTATTATTTTTTATTTAGATTTTCTAAACAACTAATATTTATTGTATTCATTGTGACAAAGGATTGGAATATATTAATAATGAAATAAAATTACCTTGTCCAATCACTGTTTCGTTTCTTAGAACTTCATCAGGTCCATAGTATGCAACTACCACATAGTCCAATGTATTATTACATTGTGGTTTGTCAAATGATTCAATAAAAAGTTGTCCCAGTCACCAAAACGAAAAGTTTTCATAATGATAAAATTAATTAGTTTTTTTTTAAATTTTATCATTATGACAACTTAGTATTAAACCTATTGTATTAAACCACAATGTAATAATACATTGGACTATGTGGTAGATGCATACTATGGACCTGATGAAGTTCTAAGGAACGAAACATGTCGTCTTTTGATAACCAGTGATTGGACAAGGTAATTTTATTTCATTCTTAATATTTATTTTTTGATAGAACATTTTACCAGAGTTCTGAAGATGTTGTCTTAAGATTTATACACCTTGCTTGAAATCAATCGGCGTAACATCCACTATCTACGGTACAGAAAACATAGTTGCTTGGAAAGTTTTGTTATTTTTCGACGACTTCTTGGCATTCTTTACTCTGGAAATACCGTATTATAACTATTTCTACAAGACGATTAGGTCTTTAAACTATACTTATAGGACATATTGCATATAAAATATTCTATAAACACAATAAATCAATACTGCAGTATTGTCAATGGCTGCCATAGAGAGTAGTTGTACCCCCGTCGCAGTAGACCTGCGTACTCAACGAATTTCCTACCGACTTTTGATATTTTTTATTCCCCCGTAAACACCATGGGGGATAACCACTAAACATACATAGGTTTGGTGTCATATGGGTGTTATAAGCAAATATAAGTTAAACAAACTTTATTTAGTGAATGTACATACACCTAAATTTATCAAGTTCTGTTATTTTTTCCTTTCCCATAAACACCATGGGGGTGAGTATGTAGGTTTGCAACCACATCGGTTTTGCAAGCAAAAATATAAGTTGTACCTTTCCTAGTGAATGTACGCACAACATTTTATCAAGCTATGTCGATAAATTGGAAAGATACGACTTTATTGATTTCCCATAAGAATATAACATGGAAAACATTTTTTTGGATTTTCTCCATAACCAATATAAGTCAACATTATTTTTTCCGAATACTAAATTGTTTGTTTAGCTCTTTTAAATGGTTAGGTTAAATTTTAAAAATTACTGTCAAAAAGCCGTGACCCTTACGAAACCCCATAAAACACCGTTAACATTGTCCGATCTAGTTTGCGAACTCGATCAAGTAAATGATGCCTTACACCCCTTTACAAAATTTTATCAAAATCGGAGGTTTTGTTCAAAAGGTATCCTGTTCACGGATACACATATAAATTTTCAGATATACATATTGGCCTATATGAAAATGAAAGAACGGTGTTCTTGGCTTCTGGGGACTTTGTAAAAAGTAACACGGTCCCGGGCTTAGGTCTTATCGTGACTACCGCCGTAATAGCGTATTCACTAGAGGAAATGAGCTAAAACAATATCAATTCTATGAACTACTTACCAATCACGAGCAAGGCAAGCACCAGACTGGTGTGAACAACATTGATAGTCCTGAAGGACTAACAATGCTGACTGTTGAATGAATCAGGGCCCCTTCATCCAACGTAGGACCTTATCATCTTTGAGACAAACAATCCCAGAAAACGCACATGTTGTACGGGGGACATTGACTTTCTGATGAGTAACTCTTGCATCAACATTCATTGGAATGGATGGTTGTGGGTATAGGTTTAAGGGTTCCTTAAAAGTTCAAAGTGTGGATATTTTCTGAGAAGTAAATTTTGTATCCGGTATTTTTCAATCTAGGGTGATAATTTTTGTTTTGTTTATTTATCATACTGTGTAAAAATTTTATTCAAATTTAATTTTAATCATTTACATCACCCACAACTTAAGATGGTTCATATTCAATCTATTGTGCTTTTGCTTCCCTCCTAATGAGAAAATCAGCTGATTTTACAAACTTGAAGAGAAACTCTAGTATCATCCACTTAAAATATTGTATTTTCAGAAGGAAAAAATTATGTAACATTTGTACAATTTTTTGTTTTGTTTTCTACCATTATTACTAAATATCTATTGTTTAAAAAATTATTACTTTAAACATTTTGACTGTTGTATAATCGTTCCCATTACTCAAAATGTATTAAATATAATTCAATTTTAAAGTAACGGGTCTTCTACATCAATTCGTATCAATGTGTGTCAAAGTAAGTTATTGATTAGTAACATAAGATTCCTTTGACAGCTGAAAATATTTATAGATGAAATTGGGCCATTATACATTTACCAGTAAATATCAATTGATAATAAACAATAAACAGTTATTTAACTATCAAACAAAGTACCTAAGTGAACTAATTTATATTAGGAAGTATGAGGTATGATCCTATAAGCTATATAAACTTATAACTATTCAGAGTAAAAGCGGCTAGGCGTCAAAAAGCAATTTTTCACGAAACTGATTGGCCCGTATTGGCTTCTGTATTATGTTCGCTATATAACTATATTGGCTATTGCCTATTGGCTATCGGCTAGTATAGCTAGTTTCATTACTAAATTTTTCCATATCGCCGGCGTATACCTAATATTTTTTGTATTACAGTAATTTAAATACGTATTATTATTTATTTCGTTTTTCAGAAAAAAATATACAGTAGTGAATATCCCTTAAAAAGGCTATTAGGCCTACGGTAGTAGTCACGGCTAGAGTGAAGCCAGCAACTTAGAAAACTCATCATTAATCAATCATCCTGGTTCTTAAAATTATTAAAACTATAGCCTACTTTCGGATTTCACTTCTACGCATGCCACTTTTGATAAAAATCTAACACTTCCTTCCTACAATTATTCCTTCGGTTTATTAATATCATTAAACGTAGAGGGGATTAAAAAATTTGTCGAATATTACAATTAAAACCTTTTTTGACCCGCCCCGGTATACACTAGAAGACACTTCTGTCTAGTTCCTCTCATTTAACTATAACTTCAACAGAGAAAAATAACAAAATCCACACATCTATAATGCTAACAGAAACTAAAATTTTGGTCAATTTATCTTCCAGAAGATCCCTTTGGAAATCCACAAGGAGTCAGAAGAAATAATAAATATATGTTGATAAAAATATAATAAATATATGTTAATATTAATAAAAATATAATAAATATATGTTTGAGTTGGATTCATGAGCTCGAAGCGGACGGTTGTGTTGTGGTCGACCGCTCTTATCTCTATGCGATAAGACTCCCTTTGCCAGTACATGTTTTTATCATAGTGTCGTGGCTTCGAATTTATAATATAAATGTTATCATATTAATTATTGTAAAGGTATTTTTTAATATTAAAGCTATAATGAGTGACAAGTGTAAAATCTGCTCTAAAAATGTTTCTAACCGTCAAACTAAAATTCAGTGTAGTGATTGTAACAACATTTTTCACGGTGCGTGTGTTCAAATGGCCAAAGAAGACATAGATTACTTATTAGCTAACAGTGAGATTTGGCGTTGTGAATCTTGCAAAACGTTAAGGAGGAAAAGTATGCAAGTTGAATCGCAATTAGAAAAAGACGACGTAAATATCGCAGATGTGTACAAGCTGTTACAAGAAATGCGAGAGGAATCCAGGGCGCAAATAAAGAAATTGGAAACTGAGTTGGGAAAGTCAGTCGAATTGTGCCACGAAAATATTGAAGACTTAAAGGAGATAATAAAAACTCAATCGGTGACAATTAACAATTTTAAAGAGAGTTTGGACGCATTGAAAAAAGAAAACTGTGAACTTTTGAAGAAGAATAAGGATTTGGAAATACGACTGGACGACATGGAGCAATATTCACGAGTAAATTGCATCGAGATACACGGTATCCCTGAGGAAAAAAATGAGAACCTAATACAACTTGTGAAAAAGGTGGGAGATAGCATTGGAGCACCAATAGTTGAAACTGATATAGACGCCTGCCATCGCCTAGGTTCCGTAAGAGAAGGAACCGATAGTCGCACAAGAGGAATCATCGTCAAGTTTACTCGTCGAGTCACTAAAGAAGAATTTCTTCAAAAGAGACGAGTTAAGCGCAATTTGAATACCAAAGACATTGGATTTATGGATCGATTAGCTGATGTTATTTATATCAACGAAAGCCTGAGTCCAGGGAGACGTCGAGTGTTCAACGCTGTGCGAGCTTTGAGGCAAGATTCTCAAATCAAGTTCGTGTGGATACGCAATGGGAAGATCCTGACACGAGCCGATGATGGAGCCAAAGTGGTTGCCGTAACGACGATGGAGCAAGTCGCTGCGCTACAAAAGCAACGTGTAGGCCCACCGACGGCGGCATCTGGTGACGCTACCCACTGATAAGTCTGTGTGAGTGAGTGATATTGTTACTTTTATATATTCATTCACATGTATTTCTTGTTTTTTTTGTACCATTTTTGTAGTGAAATTTAAATGAGTGAGGTCTTAAATAGTTCTATATTTGATTGTCATTCGAACGATATCGTAATTATTCACCAAAATATAAGGAGTGTCAGGAAGAATTTTGATAATTTTTTGTTAACTTTACAAAATATAAATAGAATCCCTGATATAATAATTTTAAGTGAAATTTGGATAGAAGACTCTGAAGTTGATCAGTACCATATTACTGGTTTTTCAGTGTATTCTAAATGTAATTCTAGAATAAGAGCAGGCGGGGTCATGGTCTATTCAGCGGACTATCTGTCTTGTGATTGTATAGATAATGATAATCTAATAACTGCTGATATCCTGCGGTTACAAGTCAAATGCAATCAGAACTTTTTTATTGAAATTGTTGCTGTATACAGGCTACAGGAATATTCTGTAGATAATTTTATTGAAGAATTTGATTCTCTTTTGTCAAAGATAAAGTCTCACAATTTGCTTATTTCTGGAGATTTAAATATAGATTTATTAAAAGCTGTATCAGACAGTTATAAAATAACCATGGCAAGCCACGGATTATTGTCTTACATAAATACACCCACCCGAGTAACAGCAGACTCAAGTACGTGTATTGACCATATTTTCTTTAAACATAAAGTAAATACAAATATTGTTGTGGAATGCTCTGTTGTTGAAGCCGGCATCTCAGACCATAGAATAACCACGGCCAGTATCAATTGCTGTTTGGATAAATCACGCTCATCTCAATCGCAAGCAAACCAACAAATAGATTACAACTCTCTAATCAGGAACGTAAAAAACGTGAACTTTAATGTCGTATATGGATGTGGGGAAGCTTCCCTGGCGTTTGATTTGTTTTTGGGTAAATTGAATTCTTGTTTTGCAAAATCATACAGACAAGTGAAAGTTAAATCAAAATCAAAAACTAAATTACGACCTTGGATGAATGATAGGCTTCTAAAGTTAGTTAGTAGGAAAAATGTTTTGTATAAAACCTGTCTAAAAAATCCAGGCAATGCACAGATGAGGGAAGCCTATAATAGATTAAAAAACCAATTGATTAATGATCTAAGAATTACAAAAAATGTTTACTATAAAAATTTATTTGATGTTAATAAACATAATGTTGGTAAACAATGGCAAGTAATTAATCATCTGATAGGGAACGAAAAAAAATCAGATAGTCACATTTCTTTAAAAGATGGCAATGGTCCAACCACTGGCGACACCCGTCGGGTCGCTAATATTTTTAACACATTTTTTTGCTCGGTAGCAGGAGAGCTCAGGAAAACAATCGATTTAGAAATTCCGTTACTATCACAACATAGAAATATTACTCATGCGGATACATTTAGAAGTAATACATGTCTTGAATCTCTTTTTCTATACCCAACAGATGCTATGGAAATAAAAAACATTGTGAAATCTCTTAGTAACCGTAAAGCTCCTGGTTTTGACAATATTACACCTACAGTTTTAAAATGTATTATAGATGATATTGTTGATGTACTTGTTTATTTGGTCAATTTAAGTTTAAGTTCTGGCGTATTTCCTGATATATTGAAAAAAACTATTGTAAAACCATTATATAAAAAATCCGACAAGCACGATCCGTCCAACTATCGCCCGATAGCACTCTTATCTCTGTTTTCTAAGGTGCTAGAGAAGGTAGTCAAAGCGCGTCTCCTATCCTTTTTGACTAAACACAATTATTTTAGCGCAAATCAGTTCGGTTTTAGAAAAGGCCTGAATACTGATGGTGCTTTAATGAACTTCATGATTAAAGTTCATGATGGTATAAACGAGGGTAGGGAGTGTGCAGGCTTGTTTATTGATGTCATGAAAGCCTTTGACACAGTCGACCACTCATTGCTGCTATCGAAAATGAACAATGCCGGAGTAAGGGGTATTGCCTTAAATTGGTTTAGTTCTTATCTGTGTAACAGAACTCAGCAGACTAGAGTGAATGATTCACTTAGTGAACCTGATTATATTAAACATGGCATACCACAAGGATCAGTCTTGTCTGGCCCACTTTTCCTAATTTATGTCAATGACCTCTGCAATGGGGCATTTAGGGAAAACCTCATTGCCTTCGCTGATGATACAGCCTTATTTTATGAAGCCAAGTCGTTAAATCAGATAAATATGGATATGCAAAGAGATTTAGATAGTTTAAGATGGTGGTTTACAAAAAACTACATGGTGATTAGCCCAAAGTCCAAATATATGATTTTCAATATATCAAGAAATGCATATTTCTCTAATGACTTAAAATTTCACGACTTGTCATGTTTAGAGGTAAGAAACTGCATTTGTCCTATTGTCGAACAAGTGCAAGAAATTAAATACCTAGGGTTAGTATTTGATTCAAGAGTAACTTGGAAGAATCACGTTGAGTGTTTAAAGGGGAAATTAATTAAATATGTAAGAATTTTTTACCTACTGAGGACCGTATGTGATGTTAAGCTACTAAGATCAGTTTATTTTGCTTTAATAAATTCAAAGCTTGAGTATGGCCTGGCGATTTGGGGAGGTACCTATATAACAACATTAAAACCAATCACGTTATTACAGAAGTCATTTGTACGAATCCTATCCAGGAAAAAAAGGTCGGAGCATACATCCCCACTATTTAAACAATTAGAGATTCTACCATTAAGGAGTTTATATGTGTTTAAAGTGCTTAGGACTTTCTTTGTCATGAGTGGTGAAAGAAATCAAACCATAAATTTGAAAAAACTGACTTTAAGAAGTAAATTGGAAGCTAGCGTACCCAAGCCTAATATAACCCATTTTAGAAAATTTTACACATTTTTAGCTCCTAAATTTTTTAACATGCTTCCAGATGAGATTAAATTAGTTAAAAATCGAAACAAGTATATCAAACTCATCAAATCTTTATTGCTAGAAATTGAAGATGTAGATGCATTCTTCCATATACTCCAATAATATATATATCAACTAGGCCTATATATATTTTACAGGTATCTAAGACGCCTCTTACCGAATACACTAAGGCTATTATATATTGTATATAGTTAAATACAGCAAATTAAACCATTATTAAGAAAGTATATATATATATATATATATATATATATATATATATATTTTAAACATTAAGTGTTAAAATATTTTAATTAAGTTTTTACCTAAGCTAGTGTTAGAGAAGCCATATATTTAGTTTATAAAATCAATGTACATAAGAATATTTTATTTAGTGTGTCGGCCACATTCCCTCTAGCTTTGAGTGTTTATTGTGTAAGCCAGTGGTAATCATCCCATACAGGTTTTAACCTCGGGATGCAGACTTTATTGTTCTATAGTGTGTGTTTTTTATGAATTTACAAATATTCAATCTGTTTAAAAATAACTGTAATGTAAATGTATGATATTTTGGAAGTAATACTTGTAATCTAGTTAATATATATGTATTTTTTTGTAATGATATATGAAAAGAACAATAAAGAAATTTTCATTCATTCATTCATTCATTCATTCATTCATTCATTCATTCATTCAAAAAGAGAGCATGACATGAGCTTATGCGATGCTTATTCGGCATGGAGTTAAAGACGTCGCTTAGTAGAGTACAGAGCCATAACCCGATCTCAAATGGATGAACCAAAAATGGGGTGATTAAACTTTGATTCTTCTAAAATTAAATCATTCTTCCTAAAATTTGAAATTACACAACTCTTGAACATATTCGATCTTTTACAACAGGCTTGTATCCTACGGAGTGGATTCACATACGTTGAAGATTACTTTTGATATGTCAAAGGTTGATGAAGAAGGCTGTGTGGTGTCCATTGTTATGCTCAATGCAAGGCCCTTATTCAGGGAATTCAACATCTTAACCCTTCCATCACTCTTCATTATCGAGTCAGTTCTATTGGTGCGGAAACATCCTTAAATTTTCATAACCAATAATCTGGTCCTCTAGTATAGTACAATAAGTGCAAAAAATGTCCACGTTCCACAAATTAACTCAACTCTGGCAAGCAAGAGCCCTTATTATAGCATTGTCAACATTCTCAACAATCTACCATCTAATATCATCGGTGAAACAAACCCGAAAAAGTTCAAATCTCTATAGAAGGGTCACTTGATTGAAATGGCATACTACAGTACAAGGTTGAGGAAATGTTACTCGGAGCCTGCTCCAAATGCCAAACCTGACGACCACGTCGCGGAAGCAATTCCAGTGGACTACTTCAAGTATCAGGTAAGTATGAGTTTTTCTTCAATTACCTCTGACGAAGTCCCAGGGGTAATATTTTTACCAGCACATTATCACGCATTTACTTTTACTTTTATGATCAATGTGTTTCTAATCGTAACATTAGCGTACATTCAACGTTAGTGACAGGAATATTTGTTAGTTTTTATGAATGAGTATTTTTTTAGAAGAAAATTGTTGTTACTAAGGTGTTTGACGTGGAAATAAAATGAACAAATGCTAGTAAAAAAATCATAACAGTAGACACAAATTTTAGGAAGGGGCCGTCAATAAATTACGTCAACGCTTTTTGGCAATTTTTGGACCCCACCCCCTTAAATCATTCTACCATTATAATTTGTCTAACCCCCCCACCCTCTCAGAAAAATGACGCAATTTTGAACAAACCCCACATTACTTAATTATTTTAATTATTTCAAGTAAAATAATGTTTTTTCGTTAAAGCTACTTAATTTCTATTCTTTATTGATTTCTTAAGACTATAAATTATTTTTTGAAACCCATTTTGGCCGTAGTTTGTTGAAAGAACTATTCAAACCGGATATATTCATTTACAAACCACTGTAGTAACACATTATTTATAGGATCGAAGTTGTTGAAAAATACGATGTATTTCAATACCCCCCTCGTCGGACATGTGTCATCACTGCTCTCTCCCTCTGCTTTCCTAAAAATAGAATAATGTATTTTCTTTAATAATTATTTTATAATAGTTGAATTGTGTACGAATTTATCATTGTTTTACTGTCAAAATTTTATATAAATCATCATTTTCAAAATGACGTCATATCAAAGCCAACCCCCCTCCCCTGCACATCACCCTACCGTCATTTTCAATCTGGACCCCTTTATTTTCTGATGACGTCATATATGTACAGCCCCGAATACAGTAACCACAACTTTTAAAAACGCACTGGCTCTTCCGCATTATTTTGCACCCCAAATTTAGTTTTACTACAATTCAAAAGAAAGCTAGGCCTATTAGAAGAAAACCAGTTTGAAACTTGAAAAATTAAATTACTAATTTTCTTAATTGAAAATAAATCGTGGCCATCACTCACATTAGGTGTGTCGTCTGTATACATATAAAAATAATAAATATACTTTTATTTGAGAAAATCATATACAGAAAATATTTACAAAGCTTATTTATGTTTGAAATTCGTTTCCCGCATGGGCTAATGCCTGTGCGTGGGAAATGAGCTTACTTCAAACCCGATTAAATCCAATTATATGACTTATTGTCCGTTTCAAAAAGCAATATACTTGAGTTTGGACGCTTAACATTAACATTATGTGGCAAGTCGTCGATAATAATCAAGAACAGCAGAATCCCCAAAATAGAGCCCTGAGGATCTCCACAGGGTAAATTAACAAGTGCTGACCACTCTCCATTCACACTAACTACCTGCCTTCCATTTGACGAATAACATTTGAATGAATTTACAGCTGAACCATGAATACCTTACTCAATTTTTTGCAGTACGGTGGCCCACACAATCAAAGGCTTTAACTCAGGTCACAAAAAGTTCCCCAAGCAAAGTCCCCCATCAGTGACAAGTAAATCTATGGCACCCATGCATGGTAGAGCGAAAACTGGCACCTTGGTAAAAACCAAACTGAGATTCAGTGAAAACCCCGGATAGTTCTAAAATGCCCTTACCTGATCAAATATGACATACTTTATAATTTTGAGTGAGACCGATCTATAGCTAGCCGGATTGTTTTTGTCCCCTTTTTGAAAATATGACTCACTCTTGAAAGTCCAAGATAATTTGTTAAAATCCCTTCCTTTAGGCAGGCATTAATGCAAAGTCGAGCAGTTCAACAAGGCACTGCCCTATTTTCTTTAACAGAGAATTATAAAAATTGTTGGCTTCTGAATACTTTGGGTTGCTTAACACTAACAAAACATCTTGTTGAGAAATTAGACTTCCAATTAAACTCTTTTATTTAAATTTAGAAATTAAATTCGGGTCATAGGGCGGAATTCACAAACCTCCCTCAAACCTTCCTCGCCTCTAACCTTCCTCGAACCTTCCTTAAACCTTCCTCTAACCTCCCTCAAGTTGTTGTGTGAGGGTTAGAGGACGGTTTAAGACAAGGCTATTAAATAAGAAACAGAAGAGGTTGTCTCATTCCCATAAGGCCTATGTAGACAGTAACAGCTGGAATCGTTACGTCACCGGCCGACCCTGCCGCCCTAGCGATACTAGTGAGAAAAAATGGAACTAATCAGCAGGAACTAATTGCTATAGACGCGCGATTCTATCGGGGACCACAGATTTAATAATAATGCCATATTTTATCCGTCGCATTTCATTATATCTTTAAATTATGATTTTAAAATGGTTTTAAATCATATTTTCAAGATTGTTTACTTTGATTACCGTACAATTTTTCAGATTCTTCAAACTTACACGAGTTTACATGGGTGAATTTAGGTCTTAGTCTTAGTCTGATTAGTATCTGGACGGGGCCAATCTGGAGGTGCGAGGTCGCAAAAATATTTGCAGGGAAAAACTACTCATCATTAAATCCTAATATAAATGTTACATTTTAAGGTTTAAAAGCTAGATTATTTTATCCAACAATAATCATTTCCTTAGTTTATTACAACTCATTGCAGTAGGCATAGATAAAAAGCATCATCCAAAACATCTAGGAGTTCGGTGCACTTATGATTAACTCAGGCAATTTTTGAACAATATTTGTTTGTCTAAATGAATTTTATAGGTATTTTAATTAAAAATTTCATAACATTGATGTTTGTTGCAAAAATCAGGTCGATATGGGGATATTGGGTATGCATTTCTTGGTTATTATACATTGTGTCATTTGTGTGAAGATAGTTTACCAGAAATGAAATAAAATATGCATGAAATAAAATACACTATACCGGCAGTGGCGTGATTGATTTTTGGGTCTCCCTGTACATCTATTTTTTAGCCCTTTGCACCACTTACAATCGTAGCGCTTTAATTTATTGCAGTAAAACTCCACAAAGACGACTCAATGTAGACCAGTCGAGTTGGATGTAAGTTTTGCGGAGCTTACACTAATCTGCCGTATACTCGATCAGACCGTGAAACATGGGTTCAAAGGAAGATCGGACCGCAGGAAGGCGATCGCTACAGTACCGATTAAGCATCGTTAAATGGCCTAAAACTCAGACCAAAGATTGTATAATATCTTCTGTCCAAAACTGTGATACCGCGGTAATGAAAAAAGCGGCCGCAGTAGCACGTTATCGTGTTTAATGACCTTCATTACAGTGGACTATCGGGACGCCAAAACCGAATAAAATAAAAAATTAAATTCAATAATCTTAATAATAACAATTTAAGACCTGTTCTTCTTTTAGGATTTGTAATAATTAAAACAGCCTACACATTTCACACAACAAAGTTTTGATATTAAAATTAATAAATTTAATCTGTATTACTTTCTTTATCGTTATAACCTAACCACAATACTAACAGTAAACAAGGGAAACGAAAACAAAGAAAATGTAAACAAAGAAAGTTTACATCTGATTTAAAACAGCCAGCTGATGGGTCGGCCGATGACGTAGCACAAATGTGTTGAATTTGTGAATGAGACAACCTCCCCATATTCTATTATCCTTGGGTTTAAGACCTGTTTAAGGAACAGCTGTTTACAACAAAAAATTAATTTGAGTCTAATGTTTAAGAAAAATAAAAGCCAATAGAAGAGTTACAAACAGACTAGTAGTCTATATCTGTTAATATTAAAAAATTGTTTAGGAGTATTTTGTTTTGTTAAGGTGGCACTTCTCTCAATGAGGAAGGTTTGAGGGAGGTTTGTGAATTCCACCCATAGTCTTCATACTGTACCATCATGGAGAATCTCCGAATCTTTCCCACAATCAAAACGCTGAACATATGAAATTGACCAAGAATAATTCTTCTTCATAGGGTTAAGGTGTTAATGTAAGAATTATTACTTACTGCAAACCGTCGACAGCTCAATTGTAGACGGTTTTCAGTAAGTAATAATTCTTACATTAATAACCACAGCTCAGGGGCTAAAACAATGGATCTTAATAGTTAAGGTGTTTCTCATCTTATCAAGTTATTTTGAATAGGTCACTCCGCAAAACGGAAGAGTCTTTATTTCTAAAGGAATCCCTACACATACCATTTGACCCTTTCCCACCAGAGGTGTGCTCGTTGCATGTGCCGGTGTGAAAAATGCTGGAAAAGCGGAAAGTAAAATATTTTGCCAGAAACATGCGGCTGACACGTAATAACGGAGAGTCATATCGCAATTTATTCGATGTTGGTGAACAGTTAATACAGCGCTGATGTGTTACACGCGCATAACAATATAAGTCGGCGATGGCACATGTTGCCCATGACGTGGAGTGATGTTTTGCCGTTTGTTCGTTAATGAATAGAGAGGGGGCTTCTTGCACCCCGCAGGCCTGTAGCTGACTGTTACAATTAATTAGGCTCTATTAGTGCTCGCTCCATTACCTACCCCCACCACCGTCCCACCACCCCCCACCACGTCCCCTACCCCCCACCACCGCCCCCTGCCCTCATCGTGTACACGCTTTGAATAACTGCGCGTTCCGACACATTGTTGACAATTTAACGACACTATATTAGGTGATTATTTGCGCCGGTTGATGCGGTTGACTCCGATGAGGATTTTGTAAATGACTGGACACGTGATAAAGCGAAACAAACTTATGGCAATTTAATAATGTTTAATTCAGTAAATAGTTACGTATTGCTTTACAACAATTCATCGTGTTTGTTCTGGTAATTTAATACTTAAGACCTTTGTAATAAGCACCAATACAAGTAACATCATAAAATTTACATCAATAAAACAAATATAAATCTGTTACGTAATGAGCTCTTAAAAATATATGAGTCAAATTTAAATATAGGTTATATAGCAATGATATCTGGGAATTTGACGAAATTAGTGAAGTTAGTCTAATAGAAACTAAGCGATATTCTTCCATTACTATTCATGTTTTGGTTTATTCCTTTGAGGAATCTCAAAAAATCGTGATATAGTTTTAAAGAACGATTAGGTCAAACAAACATCAGGTGTGATTACGTCTGGGATGGGTACTGCCTATAATCGATACAATTTTTGACATGTTTGTTACTTCCGACATTATTTTAAAGTTAAAGTTATTAACCAAATTTTTAGTTTCCCATGTATCCAAATTGTAGTTTTTAGTTTCCCAAATTGTATGGAACGATTGTATTCGGCCCTTAGAACACTCATGATATATTTAGAACACTCGCATAGTTCGTGTTCTAAAGGTGCGGCTACACATAGCAGGAAAGGACACGGAAAGGACACGGACAGGACACGGACAAAATTCTGATGGGGTGGCTACACATATCGGGACACGGACAGGACATTTCTGAGTCGGAAGGCTGCGCGCGCAGCCGTCAGACGTCGGAAGGTTGCGCGCGCAGCCGTCCGACACGGCTCATCCCGCCGGCCGCCACACTCACTACACTGAGCTACCGTTATCATTTTCTGATAGTGTCGGAAGGGGTGGCTACACATACCAGGACGGGACACGGACAGGACAAGACAGTGGCGGATGAATGCTCGTTTGGCGATCCATCCGACACGACAAATGTCCTGTCCGTGTCCTTTCCGTGTCCTTTCCTGCTATGTGTAGCCGCTCCCATTTGATAACACAGGGAGCATTCATCAGAAACTGTCCTGTCCGTGTCCTGTCCGTGTCCTTTCCGTGTCCTTTCCTGCTATGTGTAGCCGCTCCCATTTGATAACACAGGGAGCATTCATCAGAAACTGTCCTGTCCGTGTCCTGTCCGTGTCCTTTCCGTGTCCTTTCCTGCTATGTGTAGCCGCACCTTAACTCGTACGTCTCATTGGTGGCTTTAAGGCCTACATAATACAATTGTTGCATAAACTACTACTTTTAAATAAAGCGTGTTAATTCAATTCAATTTCTTTACTGACCTTTGCCCAATGACCAAACAATTTACTTGTAATACAAAACATGCACAATCAATACAATATCTACACAAAAGAAAACTATAAACATAAATACATGCAGTTATAAATGTAATTATATACAAAAACATCCATAGATATGCCTAGTAGGTTGGTTGTCTTCCAAGTTTCAAAAGTTCTGTAAGCTACAGCATTAATTAATAATTTTAAGAGTACGTTAATAATTTTTTTATCATACACGATTTTTACATACACAATAACACAATACGTTTCTTTTCAAAAGACTTTTAATATATGTTGTTATATGCATTAAGGGTTTTAAATTTAAAGTTGTGTTTATCATTGAGATATAACACACCGTAATATATAATGTTCAAATATAAGATTTAGTTAAGTGAAAGCTTATTCCAAAGCCTTGAAATGTCAAGACAAACTACATAAACAACATTAAAATCGTCCCAACCATAAACATAAAGATAGTAAAATCATAATCACCTTCCAAAAATTTTTTTTAATAACTGTAAAAGTATATATTACATAGATAAAAAGATTAAAAGTGTCTCAACATTTCTGAATCGAGTTTATAGTTTTGCGTTAAATTGGCACTTGCATATGAACTTGAAAATATAACTTTTTTACAGCCCCGTATAGTTATATAAAAATTTATGGAAGGAAACTTATCAATCCCAGCCAGAAAAATTTACCCTGCGATTTTTGGCAGTTCATAGAAAACTTTGCAGTAATATTGAAGGGCGTGCTTCAGCTGCGCGAATTGACCTGAGCCAGGTAGCATCAAGCCAGGTAACATGAGCCAGGTAGCTGATAGGGATGCATCAACTGCGTGAAACGCTCCAATAGTCTAGTCAAACTATGGTTCAACCAGGAAGGGTGATATACAGATTCAAATTTGTCTAAAATAAGCGTATATCCCGATTTTAGGCCAATTTTAGCCAAATTTGAACCTGTATGTCACCCTTTTCCCATAGTCTGGTTATCTCAATCGACATATTTAACGTAAATAGACCTAGTCCCACACCTTCATGTCAAGTTTGATAAAAATCGGACGTCTCATTAATAGGTTTACCGGCTTCTCGGAATCTGAGTACATATTTATATATGTATCCTAATAAGTATATATATACACATATAAAAATTTTTATAAATGGTGTTTTTGGTATCTGGGGACCCTGTAGTAAAACGTCAACATGGTTAAATTCTTATATCTAACCTTTAGCACCGCCGTAATATGGTTTTCCCAACAAAAGAAATTCACTTAAAAGATCACAATTGAAAGTAGCTTTAATGAGCAATGTCACCCTTATTAAATATATCAACCAATATATATTATATATCAAAATGTGCAAAATTTAACTTTAAAAGTTTACTAATTTACGAAATTTAGCTGTCTTTAACGTTTTAAAAGATATTCAGCGAAAACCTATAAAACTACAGCCGCCATTTTGAAAAATTGTCAATGCGAGTGCAGCGTCGGAGAGTGGTAGACCTTTCACCATAGTTTTTCTCAGGTAATTTTACATAAGAATCGGTCAAAATATATTAGTTTGCAATTACTTGCGGGTTCAGCTATTTTTTTTTTTTTTTTTTTTTTTTTTTTTTAGCTAATTTTACTAGACTACAAGGGACGACCAGAGACGTGCATTAACTACGCGAAGTGATGGGTCTATTTCAGTATCATATCATGAGACAACATAGGGTTTTAATATTTGCAATATAGATCATTTTATATTACATTAAAATTAAACTAAAAACTAAAATATGTTTATTACTTTTTCTTTTTGTTGACTTATTTCCTGGCGAACAGCTTAGTAGGCCGCTCGTCAATGCCTTCTTATTGAGGCTATGAAGCGTAATATCTTCATTGTTATGTTCATTTCCATAACTAAAGGATAAATTCGTGTATTTGAATTTAAATCTAGTTCTCATACGGACGTTATGTTATCATACTCTGATGATTTGAAAACTGTTTGGAAACTGTATCCGGCCTTAACTATTATATTTTATACCCTTTCACTGATAAATTTCTCTTTGAAAAAAATATATGTCCAAAATGATTCCACTTAAAAAAAAAAAAAAAAAAAAAAAAAAAACAAGTATAAGTGAGCCTAATTTTACAAAGCAAACAACAAAATATTTACAGTTAGCACACTTTCAAAAAACATAATATTTACGAAAAATCTAAGGCAACGTATGTGATGTTGTCCCTTTGAAAACCACACCGTAACGGACTTAAATAACCAATAAAATAACATGGGAAGTGGAGTTTAGAAAATTACTTAAAATATTTACTAATGATAGTGCCAAGGTCAAGAGTTTGACAGCACTTAGTGATACGGGTGGTTATGATTACCTGTAAACTAGGAGATATCTTCCGCCGTCATCTACCGGACACCTGGCGTGGTTTTCGCGCAGTTGATGCAAATTGAAGAATTTTTTTCGCAGTTGATGTGCGACCATATTGAAGATCCCGCACGCTTTTGAAAAACTGTACTTTATTAACTTGAAAAATCTTTAGAGACTCGGAGATTTAGTCAAAACACAGAGAAAACTTGACTATAATATAATTTTAAATAAGCAAATTAGTATTTACTAGGGGCTTGTAGGGGCAAAGGCCCCTAAAAATATAAATGGTGCTGCTATCTCCAAAAGTAAGTTTCAATTCATCACCTCCTTGCACAGTTAGTGTAATTCTTCTCATGCTATTCTGTGAATTTACACTCTTGAATTTTCTTATAAAATATTACTTTAATCTTGATATAACTTATTGGTGGTATCAGATCAGCAATGAAACAATAATTTTCCTTGTATTACGTACAGAAGTCTATTTTGTGGACAAATTAAAATTCATTACACTACTAAACTGCCGGACGCAATAAAAATGGTTTTAACCTTAACCATGTACGTGAAGAGTTCGTAACTCAAATAAATAAAATACTTCAATACAACGTGACAAAATGGTTATTATAGCCTATTAATACTGTACACCACTGTATTCTGAAACCGTGTGCCTCCATGTCCCGGGCCCCCTCCCCAGCTCCTCGTGTTCCCTATGCCTCCCTCATGTCCCTTGTTCCCCCGCATGACCCGTGCTTAGTACCCCCATATGCGCCAGGGACCCGCGTGCATCCCATGCCCCCGCACCACCCGTACCACATCGTGCCCCTCCCACCTCTATGCTACTGTGCCCCCATGCGCCCTATGTCCATCAAGCCTTTTCCATGTCTCCCCCGTGCCCCCTGTCTAACTACTCATGTGCCACCAAAGCCCCTCATGCCCCTGGTACTCTCCCATGCCCCCGCCCCCTCATCACCAAGCTCCTGTTCCCTCCATGTTATCGTGGTTCCACTCTGTCCCCCATCCTCCCTGTGTTTGAAACCGTTCTTCCCTGTGTCCCCATGCAACCAAAGGATCTCTTGACCTTTGTACCCTCCCATGCCCCCGCGCCCCCATGCCTCCCCTTGGCCCCCGTTCCCCCCATGCTCCAGTGCCACCATGCCCGCCGTTCTTCCCAGTGCCCCTATGTCTCCCATGCCTCCCCCATGTCCCCTTTCGCTCTCAAGCCTCCCCCATGTCCAATTACCCCTGTGCCACCAAAGCCCTTCGTGCCCCTGGTACCCTCCCATACCCCTCGCCACCCCCACGTCCCATAACACCCCTATCTATGGGCACCTACCTATTCCCCGTGTCTCCTCTGAACCCCAATCTCCCGTACCCCCATGCCCGCCGCTCTTCCCTGTGCATCCATGCCCCCCAAACCCACTACCCCTATACCACATAAGCCCATCTTTCCCCTTGTACCCTCCCATGCTCCTGCGCCCCCCCACCACATCCCATTCACCCGTCTCCCTATGCCCAATGTCTCCTCTGTCCCCCACTCTCCCGTGCCCCCATGCCCGCCGTTCTTCCCTGTGCCTCCATGCCTCCCAAGCCCTACTACCCCTATACCACCAAAGCCCATCTTGCCCCTTGTACCCTCCCATACTCCCGCGCCCCCCTTCTCACATGCAGCCTTGGCCCCCGTTTCCCCCATACTACTGTACCTCCATGACCGCCGTTCCTCCCCGAGTCCTCTTGCCCCCTGTCCTCCATGCCTCCCCCATTCTCCCACGTACCCCCATGCCCTTTATATCCACCCATGACCCAACATGCCCTCAATGTACATGTACTCCCATGCCTTCTATCTCCCGTTCCATTGACGTCCCTCGTACTATGACTGTGGTACGTTTTGTCTGTTTGTTCAATGAAAAACATTAATTTGTATATTGTTTGTTTTTGCACACTGTCATTTATATGAATTAGGGCCTAGCCCCCCGTCTGTATGGGTTAACGGGCATTGGTTGTCACCATACTACCTATGTAAAGAAAGAAGTAGAGAATGAATAAAACAAAATATTCCTTACCCAGAGGTTGTTCAATGTTTGCAGTTAAAAATACAGTCGAAATATTCAGTCGAAAATAAACAAACACTTTAGTAAAACAATTTAACTCTAACCACTAAATATAGCCAAAATGTAAAACAGTAACATAATAACTAAACGTCATTCACTGAGTAAAGGCAATAATATTAACTATTATACTAACTGTATCAAGGTTAAGCATCTTTTAATTGTGGTCTATTCAATATACAAAATCATTTTAGTCCTCAGTCCTGATTATATACTAAATGTCATAAATGTGGCCACGAAGAAGAAATGCACTGTGGATTAGTAATTTTTCCATGACTATTGGTGTTTACCTTATTTATAGTACATTGCCGATTTTAAAAAAAGTTATAATTAAGGTTATCTTAACTCAAAGTAAACAGCTGAGTTGTTCAGTTAATATAAAATATTCACTGGAACATCTGCTTAATCACACGTGTAGATCTAAAAATCTCCTCCCCATAAGATTAACATTGGAACTTCAAGGACCGATGGGGCAAATCCCACGTAACTTTTGATAATTCTGGTATTTTTCCTTGCGTCCTTGGCCCTTAAGCTTTAAAATGAGCCATAATACGTTGTCCTATCTTGCTCCTAACTCGAGATATTTCGTGGGGACCGATTCGCTTACGGAATTATATATATAGATAGGGCTTCAATCAAACCGATTATGTTCTAATCCCCCCACCACGAAAACGTTCTGGCTACAGCCATGTGGACCTTGGCTAGCTGTGGAACATGTTGATGATATCGCAACTTCACACAATGAATAGAGACAAGCCAAACGCGAGCAGGATACACTCACGGTTTGACCACTTACTTTCTTCAGTTAGCGATGTCCACTCTATCCTGCACCAGTTCTCCTCAAGGGAACAAGTGCACACGCCTAACATGAAGAGCAAATGCAAAATGGACATCCGGTCCCGGAGGCTTAGTAAGACCAAGGACTCATTTCCAATTATGGCCCTAAAACTGTACAACAAACTCTTTGATCACGTCAAGGACTTTGAATTCAGCAAGTATGAGAATGAAGTAAATGTAAGATACATAACTCGAAACACCGACACACTCTATGTTGCAAATTGTAAGGTGAGAACGACTGAAGCGTGAGTGTGATTATTGTGATGGATCAGATGAGGTGTAGCTTTGTTACTGACAAATACCAGCTGATTCATTTGCCGGGATCGTTAGTTAATAGCCCGATGCCCAAGGCAGCTGGGTGCATTTTCAAACTATTAAAAAGCTTTTAATTTTTCGGGATCGAAAAGATAACCTTCAGATTCAAAGGTGAGCTCTTTAACCACTCAGCTATCCAGCCAGTTAAACCCCTCTTGAAGGTTTGGTTCTATTACTCAATGGTTGAGTACCTTGAAAATCATTTTAAAGCTCTCCTGTCCACCGAAATGGACTAACGGAAGTAATGCAAATATTAATTTTAATACTCAATAAGTATAGCAAGAGCATGGCACAGCTTATCCAATATCACGCCTTAAGCAAAGTTGGAGGCTATTAAAAAGAATTAGCTTGGTATTTGAATGTATTGCTGGCTCCGAGGTACTATGGTTTGAATGGGACGAACACTAAGTCTTAACACAAAAAAAATACATATACAAAAATTCAAATTAAAAAATATCCCAAATTGGGCAGAAGCTTGTGGGTGGCGACACAGGATTCCTTCACTACAAAACTACAGCAATACTACAACACTACAATAATACCATAACACCTCAGTAATACTACAACATTACAGTAATAATACAACACTACAGTAATACTACAAGAACAACACCACAGTAATACATCAATATTATAGTAATACTACAGCACTACAGTGATACTACAATCCTACGGTAATACTAAAACTATACAGTAATACTACATCACCACAGTAATACTACAATACTAAAACACTACAGTAATACTACACAACACCACAGTAATACTACAACTCTACAATAATACTACAACATCACAGTAATTCAACCACGTTCCCCAAATGTTTTAGATGGTTTTAAAAGTTATAAATCACGAATGTATTTCCTATTTTGAAAATCTAAAACATCTTGTTCGAAAGACCCGATTCTGGTTGGCACACTCACTTAATAGGCTATAGTCCCTACCCTAACCTGCTAATCTAAAATTTCAAACTCAGAGGTTCTTTTTAAAAGTTGTTAATGGAATATGACAAATTTTAACGAAGGGAAATGTTGGATGATATTTTCAGTGTCCTTCAATATATGTTTTTAATAAAAAAATAATATAAATAAGGATGGCCCGTGCTTAGTTCTCATCTACGACGATGACGTGGGAGAGCGGCGTAATAACGCACGGCAGGGCAATACCGTACACCGTATATTTAGATTTGCTGGAGGATGTAGTGAGCGCTATAAAATGCTGCTGCGTGGGGCGAAATATGCGAAACAGATATAGAGGTAGTCAAGGAGCTTCTACATTAACGCAAGTGTGTGTGACGGAAGTTTTTATTTTGTTCAAAGTGTGGAAAGATGCTATTAGTTAGGACTATCAACCTAGGGGTTTTGAACCTAGGGGCCTATGTCGTGGGCTATTTTTTAATACCAAAAACTTCAAGTGATCTTAATGTAGGTTAGGAGCATTGAAAATACTGCGTCATGTCATTTTAGGGTAGTTCCGTACACCTTTCATGGGGCAATACCGTACAAAACGCAATATTAAGAGATGACTTGTTTGTTTAACTAAAAATTATATACTAGGACTTTCATTTACATGCTTTTCATGCTACAATATAATTATACTAATTGATGTTATAATATCATATAATTTAACAAAATTTACTAAGGAAAATCGATATTCTTTGCAACTTCACAGAGAGTAATATTTGTTAAATTTTCAAAATTTTGAGGGGCCTAATGTAACTATTCAACTAAACACTTACCAAGTTTAAAGAAAATCGGTTGGAAAACGGCGTCCGAAACAGGGGAATGAAATACCATGTTTGAGCATAAAAGCCGTATGCTTAACATTGCCGACTGCGCAACAATGGGCTACCAGCCCAAAGGTGAAAATTGCTCTTAAATGATGCTTCTTGTTGCCCTGGCACTCGTTCTTTTTCATGGAAGTTTTCAAATTAAAGATAAAAAATAATAATGTTTAAGTGCACGGCATTGCCCCGCTCTCCTCCTACTACCATAAAATCGCTAAAAAGGCACAATTTAAAACACGTTTTCCAGTTTTAAATTGTCGGCAGAGGTCGGCAGTTGCTCGGCAGTGTTTTCGCAGCTGGCCGCTGGCGGCGCCAGTGTCTGTCCGATCCACTCCTGCCCCAGGCCCTTCGCTTCGATCCCGAGCTTTTTATACCGCCGAATCTCGTCCTTTGTAAAATATTATTCCAACACACAATAGGTCGCGTTTTATTGGGTTAAGCACTCAATAATTTGTTACCCGGTGACAGCGTGCTGCGTCCTCCCCACCGCAAAGCCAGTTAATGCCGCGTTGAGCTGCCCACTGGCAAATAATCCCTCTACAAAACAGGGACGCCATTGTCCACAGAAAAATAATGTTGTTTTCCAGTCTTTTCAATAAACAAGATCTCTAAAGCGCCCTCTCGAAGCTTAGGGTACTTCGTTTATGGTGGTTCTAAACAGTTTTTTAATGTCGACAATTTTGTATTGTAAATTTATCTTTAAGCCGATTCTTTTTTATTTCTTTTTATTGTTTTTTTTTTATTTTTATTGAGATACTGGATTTGTTTCAATATAAGAGGTATGCGATGTAGACCATGAACAAAGTTCACATATAATTAGAATGGCGTTCACGATAATAGAATTACATTATTGTACGGAACGAAGCGTTCTTTAGAGTTTTCTATCCTCTATTTCACCACTGTTCTATATTATGCATGTACATTTACATTTAGCCACTGCTATGAACTTAAGTTCTTAGCTCCAATACCTTTTTAATAAATCCTTATGCAGTTTGCCATAGAAATTTATTATACGGGGTGTCCCACGAAGAGGTTTAAACGTTATATTTTATATGAATTGCCCATTTATGCACTTAACACTTTGAAACCCTACACAATTTTTAAATTATGTTTTAAAGATGTTCTGTTAAAGTTTCAGCTCCCTAAATTTTGAAGAAACGAAATAGTGGCATATTAAAAATCGATATCTTAAACAAGTAAAAGAACAGTGTAATTTTCCTGCAAAATATTCTGACCTTCACATTCTTGTGAAATAATTAAGGCATTTCGATCTTAAAAGTAGAACATATCCTATTGAAAAAAAACAGAAGTGTGGTTAAAAATTGCTCAAATCCACCCAAAGCAACACACTGTTAGCGTTCATAACAAAAATTAATCGTATAAAAGAAACTAAATAGAAATTCTGCGGTATTCGGAAAAGTTCCTCTTCAAGTGGTTATCTTAATTTCCTTATAATTCGTAAGAAATAACTTCCACGACGAAACAGCTGTAACGTTACCAAAAGCAATAGCTCACGTACACACTTCACTTTATGTTCAATTAAAAGTTATTAAACTTCAGTATCAGTAAAACTGGACATTATATTTTTGGCTCGAGCAACATTCTTCAATGGAACAGCTGTTCAACAATGGGCGTAAAAACTGCATAGCAGTAAACAAGTCAAGTAACTCAAATTAACTGTATCAGATAATTGACACATACTTTCTCCCAAGAATATAAAAAGGTTTTAAAAGCCTCAAAACATTATTGTCTTGATGGCTCCGTCGGATAGCTACCAGCTGAGCAGCACGAGTTTGACTCTACGCGCGTCTGTGACGTTTAACAACGTACTGCGCTTACCGCTAAACGAAAAATTGAATTTTTCCCGCAACCACCTGACCTAGAGCAATAATTCAAAGTACGGGATTGTTAAGTTTTTTTAGCTTGATTTAATAGTGATAAGTAATTTTTATTTCAAGGTAACAGCTATTTTAAAAATCCAAAAATTGATTTTTTTTGACACTTATTACTTTATAACTTTTTCTCGTAGATGCGGGAGGTGTCATTTTATTCAGCATTTTAATCTTAATAAACCACAAAATTTTAATCAAAATCTAAGTTTTTTTGAAGGTTTTTAGGGGTAAACTACTTTTAAAAATCCAAAATTCAAAAAATTGAAAAAGGCCTGGAATTCTCGTGGATTTGGACCTATATATCAAATTTTCATTAAACTCGGACAGTTAGGGCATTCTCTAGCTCTGTTTACATCCAGACAAACAGACAGACCTCACTCTGAAAACCACTTTTCTGGACTGAGGCGGCACCACAACGGATAAATTTACGAACAACTCAAATTCTAAAATTTTGACGAAACCAATACTTTCTCCATATAGTATGATATAGGGGGAAAAGTAAAAAGTAATTCATTTTTATACCAAGCAAACTCGTAAAGTTTTCAATACGCCACCTTTAAGTTTCTACAAAAGTTAGGGAGCTGAAATTTGCACAGGATATTCTTAAGACCTACTTTATGGCTTATGTACATTTTCAAAGTTGTCGGTGCATTAAATGTACTTATTTATATGTGGGTGTCTTGCTCAAATAATGGCAAGTGTCCTGATTCAAATTTAATGAATATTTAGGTGGGACAAATGAAAATTGTACATAATTTTAAATGTGTACGTTGTACAACGTTTTTTATAAATGAATTTTATAACTTAGTTTTATAAAGCTGCTATTTGTTCACCTTCAATAATTAATTGCCATTTTAAAACAGTAAATGTTAAAAAATGGTAATGACAACTTTAAGATCAATATCTTTAATGGCAATGGCTTATGGTTTATCATATGTAAAAATTAACAATCACATACATATAGAAGGAGAAAATAGCACTGATGACCCATAATGTTTTATAATTGTGTGGACCTGAGAAACAATATCCCGAGTCTTTATCAGGGACTTTGTACATACCCTATTAGCCGACCTGAGTAGTGTGTTTTGGTTACTTCTGGCCCGGAAGTGACGTCACCGGAAGCCACATGCCACGGCACGTGGCTTCCGGTGGGCCAGAAGTGGGGACAATAGATGTCGGGGTGGAGATGGCGAGAGCGTCGGCGGTCGGTTGAGCGAAGAGTGCGCATAAAATAGAAGTTAGTTCAAAATTGAAATTCGACGGTGTTAATAAAAACTCTAATAGTTGAACGAAACTAGAAGTTAGTGTAAAACTGAAATTCAACAATCGGGGTGTTGAACTAAATTTGCGCATAAATTAAAAGTTGGTTCAAAACTGAAATTCAACGATCGGGAGTTGAACTAAATTTGCGCATAAATTAACCGGGGTTGAAGTAAAACTTCGCATAAATTAAAAATTAGTTCAAAATTGTAATTTGACGGTGTTAATAAAAACTCTAACAGTTGAACGAAAATAAAAGTCAGTTCAAACATAGCGCAGTCATAACAAGAGAGAGAGAGAGAGAAGGTAAATAGAAGTGTTAAGTTCCGCGGATAGAACGAGAATGAAGAATGAAACATGACGCGTCGAAATATATGCGTGACTGTAGATGTCAGATGGTGAATTAATCAATGGGGGGAGTGGAGATGGCGCTCGGTTGAACTAAAATTGCGCATAAATTAAAAGTTGGTTCAAAACTGAAATTCAACAATTGGGAGTTGAACTAAAATTGCGCATAAATTAACCGGGGTTGAAGTAAAACTAATATATGTTAGTAAAAGTAATATATGTTGTGTCTGCAAAAGTTTCAATTTCAAACATTGCGTATCCATCACAAGAAGTATGTCAGACTTGTAGAAGTGAGAACAAGACAGATGAATGAGATATAACGTCAAGCACGCGAAGGTGATTCAAACAGGACGACACGTGCTAATGTAAATGAAATTTCAGGTTAGTAGCAATTAGACTTGTATAATGAAGTTGGCGAAACGTATATGTAATGAGTAGGAAGGATGCGAACAACACAAATGCGAGTTAATTAATGGTCGCGGCGCGATGAACAATCTTCTTTTATAACGGTTATCGCGTGAGAAGATCTCGGTTGAACTAAATTTGCACATAAATTAAAAGTAAGTATAAAACTGAAATTCAACTTGATAATTGGGTTACGGAAAGTATGTCAAGGTCATCCCGAGTAAGTTTTAAAAAAGCCTATCCCGCTAGCACAGGAAATAGTTCTGAGAGTTGAACTACCCGGTGATAGCGGGATAGGTAGATTTAAGTTTTGAACTTTATTCGTAAAAACAAATACAATCAATGTGCAATACCAGGAACTATACAGGTTGAATTTTTGTGATGAACTATGGAGTTGTAGAAACAAACGCCAACGACGAGAAAAAGGTAAACGAAGAGTCCCCAGATGATGTATTTGAAAAGTGTGAAGAGACGTAATATTCCGAGTTGGTTTTCCTGCTCCATTTCCAATCGTTTAATTTCCAATTTCAATTTATCCTCTTCCATTCTAGTTACAAAGGGAACTTCATCCATCATATCCATCATGATTGTATTAGTGTTTGAAATTTTAAAAGAAGTTATGTTGATAGTTTAAAAGTCGAAGACGGAATGAGGAGTGAAAGCGAGAAATGTTAATTAAATAAAAAAGTGGTGGGGGGAAAGATGAATTACAAAGAAGTGGCGGGGGATAGATTTTGCTCTTCATTATTACCGTCAGTAGTGTCAGATGGTGCAGGAGTTAGATTTAGTAAACTGTCTTCGTCTGAACTTTCAACCTTATCACAAATAGGACAATCGTATGTTATTTCCAAATTCATTTTGATAGTTGTATAATTATCTACAAGTTCTTGTAAAATATTAAAAATAGCTTGTAACTCTTCTTTAGAGTTTATTTCAAAACTAGAATTCATCCGTGCCAATGGAGAGTTGTTCATCGTTGGAGAGTTGGCGAGTAAATGAGGAATGCCGCCAAGGGAGGGGGCTTATTTAACGGCGAGCTTATGATTAAATAAAAAGCTAAGTTCTTCTTCTTCGTCGTTTAATTCAAATATCTTAGCTGTAGTAGTTGCCTCGTCCTCCTCACTCTGTGATGATGAAGATAATTCACCAGGACGTAAATATTGAACATCAATTCTGATCCATCTCATATAATATCTATCCATTATAGCGAGCAAGTTTTGAAACAATTCTTCCATTTCTCCCCTCTCAGTTATTATATGTTGAAACCTGACGAAAGGTGTTCCCATGTTGTTAGTTAGAATGTTGGAAGTGAAATAATTCAAAGGTGGATTCAATAAGATACAAAACTTAAACTAATGGTGGGGAGAAATCTAAAAGAGTTATGGTGGGGGGAATCTAAAAAAAAAAAACCAATGGTGGGGGGAAATCTCAAGGTCATCCAATTGAAGTTTTAAAAAAGAGTGTAAAACTGAAATTACACATTCGATGGTTCAACAGGATCTGAATACCAATCTGATCTGTATTTACATCTTTTTATCATATGTGTACAAAAATCATCTTGATGAGACTTGGTGCGTTGACAATAAGCTAGATCGAGAGGATGAAATTTGAAACATCTTTGAGGACAGCATGTATGAAAATATCTTGATTTGTAAAATTTGAAAGTTCGCAATTCCGGTGGCGGTAGTTGTTTTGTTTTGCACTTGCAGTAACAAGATCCAAAAAATTCACACTTAGTGCAAGCTAACCCGTCCACCATCATTGGTCCTAAATCTGTACACTGTTGTTCACAACAGTAACGAGGTTCGTACTTGTAATTTTGTTTTTCCATGTTGACGCTGCTGAGTCCAGTGAAAGAATAAGAGTGTACAGTGTTGAATAGTCAGTTTTATGTACTACAAAAAGTGGTGGGGATAATTTCAAGGTCATCCAAACGAAGTTTTAAAAAATTATACCTTACTAATGTAAGGAAAATTGATACTTAAGAAGTTTGTTTCTGTTTGTTTTCTTCAGACTTTTTCTCTCCCTCCTGTTTGTTTTCTTCAGACTTTTTCTCTCTCTCCGCTTTAGCCATAGCGATAAGTTCTTCAGTCGATAGTGGATGTACTTCAGGAAATTTTAAAATTAATTTAGCCTGATATCCTTCTCGGGTTAATATTTCTAAATCTTCTGTCATTTGTTCAACGGTGTTGTAATCTTTTCCATAGATCTTTCCATCAAGTTCAATCATCATTCTGTATAACATCTTTAAAAATAGGTGTTGACGCAGCGAGAGTTGGGAAGCGAATGATTAGTTATCCAAGTATCACACCCTTTTTATCAACTTGACATTGATCACGTGATTCCTTAGTTTTATTTGATAAAAGCTATTTAACATTGGTAGTACTTGTGGAACTTGATGTTATGTTGACCAGTTGGCGATGAAGATGTTGTAGGTTGTGTAGAAAGAAATACTTCATCATCGCAGTATTTTGTTTTAGTAAACATCCTTACATTAGTAGCACTAACATCAACAGTTAAGTGATAACCACCGGTAAGTAAAACTCGCATTTCGTTGGTTAAATCTTCAAGTTGTTCAAAACTCGTAATGGTGTTGGTATCGTAAGATGCACACTTGACCTTTAAGGACATGTTGAAGTTTTGTATTTAGTTATAGAGAGTGAGATGTGTACGGTACGAAAGGTAGTCGTAGACTGATGAATTTCACAAGTTGATTTTCACTTTTATTATCACACAAAATTGGGTCAAGGTCATCCCGTGGAATTTTTAAAAAAAGCAACATATTGCTATGTACAAAGACATAACAATATGTTGCTTCTTTTATTTTTCTTTTTTGTTTTATATCATCTTTATTGAGAAACCATTACAAACACATATATTTACAATGTTATGTACAAACTAGTTAGTAGTAGGTGTTACATGAATAGTTAGTTCAGTTGAGTTGTTTCCACTCGGTCCGTGTGAAACTAAATAGAGTGCGCCAGGTTGAATAACTCGAAGATCTTCATTTTGTAGAAGTTGTACAAACCGTTTCGGTAGGAAGATTTGAAACTTCGGTTCGTCACCAACTGTATACGGCGCCTCGCTCAATGTGCAATTAATAGCATCACCAATTGAAGTGTCCATCTTCTTGATTGTATGTATGATGTAATGTTTTTCTTCTTTTAGTTCAGAACATTTCTTCGTCGGTAAGATTGTTGATTTAGAATGAGCGTTGAATTGATCAACCAAATTTTGAAGAAAGTTCTGTGATGCCATCTTGATGTTATTGTTAATCTTCTTGTTAATAATAATGTCCGTCGGAGATGTTGTCTCTTCGGAGGTTCGAGTAATACTCATGCTGCGTCATGGTAGCGCTCTCACTTTTATTACCGACATTACCCCCACCATTCTGTTGAAGGAAATTATTTAAGCGGTAAGCATTCTTCAAAGCGCACTGTGACCTTCGATGTTTAAAACTCTTTGATGAAATACAAAGTTCATTGAAGTAGCATTGGAAATCTCTATCTATTATTGCATTTATCACTTCGTTGCTTGTAAATGATTGTATCCAATTAGCTTTTTCCAATCCTCTTGTGTAGATAGTTTTGAACTCTTTGCAGTAATGATTCATAATGTGCGGCATCATGTTATAATTAATAAAACCTTCATCCCATCTTAAGTTGTGAAAATGTTTGTACAACCATTTGTTTGTAACTTTCGCTTTAGTTGTTAGTCTATTGAATGGTAATGGAGGTTTGAATAAGTAATGATAAACTACAGATGTGTTCATATCCAAAATTACTAATTCTTTTATAATAAAATTTCCATCATTTCCTCGAAAAGCTTGAAATTCAATTATACCTTTTTTAACTTCCATTATATGTGGCGCATTAGAAAACGAAACCCGTTTGTTCATGATGAAGTCTCGTCAGCAACTGACTTGTATTACAAACACGATTGTTCTTCTTTAACTTCTTGCGCTTCTTCGTCGATATTAAAGTTGGTGTGATAGTTGTTCAATTGTCTCCACATATCCACTTCTTGAGGTATTCGATTAAAAATTGAAGTATCCACGGGACCGTATAAAATTGGAACGAAAGGTTGTCTGTCCAATGTATCGATTAGATAGTCTTTGATTATTGCACTTGAAAATATTAGTTGTTTCAAATATCTGGTGACGGGACCGGTAGTACAACTTAAAGTGTAAAATTCTTCTTTAGCCAAATGTAATTTTACATCATGTCTAGTTAAATCTCTGAAGCGAACCATTTGTCCTCCACGATGTTTCACTATATCAACTTCAATATTTGATTCCAATAAACTTAATCTTGTTCTTCTTCCAAATGTGTTGTTACTCAAATAGCATTCCAAAAGATGTAAATGTTTCATAAATGATTCCCAAGAAGTTTCAGTGAATGTAACCATTTTATTTCCATGATTTAAAATAACAATCGGTGAATAATCCAATGATTTTAAAATTCCAACTGAAATACTTTTCGTCATGCATGAAGAAATGGGGTAGAAAATCCGAAGAAATACTTCTGTTAAAATATTAGTTGTAATGTTAACTTCAACCTTTTTTCTTTTTACTTCTTTTTCAGCTTCTCCTTCTTCTTTTTCTTCTTCTCTCTTCTTATGTTTGTTAAACTTGAGGAACTCGTCCATTTCTCGTTCAACTTGTTTTTCTATATCTGAACTATTCTCATCCATTAGAGGTGTATTTTCTTCTCCGTTAGTAGAACTCATCTTGCGAACGATGTTTCCCATACGACGGTCGAAGATATAATGAATTTTCCACTCATGATTTTCTCGCTTTTATGTTTTTCGTCGAATCCTTGAAATTTATACACTCACATAAATGTTTGTTTTTAACTTGTCTTTCACAAACGAAATTCTAACCTCAAAAATTGAGACAGATAATTCTAACCTCAAAAATCTGCAGTCGTTGTACTAATTCTGTTTAAAGTACATTCTTCACGATTCCGGTCAGCGGTGTGTAAGTAACTATTTTATCATGTAGAATAAGACAGTATGCTGAAGTTCCATCCGCTACTGGTTCTTCAAATTCCATTTCAATTTTTATATCCACACTTGATGATTTTACCGATTCATTTTGTTTTGAACAATCTATTACAATTATCGGAGCCTTGGAATAATATTGGTCAGGTGATAATAGTGGAGTATTAGTCTTTCCATAATATGACGATTGAAATCTTGCATACATATCGTATAAAATGGAAAAACGTTTTTTGCTGAACATGACATTCAAATTGTCATACGGAAAGAATTGAGAGTTTAGGAAAACTTTACAATTCTTTATTTTACAGTTATCAAATTGACCGGCATTTGCAGTGATAACATCTTTTCGCTTAGTTTGAAAACCGAGTATTATGTACCTTGCTCGTTCCAAGTAAGTTGATGTCTTGACGGTCCATGTTTGTCGTTCGGTCTGAGGTAGTGTAGGATATTCATGGAATTCCCAACTTCGGAATGGCATCACAATATCACGGTCAGACTTTAACTTTCTCAATAATACGATTCTATGTTCATCGGCCAATCTTACATGAGGTACTCTCCAAACAACTTTATCCAATTGTAGTTGCCATTCCAGTTTATCTTCCGTAGTTGCAGGGTCTGCAAGTATCAAGTCCTTGTTAGTTGAAGATCTGAGTAATACCAATTCTTGTTTGACATTTATTATTATTCGTTTGTAATCTTCAGCGAATCCCAAAAGCAATCGTAAGGGTACATGAAAATCAAAGTGACCGTTGGAATCCGGTGTTATAGTGTCTTTATCAGGGGCAACCCATCCGGCGGTGACTATTGAATTCTTCTCATGCGGTGTTAATGATGTTAATCCTTTCAATGTCGTTGTTATACCAACCTTTTTTGTCGAATCAACTGTCACCCCTGATATCTCATATCTTATTTCATCAAAAAGATATGCCATCGGGTTATTTATAAAAGGAACTGTTGAAGCAGTTTTTCCATCCAATTTTAATACCCGTCCTTCAATGTATAAATAACTTTCACACGGTAATGTGTAAATATCTTGTTGTTGAATGGGAATCCTTATTTCATCGTTATTGTTTAATTTTGATGAAGTGTAAGGGTTGTGCGTGTGATATTCCTTCTCCCATAGTGTTTCGTCGAATGTCGGTCCTTGAGATATATCCAGGATATCCATTGTTGTTAAGTTTCAATCCAATCTTCTGTAGAAAACGAATGTTGTCCGATGTTAACTCTTCCAATGTCGAGGAGCTACTGAGCTCCCGACTCTTCCGTTGCGGTTTAAATGATAATCCCATGTCGACTTTTATGTTGCAGCTCTGATGTGTATCCGTATAGTTATCGTTTCTCCTCTAAAGTCAACACTAACACCGTCTTGATCCAATATGTTCAGTACGATGTCTGAAATGAAACTGGTGTTTAACGGTAGGTATATCAAGTTTTGTGGCTTCTCAACAATTTTAAAACCGGGAGCCACAGTTGGATAAAATGTATGTAAAATATGCTGATTCACTCCTTCTCTATACGATCCGTGTATAATATTACACGTTACATCGATACTATTGACTTTCAATATTGTAACAGTTGTATCACCTGAATGAGTAGTTCCAGGAGTTAAGATTTTCTTTTTTGTATCTGTAAATCCAAGTAAACTGCCAATGGAGTTTTCCAAGCTGACATCGATATAATATTTTGAAGTTATTTCTGCTTTTAAAGTATTATTGTTTCCTTTAACGGTGATCTTTTCTTCTCCGAGTTGTTTTTGTAGTAATTGGTTTATATCATCGATTTCATAAGCTCCAGTAGGAAATGTAATTATTTTCAATTCTGAGTATTTTCCTGAAGCATCCTTAGTTTCATAATAATGTAGTAAATTGTTCTTTCCTTCCGTAACATTGGGAATTGAGTTGTAGGTAGTTAAATCAAGTAATGCCGCTTCCCATAATCTTTCCTTGGATAGACGCAATGCTGGGAACAGCGTACTTTTCAATGTGGATGAATTTCCACTCAGTGACACTGTATACGATGACATCTTAAAGCTGACTGACACTCTTCGCTAGAAACTCCAAACATAAATGCCCACATATTTCAGTATTGTTAGGTTGTTCTCTTTTGTAATTGTAAAAAATGTTTTTGGAGTTTCGAAAATAATGTTGCAGTTCTTTCGGCGGTGGTAGATTGCCAAAACTGTCAAAGTAGTAAACGGTTTGTCCGAGCTTTTTATAGCATACCCAATGAGTGCCTGGACCATAGGTGGAATCCAAATTTACTATTCCAGTTTCATTTTCCCATATTTTAGTTGGTAATCCATCTTTCATAAAAACTCCTCGAAAAAATGGTATTTTCAAACATTTTACATAATCATTTAACTGATGATTTGTTAAGGCTTTATTTGGAATTAGCAATTGATTCTTTTTATTTAGTACACACGGTATGGTCTTAGATATAAACCTGCTCCGTTTTTTACCATTTGCCAAACAGAAGTCTTCTTTACATTTGCCTTACGAGTTCTACGATGTCCTTTTTTAATGTTTCCACCTCTTTTGGGAGCGCTTCTTTTTGCAGGTCTTCCTCTGCGACGTCTTCCAGCACCTAACTTTGCTTTCGTCTTCATGGCTGTAGTTACTGCCCAAGCCGCTGCTTTTTCTGCAATATTTGCGTCACTTGATTTTACTCTTTGCCAAGCTTTTTCCGCTAGAATTTTATCCGCTATTGATCTATTTGTTGAATCTTTATACTTTGAATATGCTATATCGTGTTCTTTGCAAGCTTGATCTAATTTATTAATTCCAGGATCTCCTCTTGCTAAACGTTTTGCCAACTTAGTTCCAGGTCCACAATATTGATAACCTCCGGGCAGATGTAATTCGTATGGTAAAGCGTCTATCGTTCGATTCACAACAGCACCAATTGGAATCCGTCTGAGCAGGGATAATGCAGCTGATGTTAAACCACGTCCTCTCTTGCCGCTGTCTTGACGACGACTGAGCGATACGGTCTTCATTATGTTGTTTTATGTAACCAACGTCTTCACTCTATGAAATACTTTATGATAATGAATCCTTTTTTGTGTATTCCATACTTAAATATTCATAAGTTTTACTAGTATTTATCAATGATTTCATCTTTAATCCATTGGTTTCTCTGAGAATCTTCGATTTTATTGTGTTTCATCGATGTATTAATCAAATGATTATGCATATCAATAACTACATTACCTACAAGATTCGTTACATACTCGATATTAGTAGCATCTTTGTCATATGTAGGATTATCAAGATTTGTGATACGTTTACCATTACATGTATACACCGATGGATCCTTTTTAGAGGTCGCTATAACTTGATTAATAGTAGCAACATCATTCGGAGCTATTCCTGCTGATATGTTAGATATTCTTCTATTTTTTCCATCATATACGTTATTTATTTTATCTAAAATTATAGTTTGTTTTACAACAGCACAATCCTGATCATCTTTACCAGATTTAACTTGGGTTAATCGTTTACCTTTACATATAAAATTAACACCAGTAGCTGATAGTTGTGGTACTTGTGTTAAAATAACAGCATCATGTTCTTCCGTGCCTAAACTTATATTTGACAATCTTTTATTTTTTCCATCCCACTTGTCATTTTGTAGTTGTAGTAAGGTAAACTTTTCACTTCCTTGCATAAACTCATCACCTTTCTTTGACACCACCTGATTTTGTTTAACAAAAGCGGATGTTCCTTTCTTCAAGCTTTCATTCATTTGTCTCACGGTAGCAGCATCCGATGGAGTTGAACCATCTTTCAGATTGGACAACACTTTTCCATGACAATCAATAACAGCACCATTATATAAAATACAATTATCTTTAATGTATTTAATATTAACACCATCACTTTCTTCTTTAGGATATCCAATATCGTTTATAGTATATTTATAGAAGGAAAATCCATCTTTTTTCTTTTCTGGTATTACAGAATGCAAATAACGCTTATTGATTGTATCTGTATCCTCGGTTGGATCTGCCACATTAGTTATTTTATAATTTAAAGCATTGTACTTTTTTCCACTTTTAGTCTTTTCCAACAGTAAAGCGTATTCCATCGCAGATAGAAAATAGCCTTTATTAACAACATCTCCATTGTTGACTGGTTTTGCAACATTAATAACCCTGTGAGATTTTGCATCATACAGTTGGTTGTTGTCGAGTTTCAAACTTGTAGATGTTTCCTCCTTTACTGTTTTTAAATTTGTTGCATCTCCATCTTCTTCTGGATCCTTAACAAACTTTAAACGTTTATTATTTATGTTATAGTCACCTTCGGGTGTTTGCGGTAATCCACTTCTTTTTCTGTTTTCTCCAACTTGCACTCCTAACGCGGAGTATCGTCCGAACTTGTCGACGCTCATGTTAGAACTGACACATTATACGCCTGCAACTCTTATATATCCGCGGACAATTATACGATTATGCCGCGATTCCTGAGTTCGTCAATCAGAGCTACCCATTCATTATTTAAACCTGTATGACCGGCTTCCATGGCTTCATGCAATAGTCTCATTCTATCAACCAATTTATTGATGTCGTTGTAGTAAATCACATTCGTATTGTATAGATTTTTCATCAATCCTTTGCCAGATGTTGAAGTATCTCCTTTACTCTTTTTACCATGTTGTTCAAGAAGTGATAAATCCATAAGTGATAAAGATTTTCTTTTCAGTGGTTGTCTCACCGCTGGTGCAGTACGTAATGTTGGCAATTTTCGTGGAGGAAACAACTTTTTTATAACAATGTTATATTTTGTTGCACGTGAACGATTAATCATTGCATCCTTTAAGTAGTTTCTTTTATGAGCGTTAGTATTTTGTAGAATTTCCTTAAAAACACTTAAATCTTTGGATGAATATCTTAGTGGTATGTTTTTAAAAATTAATTCATAAAGTCCTTTTGTTCCTTTATATTTATGCTCACCAATAATGATGTAATCGTCTTGTGTTATTTCAAGCTTTGAATCGCCGATCTTTAATTCATTCCCATCAATTCTTGCTCCGTATACGTGTGATCTACTCAAATTCGGGTTTGATTTCATGTCATGTAGCATTTTCATTATATATTTTCTTCCAAGAGGTCCATGTTGTAATATATCGCTACTCAATTGAGTTAAATTTGGAATAGATTGTTCAGCTTCAGGTATTGGCTGTTCTTCTTCCTTTTCAACAATTGGTTCTTCTTCTTCTTTTGTTTCTTCTTGCTCACTAGCACTTGTATATGAATCATCATCTTCTTCTTTTTTTAATGCTTGTACTTCTTGTTTAGAAACTGGTAGTAAAACATCTCCTTCATAACGAGGTTTACCAATAGTTTCTGATATCTGTTTTAAAGGTTCCGTAATAGGTTTAAATGTAGTCTCTAGAAATTCTTCTCTTTCACTTAAACCCATCCTCAATGCACGATTCTTCTTCCTAATAGAATCACTGAGTGATTTTATTTCTTTCAATAGTTTTTCTTGATTCACCATGTTTACACTGTGAAGTTCAACGTGTAACTAGATGTAGCATCGGTAGTTCAACGCATAAATACAAATTTATCCAACCCTATACGATATCTACCATTTTTAATATCTTCTTCCTTCATAATAACGAGAAAGCCATATTTCTCATTCCATGCTTTGCCACACATTTCTTTAAATTTCTCAAATGACATATCCGCATTTACATGATCATTGTATATATGTTTTAAATTTGTTTCATCTTGCTTAAAGACGATCAACATATTTGCATTATCTCTTATAAGTTGTTTTGGAATTTTACTGTATGTTTGACCAATATAAATGCTATCGATATTATGATGTCTTCCCATAGCGAAATAATTCCTTATAGTGTCGTGATTTTCACAAGACACATCGTCAAAAATAAAAATAGAAAATGGTTTTGCTTCATTTGGTTGCATAATTGTTTCGCTGGCATTAAACTTGTAGAAATTCACTTCAGGTACACTTGCAAGTACTTTATCCAATAATTGATATTTCGGTTGTTGCAATGATTTTGAAAAAATGTATATATTGTTAAAGCGCAATCCTTTAGGATTAGTTATAAGGTTAAAAACAACATTTGTTTTTCCACAATTTGAAGGACCAGTTATTAAACATCTTATCGTATTTGGTAGTAATTCACCATGTTTACCATGATTTAACCTATCATTGTCAACCGTCAATTCATCAATATTATTGATATTAAATCGATCTTTTTGTTGTACAATCTCCATCTTGTATCAAGGTTAAACACACAATGAGCTATTAAATTACTATACCAAGTCTTTTGAAGGAATCCAAGAGTCTTCACTTTTATCGAATCCCAACCACCGGACTTTAACCATATCCTTTTTCCTTTGTAAAACCTTCTCAACAAGATATACATCACCGACATTTGATTTCAACAATTCATGTCCGTAGAATCCACCTTGAAGTAATTCACCCTTGTTATCCTTTAATAAGCAAGTTTCAGGTATAGTTGGTTGCACTTTATAAACTGTAAATACTTCATTAGTCCAATTTGGTAGATACCTTTTACTAAATACACCTTTGTATTTGCTTATACGAACTTTATCGTTGACCTTAAACTTTTTTGGTTGCAACTTTTCCAATTTAGGTGTTGTATTATTTCTGATGCGTTGTAATACAACCTTAGCATTAGCGCTGTTTACTTGGATAGGTTTCATTCCAATGGTACGATGATATTTGTTGTTATACTCTTTTATAAGTTGTGGTAATATGTCATACCACACGTATGATCCTCGTTTTGAAAATTGTTTGTACATCGCTCCTTTCAATGTTCTATTGAATCTTTCAATTATTGAAGCTTTAACTTCAGAATTTGTAGAATAATGATTTATTTGATATTTTTTCATCAAAGCTCCAAAGTCTTTATTAAAATATTCTTTTCCATCATCAGTCTGTAGATGTTTGATTTTGAATTTATTTCTTTGTATCGTTGTTTCCATAGCTTTTGTAACACTTTTACCAGTCTTATCCTTTAATGGTAAAGCGTCAGCTATTTTAGTAAAACAATCTATAATTGTTAAAATATATTTAAAACCTTTGTTTAATTTACTGTGCGGTATCATTTCAATGAGATCAGCTTGATAAAGATCATTCATTCCCTTAATAATTGTACTTCTTCTTGGAAATCTTCTTCTTGCTGGTTTATGTAGTTCATTTACAATCTTGTCCTTCACACTTTCCATCTTCAGGTGTTGCTTGCACACCGCTTGTAAAAATACTGATCCGTACAACAGTTCATTCTCTTTTATATAGTTTGAATATAGGTCAAAACCATTTCATATTAGTGTAAAAAAGAGGGAACATGGCATTGGGCTTGCCATGTCCCCTCTTCTTTACGGAAAGGAAAAAAGGAAGAAGGTAGAGGACGAAGAATAGGTTTACTGGTCGATAGGGTTTAGAGAGTAGTGTCCAAATGGCAGAGTTCTTATGTTGTCTTCAAGGATGTATCTCTTGTCATCCTTATAGCTCAATGCCGATTTGGTTTGCTTCACACTGAAAAGGCGATGGTTGAAGCTTCTTATGGTGTTAAATGTTGCGGTTGTTTCAACATTTTCAAACAAACATCTTTTATAATGTTCAAACTGTACGTTCTTCTTCAGGAAAGAGGTTTTTATTCCTTTGGCTTTCTTCGTGACTTGATGTTCGTTCCTTTCGTTTATGTACAGTTGAAACGAATACAGTTTGGACATCAATGCTACAATTTCCATCATTGGCACACCATTTGTTTCATCTTTAAATTTTCCCAATACTTTCTTGTTTCTGTCGTTGTCGTAATTTGGATGGTCCTTAGGATAATCAGAAAAGTCGAAATCATCTTTATATATAAAGGTGCGTAGATCTTCGTACATGTCATTTGTTTTAATCCAGTAAATTAGTGCATCTGTATCCATATATGCAATACCAATGTTCTCTCTTCCATAATAGTTAACCATCTTCTTATAATGAAACTCGTACATGTGTGTTTTAGAAATATCCAAGATTGACATTCCAAGATACAAAGGACGATCCATTTTAACTGACTTCTTGTTCATGGAAATAAGAACTAGATTTTCATTAATAATTACAGATGTACCAAAGTTTGGTTGTTGCACTAATTTCTGTAATTTTACTGGATCAGTTACCAATTTGATATCCTTATGTTTCCTTTTGTTTTCCAAAGTCTTGCCAAATATTGCGTTGTTCATTAGTTTGAAAAAATCTTTTTGAAAACTTGATGTAGCAGCAGCTCTTCTTCTTGTGTTGTTGTCAATGTACGGTTTTAACCAACAAGATTGAGAGAATTGTAATACTCGATTAATCTTTGTAATTCTCAATCCCAAGTCTAAGGCCTGTTGTATCATCCAGTAGTGTCCAACATACCGAGACTTGTCGGTTAAAGTCATCATTAATTTCGGCCATCTTCCAGTTGGAGAAATTTCGGTCTTTGGAAGCAGTGGTAAATCATAATGTTGATCGTGAAGATGTTCGGGATATTCAAAATCGACGTCAAAAATATAACCTGTTTCACCATGCTTCGGTATATCCATTATGTTTCCTATTGATTCAGGATCTATCCATTTGAAATTATCATATGGAAGGGGATTCGACATTGCCCATCCGTATAAGTTATTTGCATCAAAATAACCCAGGAATGTTGTTGGTTTTGATGCATCATAATCGGGCAAATACTTGTTGTTTGCCCTGACATGTCGTGTTACACTTTGCGTCAATCCTCCGCGAACTCCTGACTCTAACATCAAAACCATATCTATATCTGTAAGAAGTTGTATTTTACAATTTGTCTCTTTCAACATGGCTTGCCACGCTAGTCCAGGCGAAGTGTACGAATGAAGAGGGTCCAATCCATATGCTGCAAAACACGTATTTCTAAATTCTTCCATCACATCACATAATAAAGTCACATCTAATTTAACGTAGAAATCTGAATATTCCCCCAATGTTCTAAATCCTAATTCGTTCCATACTTTGCATGCATGATCATAATCCTCTTGAGATATATCCATGTCGTACAGTTTACTTTTAAATTCTTCTTTTGGAGGTAGTGATGTTTCATTAAATCTTTCTAAACTGTCTATGTAATCATATGGGAAAACACCTTTTCGAAGTATCAGATCCAGTTTGTCGCTATTTACAATCTTCTTTGTTTCGATTAAATCTTGTTTCCTTAGGTTTTCAGAAAGTTTAGACAAACTTAACGGCATAAATCGGTAGGAGTCCAAGAATCTTAATTTGAGGTTTCCAACTTCTTTGGAAAAACTTATGAACTTTTCTGAAGTTTCAGCTAACACATCGATTTTACCGTCGTCTCTTCCTAATTCAGGTATTATAAAATGAGCGTCGTACCCACTAAGATTATGCAGAACCACAGGGATAAATAGTGGTAAACGATAGCTCAAGTTGCATTTATTACAAGCAGCACCCCTGTAATATCCTGTGAGGTGGTCGTGATCTTTAACTTTATAATTCTCAATAGTAAAATCATTTTTGCACAAGAAACAGTGAGTCGCATTTTCATGTTGAATTTCTTCTTCTTCGTCCATCGGTTTCATTGGTACAATATTTGTATATAATCTTTGTGTATTTCCAGCTATTGAATATAGGTGATCAAGAAATATTTTTTCCGCATTTTCACCACGATATACTAGAGGTTCTGAAGTTAATCCATATCTGTTTAAATGTTCTTCTGATAATGTTGATTTGACCATTAAACAAAAACTGTTTGGTTTGTGCATTTGATACTTTACACTTTTTCTTGCTTCGCAATTTTCTTCTTCAACTGGAACAAGTGTTGATTCAAAATCCGCATACACAACTAAAGGGATACGGTATTGATGATGAACTTTTTCAAATGAAACGAATGCTCTGTTTTCTGCAGGTAAATTAATCTTTGCTTCATAATTATTGTTACATAATCTTTTGTGCTCTTGTAACCATTCTCTTCCTTGTCTTCCTTCTCGTTGAAAATTAAAACATCTCTTGCAAATCAACTTTTTGTTTCTATTTTTTGAAAGTTGCTTGTTAACAAGACGATCAAATTGCTTTATGTACACATAGTGAGACACATCTCCTCGTGTTAATAGTAGTAAATCCGTATGATCTGGTAGTTCTTCTTTTGCAATACGTAAAGGATACACTTTGTTTGAACTATCTAATGCAAAAACATTGATAGAAGTACCGGGATTTTTCTTCTCAAATTTTGATATATCTTCTAGTGATACAGGATAAGTAATTCCTTGAAAATTGTACTTATTTCTTTGATTTTCATATTCCCGGTCAGGTCTATACGCATTATTTGGTACAAATTTAGCTGTCATTGCATAACGAAAACATTCATTGTCTGCATTTCTAACATTAATACAAGATTTTGTATCTTCAATACTTTTAGGCAAAGGAATGTAACTAGATCCCCTTAGTCCATATCCGTGTTTTTGAACTCTTATATCTAATCCTTCAATACTTGAAAGACTCCATCCGGATCCTCTTCCTTCATGTTCCTGAATTTTGGTTAATATTTCTTCTATACAGTTCTCTACTATTGAATCAATGTTTGAACTTTCCATGATGGTTCGGTTTTTTGTTATGAATCCTCTTGGTGATAATTCTTCTTGTACATTTATAAACATAGCTTCTAGTAGTAAACTAAATTTAAGAAAGTTCAATCTTTTCAATTCTTCTTTTAAAGTTTTACTTACGATTGGTTTTGCTTCTCTAATAAATTCTTCTAAGTTCAAGTTTTCATTTTGAATCTTATGATGCATTACTACTTTACCGGGTAAAGCAAATACTTGTAGATTCGGTAAAGTAGTTGAAGATGTTGCTGTTATTTCTTCTTGTTCTTCTTGTTCTTCTTGTTCTTCTTGTTCTTCTTGTTCTTCTTGTTTTTCTTCTGCGTTGTTGTGAATTAGTTCTTTATGACAGTCTAATAGAATTTCATCGTGAAACGATTCCGAACATTTATCGCAATGATACATGTTGAGATGTTTACTCTTCGAAGTTTCGCAGAGAAATGAAATGGGCTCTCACATTCCTCCTTTTATAACGGTCCCCCTACCACTATTTCATCTTCTTCTTCTTCACTATCCAAGAAAATCAAACGTTTTCAACAAAATATTAACCTTCTATAAAATTGATTGTCCGTTCATATTTTTTTAATACTAGTTTGAATTTTCAATATTTTCCTTGTTTAACTATTATTTCTTTATATAACATTATTTACACTTTCTACTTAGAGCGTTTTGCTACTATCATCTCTTTATTCCATTTTAACAATCTGCATAAATACAAGTTCATTTGTCGCGCCGACTCACTATAAATCCAGCTTTCGTACAGTACACATCTCTACGACTAAATTACAACATGTATTTCAATATGAATTTTCCTTATACAAATACTATTTCAATAACTTTACAGCAAAACAAAATTCTAACTTCATAAACTTGATAGGAAGATATGCGAACTTTTAATTCAACCCCGGTTAATTTATGCGCAAATTTAGTTCGACCAACAATTGTTGAATTTCAGTTTTGAACTAACTTTTAATTTATGCGCAAATCTACTTCAAACCCTCACCCCACAAATTTGGTAGGGAGAATTACATTAATTTGATACTTATTTCTACCGTTACACTAGCTCCATTCTCAAAAAGATATAAATAAAATGGTCCTGGATACTGTTCTTTTTCACGTCCTGCATGTTCCTTAATGAATTCGTAAGCCAATCTTTTTGAATATTCATTATGATACACTTCTCTCACATAAACAAGATTTTTTTCTTCCAGAAATTTCGCTTGAACTAATGGTATTTTGCTTACATCATCCTTGTCCATCAGAGGTAGCTTGTAGGTGAAAGTATTTGGAGGTAGTTTTTGCGGTTTATCAAGTAGAGAACAAAATTTTCTATAGAATTTCTGCTCAGTGCCTGTAATACTATTAAAAGATAAAGCGGTAAGCATCTTGACGGCACAAGGTGCAAGTACAGACTAGAAACCTGGAGGTTCATAGCCCGCCTTTTATAAGTTTTAAAAATGGGGAGGGGGAAGGAATAAGGATTGGGAAGGGATAAGGTGTAGGGTGGGGGAAGGGTAATTTGATTATTAAACCACTTGCGCTGTAAAATAGCCGCCAACATCCACACCTTGTTCGTAGCACTCCTTCATTGTTTGAGCCCACTGCCGCATGCGGTCTCTATCATTTGGTGTTATAAGAAAAGAATTACAATCATCATACAATATAAAAGAGCCGATTCGTACGTAAGATCCTGAATCCAACCATTTATGAGCTTCAGACATGAATTTTTCTATTGTATCGAATGGGAATTGTGGATCAATTGCTATAACTTTCAGTTTTTCACTAATTTTAACGCTATAATAATCATCATCATCTTCACTGTCACTGTCGTTATTTAAAGTGTCTTCAGGTTGTTCAAAAACATCAGAAATTTCGGAAGAACTGAAATTTTCACTAAGACGAGGAGGCATTTTTAAAACAAGTAATATTGTAAAGAGCAGAGACGAAACAACAAGAGTGGCGTGTAGAAGCGGAATGAGGAGTGAACAATGCTTGCTCCACTTTTATAACGGTATGCTAATGAGAGGGGTAACAGCTGGCCGTGACCAATCATTGATCCGGGAGGTGGGGGGAAAGGAAGAAGAGGGGGTATTTATTTTAAATAATTCGCATAACTTTTAACTCAAATAAGATAACCAAATTCTTCTTTTACTAAAATGTTCGTCTTACATAGACGTTTTCAATGATGTATCGCTTGTCGTAATCGATTAAACCATTATCGAGTTATAGCCATTTTAATTTTTTGGGGGAGGGGGGGGGGGGGACAAAAATGTTCGTCTTACATAGACGTTTTCAATGATGTATCGCTTGTCGTAATCGATCAAACTATTATCGAGTTATGGCCATTTTAATTTTCGGGGGGGGGGGGGGGATTTAATCTCCATTTTTTATGGGGGGGGGGGGGGGGTTCCGCTTGATTAGTCACGGGGGGGGGGGGGGGTTCCGCTTGAGTGAACACGGGGGGGGGGGGGGGGGTTCCACTTGGGCGCTCATGCGGAACCGATCTTCTCACGAGATAGTCGTTATATGATAATGAAGGCAAATGTTCATCGCGCCGCTACCGCTAATTAACTCGCATTCACGGTGTTCATATCTTTCCTACTCATTACATATACGTTTCCTACTTCATTATTTCAAGACTAATTAACTTGCAAAACAACAGTCTCTGTCTTTGAATGCTGATGAGATTTCATTAGGAACCATTCTTTGCACGCTATATGAAGCTACACCGGGAAACAATGCAAGTCGGAGAGGTCATATAACTGTACAACAGCCTCAGAAAAGTAGATCACGAGACTTAGAGTGTTAAAAGTAATGGGGGAGAAACACAACGCTCTAGCTTGCACTTATACCAGACGGGAGCATTTTTCAAGCAAAGAGTTTTCTTGACTGGAGTTGAAGCCGTAGTAGAAGCTGAACTTGTAATAGAAGAGCAGGCTGTAGTGGAAGTTGTAGTCGGCAGGGATGACATCGTGTTAGTTCTGTTCGCAGCGTAACGTCTGGAAACAGAATGAAACGTTAGCCGTGATCGATTCGTCATTTATAACAATATGCTAATGAGAAGGGTTAACAGCCGTTAAGTGGGGGAAGGTGGGAGGGAAGGAATGAGAGGGGGGTATTTATTTCAAATAATTCGCATAACTTTCGACTAAAATAAGATAACTAAATTCTTCCTTAACTAAAATGTTCGTCTTACATAAACCTTTTCAATGATGTATCGCTTGTCCTAATCCGTTAATCCATTATCGATTTATAAGCATTTTAATTTTGGGGGGGGGGGGGGGGTCCGCTTGATTAGTCACCGGGGGGGGGGGGGGGGTTCCGCTTGATTAGTCACGGGGGGGGGGGGTTCCGCTTGATTAGTCACGGGGGGGGGGGGGGGGGGTTCCGCTTGATTAGTCACCGGGGGGGGGGGGGGTCATTGACCCTTCCGAAAGTGGGTCAAGGTCATTCAAGACTTATAATGAACCAAGGTGATGGGAACAGTAGTAACTGTTCCCACCACCCTGTTTGCCTAACGGTTCCCACTCCCAACCCACTAGTTACGTTCTGCGAGGGACATCGACGCAATTTTGTTTGGCCCGTCCGGGTCTACCGTAACGGTCCGGTCCGGGTCTACCGTAACCGTGAATTCGAAGGGAAACTGGAACACCTAATGCAGAAACGCAACTCTAACACCCACCCAACTAATCCCACCCAATCATATTCCTAAACAAAATGCAAAAACCTAGTCCGCAATTTGCGGATGTCCCACCCCTTCTAAGTGAAGTTCAACGGAACTTCTGAATTTACAGTTAATCTACCCCCTATCATCTAGCTGAAAGGCAAAACAACAACATTAATTATAAATACCAACACTTAAAACTAACAACACATCATTATTAAATATCAAATAATTCAACACAACCAAATACCATCATTATTCTTAAAATTAATACACCTTAACGCTAAACACAACTTATAACTAACATCGCAATGCGCAAATTAATTCTTAAATTAAGTGCAACTTACAACTAATATTTACACACACACACACATACCACATTGCATTAAAGAACGCAACGTAGTATAAGAAGTTCAAATATATATAGGCCTACTATATATTTGAACCTCTTACCGAGTCGCCAACGACTTTTCGCTATGAAAACTCGTTGACGACTGACGCGAAAATCGGGCTCGTATCGCTCCTCGGGTTTTCGAGTGGTGGGGGTAATTAATGCAGTGGTGGGGAAATTGTTTCACTCCAGTACGGTCTTCAATCCACTCCAGTTCGCAGCAGTATAAAAATGAAACGAAGGAGTGGGGGTGGCGCATGCGCAGCGACGTAAAATCCAAGGTTTGAGGTTAGAACTTTCCGTGCACAGTAGAGCTAAATTGAGTAATACAGGACTCGGCGCATGCGCAATAGCGAGGAGTGATTCCGATCCGGAGAACTCGTTGCATTCGCAGCAGCGCTAAAGTGAGTAATACAGACTAGGCGCATTCACAGTAGCGCTAAAATGAGTAATACATGACTAGGCGCCGTAGCGTGAAGTTGGCTCACTCCAGTACAAGTTATAGCAGCATAAAAATGAAACGAAGGAGTGGGAGCGGCGCATGCGCAGTGACGTAAAACCAAGGTTTGAGGTTAGAATTTTCCATGGTGGCTGCCATGTTTAATTCTGTTTCATTCAAACAATAGTAGTTCACGGCTGGCATGGGATGTGAAGTGTGGTAATTAGATGGGGTTAGCAACCGGTCGTGACCGGCCATTGACCGGTCATCGACCCGGCGGGGTTCCGCTTGAGTGACCACCGGGGGGGGGGGGGGGGGGGGGGTTCCGCTTGAGTGAACACGGGAGGTTCCACTTGGGCGCTCATGCGGAACTGATCTTCTCACGCGATAACCGTTATAAAAGAAGATTGTTTATCGCACCGCGACCATTAATTAACTCGCATTTGTGTTGTTCGCATCCTTCCTACTCATTATATATACGTTTGGCCAACTTCATTTTACAAGTCTAATTGCTACTAACCTGAACTTTCATTTACATTAGCACATGTCGTCCTGTTTGAATCACCTTCGCGTGCTCGACGTTATATCTTATTCATCTGTCTTGTTCTCACTTCTACACGTCTAACATACTTCTTGTGATGGATACGCAATGTTTGAAATTGAAACTTTTGCAGACACAACATATATTACTTTTACTAACATATATTAGTTTTACTTCAACCCCGGTTAATTTATGCGCAATTTTAGTTCAACTCCCAATTGTTGAATTTCAGTTTTGAACCAACTTTTAATTTATGCGCAATTTTAGTTCAACCGAGCGCCATCTCCACTCCCCCCATTGATTAATTCACCATCTGACATCTACAGTCACGCATATATTTCGACGCGTCATGTTTCATTCTTCATTCTCGTTCTATCCGCGGAACTTAACACTTCTATTTACCTTCTCTCTCTCTCTTGTTATGACTGCGCTATGTTTGAACTGACTTTTATTTTCGTTCAACTGTTAGAGTTTTTATTAACACCGTCGAATTACAATTTTGAACTAATTTTTAATTTATGCGAAGTTTTACTTCAACCCCGGTTAATTTATGCGCTAATTTAGTTCAACTCCCGATCGTTGAATTTCAGTTTTGAACCAACTTTTAATTTATGCGCATATTTAGTTCAACACCCCGATTGTTGAATTTCAGTTTTACACTAACTTCTAGTTTCGTCCAACTATTAGAGTTTTTATTAACACCGTCGAATTTCAATTTTGAACTAACTTCTATTTTATGCGCACTCTTCGCTCAACCGACCGCCGACGCTCTCACCATCTCCACCCCAACATCTATTGTCCCCACTTCTGGCCCACCGGAAGCTGCGTGCCGTGGCACGTGGCTTCCGGTGACGTCACTTCCGGGCCAGAAGTAACCAAAACACACTACTACGAAGGGGTATTAAAACCGATTCATATGAGTTTTTTTTAAAAGCTTTGTTCACTATTTATTGTGAATTTCGTGTATTTGACGGTTTTGTTACTGTATTGACTGTGCAGTTCTGTGGAATTAACGTATTTTAAACTTGACTTTTTATTAATTTACGAATTTAGGGCAATCCGTAGGGGGACATAGAGGCCCAAAATAGCCTGTTCGGTACTTGAGACTTAGAGCGATTAACAAATTCGGGGCAGTCCCCTAAGGGGGCATGGGGGCGGAGCCCCCATCGAGCCGTAGGCGAGTCTATAATATATACAGCCCCATGTGTAACTGACTCACTCACTCACTGATGATAGTAAAGTCCTGTAGCGACCGTTTAAGCTAGAGACTTGAAATTTGGCATGGACATTCTTTGAGATGTTTCAATTTAGGAAAAATCATAAAACTACAACTCTTTTACTTTTAAATTATAAAAAAGGTAAAAAATATAGATTTGTCGGTAACGTAGTCCAGCCGTATCAGCGTATATCACCGCGTGGTATCGTAGATCACTTTGCAGGTTTATTTCTCGCTTGTTTTTAGATGATCTCTTTCAACTACACCCGTGTTTGATACGAATATTGTATCCTGTTAAACATAAAAGTCTTGTGTAGACCACGGAGTTTCGATGCATTGACAGCGGTTTATTTCACCAGGATATTACTCGCTCTGATTAAAACAGTATATAAAAAAATTTCTAAAAAGACGAGGTGCACGAGGGAAGTACGTTGGTTCTTAAGATGTCGCTTTGAGCGCTATTATAGTAGCTTAGTTCTCGCTTGTATTTAAATGATATCTTTTAACTACACCTCCTCCCTATATTTATTCTCAATTGGACGCATAGTCGTTTGCGTATGGTTTTACCTCTGATTGCTGTGTTATTATTGAAAATGAAGTTTACTGAATCGAAAGCGTATCTATACATTCAGGTGATGTCCGCTTTGATTTCTATATTAATTGCTAAAAATATTTTAGGTCTTATTACATTTTATAGACTTTAGTTTTCTCATGCTGGAAAATTTCTTGTAGGTTTTCGCTGCTGTCCAATCAGGCTTAGATTTTAGTTTAGGAAACGATTGAACATATTAAGTTTTAGAACGATTGAACTTTCCATTCTTACCTTCGCTAACGTTTACCTACTAGGGCTCTATTTTTATTAATTTTCTGAACTAATATATATATATATATATATATATATATATATATATATATATATATATATATATATATATAACGTTTACCTACTAGGGCTCTATTTTTATTAATTTTCTGAACTAATATATATATACATATATATATATATATATATATATAACATTTAAAATTGTTAAATTAATAATTGCTGATTTTGAATGATGAAATTGTTATCGTTTCTCTATATGGTACATATATGATTCCTGCGTTTCTTGGCCACCCCGTGGCGGAACTGAAGAATCTTAGCCTATACCATATATTTTTTTTTATTTCAAATATCTTGATTTTGTCCCTTTTTTCTTCCATTACATACAACGATCCTCTATATAAATTTATAATTTTATTCCACTTTTATCTTTTCAGAATACAACTACTATTACCTCAATCATGTGCAATCATAATCGTATCTCCAAATTTTTACACAACAAATTTTGAGCATGACTATTTACATAGTTCATTAATATTTCACAACTCCATTATATTTTTTAACGAATTAAGGGGAACTAGGGAGTGGGATTAAACCATGAGCCGTGGGCAAATTTCAAAGCTTATTATTATTTATTGTGAGTAGTGTGTATTGGCGGCTTCTGTTACTGTTGTTGGAGTTGAGCCCTCAACTAGCCTGTTCATTGTATGAGGTTTTGACAGTAATTTACGGAATACGGAATTGGGGCAACCATATATTTAGGCCAGTCAAATAGGGAATTAAAATTGCAAAGCATGATGTATTTCTGTCTTTTTTATATGTTTTTGGGACCAGTTAGGGCAATTCAAAAACAAGTTTGCAGCTTCGGAAACCCTGTGCTCCCTGCGTAGTAAGTAAAAAACTACACAATTTATGTATTTTTACTAGTTTTTGGCCTATAACTTTTTAGTGCATTTTTCTTAACACTACTCCTACAATAATTAAAGAACGTAAAATTTCAAACAATTTAAGCAAAATTTCATATATGTGAGTCAAATATTTTTTGAATTTTGCTTTTTTTAAATATTACAAAATTTTGTAATTAATAGTCAAAATTTGCATTTTTTCTGGTTTCAACCACCAAAAATGGTGTAATATCCATATTAAGGTAGAATTTTTAAAAACTGCGTTTTTAATTCTGGCCAAAATACTACTCATTGGTTTGTGTTGTCATAATTTATCTGTAAATACTACTTGTAACCTTAAATATGTTTTTTGTTTAGAGCCAATGATATAAACTAATTAAATGATATTATCATCTGTATATCCATAAATGATTATTTTATAGTTTTCAGAAAAGTGTAGAAGGTGCAGACTTAGCTTTGTGATCAAATGGAAACAATAAAATTTACTAAAAACACAGTTCCTAAGAATTTTACTTAATATGAATATTACACCATTTTTCGTGGTCGAAACCAGAAAAAATGCAAATTTTGGCTATTAATTACAAAAGTTTGTAATATTTAAAAAATGATAAGTTATAGGAAAAAAAACTAGTAAAATTACATAAATTGTTTAGTTTTTTACTTACTACGAAGGGAGCACAGGGTTTTCGAAGCTGCAAACTTGTTTTTGAATTACCCTAACTGGTCCCAAAAACATATAAAAAATTCAGAAATACATCATGCTTTGCAATTTTAGCCGCTTTCTATGTAAAATTTGACTGGCCTAATTGGGTTGGACCCTCCATCAAGCTTAACACCCAGAATATTTACATAAATAATATTTATTTCACACCTCAATTTTTAAAACTATTTACTAAGGAGGGGTATTAAAACCTACTAATATGAGATTATTAAAGCTTTTTTTACTATTGATTGTGAATTTAGAGTATTAGATGGTTTTGTTACTGTCTTGGCTGTTCAGATCTTGTGTGGAACTAAACTATTTCAAACTTGACTTTTTATTAATTCAAACTAGGGGGCAACTCCTAAGGGGGCATGGGGGCGGAGCCCCCATCGAGCCGTAGGCGAGTCTATAATATATACAGCCCCATGTGTAACTGACTCACTCACTTATGATATTAAAGTCCTGAAGCGACCGTTTGAGCTAGAGACTTGAAATTTGGCATGGACATTCTTTGAGATGTTTCAATTTAGGAAAAATCATAAAACTACAACTTTTTTACTTTTAAACTATAAAAAAGGTAAAAAATATAGATTTGTCGGTAACGTAGTTCAGCCGTCAGAGTATATCACCGCGTGGTATCGTAGATCACTTAGCTGGTTTAGTTCTCGCTCGTGTTTAAATGATCTCTTTCAACTACACCCGTGTTTGATACCAACATTGTCCTGTTTGTTTCTATATGAACGACGATGTTTGATTGCAATGAGAGCGGGTCATTTCACTAGTGTAATTCTTACAGTAATTATGCCCAATTTGCTAATGCAGCATGTACGCTAGCTTGTAAGTTTACCAATGGTGAATTTTCTTCTACTACGGATGAATGAGATTTCTATGGTGGGTGAAAGTTTACACAGACATTTTCATTTTGCTTAGAGCGCTATTATAGTCGCTTAGTTCTCGCTTGTATTTTAATGATGTCTTTTAAGTACACCTGCGTTCTTGATGATGTTTGTGTTTGTGTCGATTTCCATTTGATTCTGACAGCAATGAGATTTTGCTGCATTGAAAGCGTGATTCACTAAAATCCAAACCCACACTCAAAATATGAATTTTTAAATAACTATTGGACTAAGCCAACAGATTTAAATGTTAGGTTCTCGTTTCATTTTCAATTTATTTAAGATTACTTATTCAAATACACCCCAGTTTATTCTTTGGGCCCAATTTCGCAATAAACGAATTTACTGTGTAGCCTGTGCCGTGACTTCGATTACTTTGTACAATACTTAATAGACAGTTAATTATTATCTTTCTGTTTGATTTATATTCAGTTTTTTATATCATATATTTTTACACACTTAAAATATGATTTTGAGAATGTTTAAATAACTATTGAAAAAAACAGATTTAAATTATAGGTTCTCATTTCATTTTCAATTTTTTCAAATTTACCCGAAGTCACGCTTTTGGCCGAATTTCGCATTCTATGAATTAACTCTGTAGCTCATGCCGTGATCTTAACGTAATATACTTCAATTACTTTGTACAATACTTAATAGACGGTTAATTATTATCTTTCTATTTTATTTACATTCATTGTTTTATACTATATTTTTTACACACTTAAAATATGTTTTTGAGAATATTTTAATAACTTTACAACAAAACCAACAGACTTAAATGTTAGGCTCTAGTTTTATTTTTCAATTTATTTTCGACTACTTATTCAAATTCACCCCCAGTCAGGCTCTCGGCCGAATTTCGCATGAAATGAATTTACCCTATAGCTTGTTCCGTGATTTGCGTAGATTTCTTTGTACAATACCTAATAGACAGTTAATTATTATCTTTCTGTTTTATTTATACTCAGTGTTTTGTATTATATTTGAATACACACTTAAAATATGTTTTAGAGAATTTTTAAATGACTATTGAACAAAATTAACAGATTTTTTTATGAATAAATTATTATTTCACTGGTCTCGATTTCATATTTTTATAAATCGTAGTTTTTAATAGCAGGGGTTTTTTGCGGATCTACCCCGTTTTTATTCCTTTCTATTATTTTGTTTTCATGTTATTTAATTCTTGTTTTCGCACATTGATTTGAATGTTATTCGCTATTTCAGTGATTTAAACATTTTCCATATATTTCCTGAAATTTACAAGTTTTTATTTTAGTTGGGTGAAGCAGGGGATTATGTCATTTTTCCCATAATTGTATCTCTATTTATGTATAAAATTTATATTAATTTTAAAATTTATATTTAGCTACCTAATAGAGAAATATTTGTTACTATGATTACTACTATTAAATATAATGATAGCAACAACAACTATAACTCTTTAAATTGAAATTCCTTTTCATCTAACACAGCAACAATCGTCTAACCTAAAGAATATATTTTTATCAGCATAACACCTAAAATATTTACATAAATAATTATAATTTCACAGCTCAAAACTTTTAAACGAAAGCTAACTACGAAGGGGTATTAAAACCGATTCATATGAGTTTTTTTTTAAAGCTTTGTTCACTATTTATTGTGAATTTCGTGTATTTGACGGTTTTGTTACTGTATTGACTGTGCAGTTCTGTGGAATTAACGTATTTTAAACTTGACTTTTTATTAATTTACGAATTTAGGGCAATCCGTAGGGGGACATAGAGGCCCAAAATAGCCTGTTCGGTACTTGAGACTTAGGTAACGTAGACTTGGGTAACGTAGATTACTTTACACGTTTAGTTCTCGCTTGTGTTTAATTGATTTCTTTCAACTACACCCGTGTTTGATACAAATATTGTATTTCATGTAAACATGAACATCTCTATGTAGACGACGGTGTTTCGATGCATTGAGAGCGGGTTTTTTCACCAGGGTAATACTCGCTTTGATTTATACAGTATTAACTAGCGTCTGCCGAAGCAACCTCCACAATGTGGTATGTAACGAATCGTCGGCGATGTGGCGTGGTGGGGGTACCGAGCGACGACGACAACGCCCGAACTCACACGATAATAACGATGTCGATAACGATAACAACAATCGAAAAGTCGCTTACTCAGCGGTTTATATCCTAAATTGTCATTGTATACGCACTGTTCGTCCTAGAATTATTTTTATTTTTTTTTAATGGTGTTTTTGTTGAGAGGAAAATATTGTAGCTGATCTCAAGGTTAATGGATATTTTAGTAGCTTTTTAAGTGATCAAAATTGGCTTATAATTGTGCCGCTTCTTTTATTTAGGCTATTTAAATAATTTCATTTTATTGTTTGATTATTGGTAACTATGATTTTTTATGATTTCTGAAATTATAAAAAATATAAATTAAATTTCTTTACATTAAATTCAAATTCAAATTAATTTATTTTAAGTTTTTACATAGTCATGGCCTCGCCAAGTTATGCATAACTTGTCGGCAAGGTCCAATATGTAGTATTCTGACACATATCGCATATTTATTATTTTTTTTTTTACATTTTATTTATTTGCTTTAAATATTTTTAATGAAAAACAAACCTAAATCTATAGCGGTTAGGGCAGGCATGATAGTGATATGGATTTTTTTACTTGTGGCTTAAATTAAAGCAATTACACATTTTAATTAATTGCGTGAAATTTAATTTTATCCAGAAACAATTACAATTTTAGTCATACGATTATTTTTAAGAATATAATTCAAATCGACAAGTACTTCATTGTGGTTTTTAAAACTATATGAAAGCTAACTTTCATATTAGCGCTAACGTAATAAGTTATTTGTATAAACTACAACTTAAGTAGACTACTATTTTGCACGTTAGGTTGAACTATTTTTCTACCTTAAGAAAATCACGAAAACCTTCAATTAAAAGGTTAGACGTATGAAAAATACTTCAAACTTTTTTAAGAGCATGTAATTTTTGCAAGGATTTTTAATGCTGTACAGGCATTCAATTCGTTATAACTTTCAGGTCTTGCATAATTATGCTAATTAATATATTTTTAACACAATTTTAAAAAGTTGTCTCGTTTATTGACATCGAAAAAGAAAACAGGGAATAAAATAATGTGGGAAATACAACATTGTTTTTAAAGTAAATGTTAACCAATGATTTGAATTGGCCTACTATCTTCTTCAATAACTCACTGTAGGTCAGGTGGTAACTTAAAGTTGTTTTGAAGTAAAAACACAAACATAGGCCTACTCAAAGACAACCCGCGCCCTGATATTCCGTTTAGAGTATAAGGTAAAAACGCATACACCTTTTATTGATACAGTAGGCCTAGAACATTGCATTTAGTTGATAAGGGTAGGTAGTTAACACAAACACAGCACTGAGGTTATCACAAACATAAACAATGCAGCCAACGCTCGGATTGTAGCTCTTTTCGTATAGAGTAGAGTCTGTTTGATTGCGTAGATGTAAAATTCAATTTAATTTATTCAATGAAAATCACCAATAAGGCAGGAACAAACTAACACCATTAATTAATTAAGTCACTCATACCACATTTTAATTGTAATATTCGGTCACAAACCGCTGACTCGTTTAGGTAGCGACTATTCGATTGTTTATATCGTTATTATTATTCGTGTGAGTTCGGGCGTTGTCGTCGTCGCTCGGTACCCCCACCACGCCACATCGCCGACGATTCGTTACATACCACATTGTGGAGGTTGCTTCGGCAGACGCTTGTACAGTATTATGCCCAAAAACTACAAATTTTCAACTTTCAAATTATAAAAATACCGAGGTGTCGGTAAGGAAGTACTTTGGTTCTTAAAGATACTTGGAGCGCTATTATAGTCGCTTAGTTCACGCTTGTATTTAAATGATGTCTTTAACTACACCTCTTCTTGATAATTAGTCTCAATTGGGTGCATAGTTGTGTGCGTATGGTTTTCCTTCTGATAGCTGTGTTATTATTGAAAATGAAGTTTACTGAATCGAAAGCGTATTTTTACATTTAGGTGATGTCCTCTTTGATTTCTATAGTAACTTTAAGTTAAGGTCGCTTAATTCTCGGTTGTATTTAAATTATGTCTTTTAACCACACCTGTTCGTGACAGTTTTGCAGAGCAGTAATCTTAAACGTTATATAAACTACGTTAGTGCAAATTTCAGTTTACAGTATATTGTAATATAGCTGTAACTGTAATATAACATTTGTTTTAAGGATGGTATCTTTGTATTAATTTTAATTGTTTTTCTTGAGTTAAAGAATAATATTGATATTACTACGCTTTGATTTCTATATGAATTGCAAAAAATATTTTAGGTCTCATTACATTTTTAGTGTAGTAAAATTAGTCGGGAAAAATGAAATAATTTTTGGAAAGCCAATTTCTTTTGAAATGTGTTCTATGGCGTCCCCTGACCTTCCTCCGAAAAGTCCCCAGAAATCTCATATGGGGATCACGCTTAAAAATGAGGGGTTGGCCCATAAGGAAATACATTAAAATTTGATATTAAGCATACTAAATTTAAATACATTCCAGAAGGTATATATATATCAAATTAAAGGTCTTCAAATGTAGAATACAATGCCGTAAACCCGACCTCAATATAACTGTCGGGAGTGAAATGGCAGGTGTTCAAAGTTTATAATAAAATAATATTATCAAAACTTTGAAATACAATAACTTCCGACATATTTGACCTTTTGAGGTCTGGTTTTCGGCTATGTACTCTCTTTACTAAGACCTTTAAAATTATGTATAGGATGACTATGGTCTAAGAAATTTTTTTTTAAACTTCCTCTTTGGGACGTCCATGAGGAGGGTGGTTCAAGGGTAGTATGATAAGCATATGACTAGCTATCCACATTTTCAAAGTTAATTGTAAAAGCAAACGTTTGCCGCAAACCGCACCTCGAAAGGTCGAGTATTTCGAAAATTATTACATTTTTAAGCGTTTAGGTTAAAATTTGATTTTTAATCAAAGTTTGACAGGCTGCCGTTTTTGACTCAGACGACCTTTTGAGGTGGGGTTTGCGGCATTAAATTCTACTACTTATGAGCTTTAATTTGATGTAAATAAACCCATTAGTCGAAGAAAGGTTTATTTCTGACTCCACGTGGGCCATCCCATCATTTTTAGGCATGTTGCCCACTGGGGATCTCAGGGGACTTTTCTGAGGGAGGTCAGGGGATGACATAGAACACATTTCAGCAAAAATTAGCTGTCCAAAAATTATTTCATTTTCCAGCCATATTTTGGCTTAATTTTACTACACTATTTCTAGACCTTAGTTTTCTCATGCTGGAAAATTTCTTGTATGTTTTCGCACAAAAATTACCTAATACAGTAATTATAACTTAATTTTCTACTATTTGTATGTTGTCTCTCTATATGAATCCCCAGATTGAATATAGCGCTTCAGTTGATAGTTCTGGTGCAGTTTTACTTTGAAGAGTTGAACGTGTCCCAACACGTTTGACATCCGGTCTTTGACCTATTTGCTGCTGTCCAATCAGGCTTAGATTTTAGTTTAGGAAACGATTGAACATATTAAGTTATAGAACGATTGAACTTACTATTCTTACCTTTGCTAACGTTTACCTACTTCCGACGTTTAATAAGACCATCTACATATCTGATGACCCACAAGGCTGAGAAATATTATAATAACCAATTGAATGAAACTCAATAGTAATTTTTCTTGCTGCCACTTTGTCCGTCAAACTTCCTCAATGCAGTGCTCTCACTCATGCAGTGCTCATTTTAAAGTCTCGATTAACTTTATTATTGTTGTAATTGAAAACTATTCTATGCTTATCAATTATTGTAACTCTTTCAGTATGTTTTAATTTAACTAATAATCCTTTTTTGACTGTTATTTCACTATTGGTTTTTTTACTACCATTGGTTGAAAATGCATAATGTACGCCGATTTTATGGTTCTTAAGTTGCAACTTTCTTCATTTTAAGACTATAGAAAGACTTTAAGACTTCATGATTATAGTACCGGTACCTAATACCCTGTGATCTATTACATACTACTAGGGCTCTATTTTTATTAATTTTCTGAATTAATATATATATATAAAACATTTAAAATTGTTAAATTAATAATTGCTAATTTTGAATGATAAAATTGTTATAGTTTCTCTATACGGTACATATATGATTCCTGCGTTTCTTGGCCATCCCATGGCAGAACTGAAGCATCTTAGCCTATACCATATTTTTTTATTTCAAATATCTTGATTTTGTCCCTTTTTTCTTCTATTACATACAACGATCCTCTATATAAACTTATAATTTTATTCCACTTTTATCTTTTCAGAATACAGCTATTACCTCAATCATGTGCAATCATAATCGTATCTCCAAATTTTTACACAACTTTTGAGCATGACTATTTACATAGTTCATTAATATTTCACAACTCCATTATATTTTTTAACGAATTAAGGGGAAATAGGGAGTGGGATTAAACCATGAGCCGTGGGCAAATTTCAAAGCTTATTATTATTTATTGTGAGTAGTGTGTATTGGCGGCTTCTGTTACTGTCGTTGGAGTTGAGCCCTCAACTAGCCTGTTCATTGTATGAGGTTTTGGCAGTAATTTACGGAATTGGGGAAACCAATTATTGGGTTGAACCCTCCATCAAGCATAACACCTAGAATATTTACATAAATAATATTTACGTCACAGCTCAATTTTTTAAAACTATTTACTAAGGAGGGGTATTAAAACCTACTAATAGGAGATTATTAAAGCTTTTTTTACTATTGATTGTGAATTTAGAGTATTAGATGGTTTTGTTACTGTCTTGGGTGTTCAGATCTTGTTTGGAACTAAACTATTTCAAATTTGACTTTTTATTAATTCAAACTAGGGGGCAACTCCTAAGGGGGCATGGGGGCGGAGCCCCCATCGAGCCGTAGGCGAGTCCTATAAATATACAGCCCCATGTGTAACTGACTGACTGACTCACTGATTCATCTATACAAATTATAGACCACTTCGGGGTGAGCTGGAAACGTGATTTTTGGCACGCGGGTGGCTAAGGGTCTGATACCTCCGGGAAAAGTCTGAAAACTGACAATTTTTCATTTCAACCCCCTCAAAAAAAATAACGAAGGGTGGAAACCGGTAACCCCGAAATGTAAGGTTTTACTATTTTCGCTGTAACTTTTGAACAAGAGTTCCTACCTCAAATCTGAGGGAAAATCGTTAGTTGGGAATTAGATGCTCTACAAGTTTGGTCCAATGAAATTTTTCCGTATCTCACCCCCTTCACCCTTAAAAAGGGGTGTACTTTCAAAATTTCTAAAATTTTTCGCCAAATTTGCGCTATTATGATTTTTTTATTTACTATTATGTAACATATATGCATGAATTTTTATTTATAATATGGCCTCAACAGGTTCTTCTTATAGTAGTAGGTATTTGCCTATTTCAGTCGAAGTTTAGACAAAAACAATTGTAAAAATACAAAATTCTTAACCTTTTTTGTGTGAAGTGATTGTAATTCACTTTAACCTGGTGAATATACTGCCATATCGATATACGTTATACCGTTACTATATTCAATTATAGACGCTCTACAAGTTCGGCCCAGTGAAGTTTTGCCGTATCTTACCCCCTTCACCCATAAAAAGGGGCGTACTTTCAAAATTTAGAAATCTTTTCCCCAAAATTGCAATATTTAAGATTTTTTATTTACTATTATGTATAATAGATGCATAACATTCTTTATATATTATGACCTCAACCATTTCTTTCTATAGTAGTAGCTATTTGCCTATTTCAATCAAAGTTTAGGCAAAAAAATATAAAAAACACGAAGTCCTTAACGGTTTTTCCTGTAGAATGTTTGTAATTTACTTTAATCTGCCAAAAATATTTCAATATCGGTATATGTTTTGCCTTTTTTATGTTTTATTTTAGACGATCTACAAGTTTAGTCAAGTGCCATTTTGGCGTATGTCACCTCCTTCGCCCTTAAAAAGGGGTGTACTTTAAAAACTTTTAATTCCTTTCAAAAAATTTCGCTATTTTAATATCTTTTATTTACTATTATGGCACATAGGTGCTTGAAACTCAGTACATACTATAACCTCGACTAGGTCTTACGACAGTAGCATCTATTTCGTTAATTCCAATAAAATTTTTGCCCAAAACAATTGTAAAAACATAGAAATTGTTGACATTTTTCATGTAAAGTGTTTCTAATTCACATTAACCTGGGGAATATACTGCCATATCGATATACGTTTTGCCATTATAATATTCTATTATAGACCCGCCACAAGTTTGGTCCGATGACATTTTGGTGTATCTTACCCCCTTCACCCTTAAAAGGTGTGTACTTTCAGTATTTCTCAATTCTTTCACAAAAATTTCGCTATTTTAATGTCTTTTATTTACTATTATGGCACACAGATGGCTGAAACTAAGTACATATTATAGAACTATCAATTGATTACTATAATAGCAGGCATTTTTCAATTTCAATCAAAGTTAAATCCTAAAAAATTGTTAAAAAACATGAAATTATAAAAATTATTTCATGTAAAGTGTTCGTAAATTACTTTATCCTGCCAAATATACTGCAACTTTGATCTATGTTTTATCATGTAACATTTTGGCGTATCTCACACCCTTCACCCTCAAACAGGTGCGTACTTTCACAAAATCTAATTTATTCATCAATTACTAATACTTCGGCGTAACCAACTAGGGGGCATGGGGGCGGAGCCCCCATCGAGCCGTAGGCGAGTCCATAATATATACAGCCCCATGTGTAACTGACTCACTCACTTATATGGGATACGAAGTTCTGACATAACTATTTAAGCTAGAGACTTGAAATTTGGCATACGTCTAGCCTGAATGGTCAATGCTAAGGATAAAATCTTAAACTTGCAAATTTGTAGTTTTAACCTACTAAAGAAAATTCAAAATGGCGGACTTCCGAAATTGTAATTTTAGTTTTTTGGCTCTAGCGGCCAAACGCTTCGTCCTATCTAAAATTTGAGAACAATACTACGATAGGGAATTTGATTATCTACAACTTTGGTCCTGTGACTTTTTATCACATCTCGCACCGTTAAGCCTCCAGAGCGTTTTTAATGAAACCCCGTTTTTGGTTTTTGGGCTCTAGTGACTAAACGGTTTGTTCTACAAAAACTTTTACATAACAATTTTGATAGATCTTTTAAATATCAAAAATTTTTATCTTTACATATTTCACCGTATCTCCTCTCGTTTACTCACAAAATACATTTCTCACTTTTTCCGGATTTTTGAACATAAGTAGTGGGATTTTGCCGGTTCTGGAACAATAGAGAAATCGTAATTTTTGGTCCGGATGAGCTAGAAACTTGAAATTTGGTACACACGTAGTTTGTATGGTTAATACAAAGGGGAAATCGCAAAACATTGAGTTTTCAAATTTTAACCCCCTAAAATTTTGTATGGTAAAATCTACACCATGTAAGGCATTTTCTAAATACTCTGTAACTTTTGAACGAGAGGTTCTATCTCGAATCTGAGGGATAATTCGTAGTCAGGAATTAGACGCTCTACAAGTTTAGTCCTGTGAAATTTTGCCGTATCTCACTCCCTTCACCCTTAAAAAAGGGCTTACTTTCAAAATTTCCAAATTTTTTCACAAAAATCTCGCTATTTTAAAATTTTTTATTAACTAATATGGCACACGGATGCTTGAACTTTAGTACATATTCTGGTATCAACTAGATCTTACCTTTGTGGCAGCCATTAACCAATTTAAATTATAATTAAGTCAAAAATCCTTGAAAAACCCAAAATTCTTAACATGTTTTCGTGTAAAGTGTTTGTAAATTAATTTATTCTCCCAAATACACTGCCATATTGATATTTGTTTTGCTAGTATTACATTATATTGTAAACGTTCTACAAGTTCAGTCCAATGCAGTTTTGCCGCATCTCACCCCCTTCACCCGTAAAGATTGGCGTACTTTCACATTATCGAAATTCTTTCACCAAAATAGCTCTATTTCAATATTTATCGTTTACTTTTATGACACATACATGCCTCAAATTTGGTATAAACTGTGAATATATCTAGTTCTTTCTATAGAAGCAGCCATTGGCCGATTTCAATCCAAGATTAGTAAAAAGACTGTGAAAACACTAAATTATTAACCTTTTTTATGTACAGTTTTCGGTGATTTTGTTAAACCCGGTAAATATACTGCCATAACGATGTATTTTTTGGCAGCATTATATTTTTTAGATGCTTTTTAAGTTCGGCCCTTAAGATTTTGTAGCATTTCACTCTCTTCACCCCAAAAAAAGGCGTATTTTCAAAATTCTTTCACAACATTTGAGTTATTTTAATATTTTTTTATTTACTGTTATGACACTTGGATGACTGAAATTTAGCTCCACAAACACACCCTGAGCATTTTTTATAAAATATAAAACAAAAGTATAAATTTAAACTTTAAATATCAAGAGAATATCTTAAATGCTTAAGATTTCCTGAACTATTAAAAAAAGTCAGAGAAGATAAGTATAGAGTTGGGGTGGAGGCCTCAACTAGCCTCTTCAGTTCTTAAGACTTAGAACAATTAACGAATTCGGGGCAACCCCCAAAGGGGGCATGGGGGCGGAGCCCCCATCGAGCCGTAGGCGAGTCTATAATATATACAGCCCCATGTGTAACTGACTCACTGATGATAGTAATGTCCTGAAGCGACACTCACTCACTCACTCACTTATGATCTTAAATTCCTGAAGCGACCGTTTAAGCTAGAGACTTGAAATTTGGCATGGACATTCTTTGAGATGTTTCAATTTAGGAAAAATCATAAAACTACAACTTTTTTACTTTTGAACTATAAAAAAGGTAAAAAATATAGATTTGTCGGTAACGTAGTTCAGCCGTATCAGCGTATATCACCGGTTGGTATCGTAGATCACTTTGCAGGTTTAGTTCTCGCTCGTGTTTAAATGATCTCTTTCAATTACACCCGTGTTTGATATAAATAATGTATTTCATAAAAACATGAACGTCTTCATGAGATGACGGTGTTTCGATGCATTGAGAACGGGTTATTTTACCAGCGTTGGTTCTTATAGATGTCGCTTGGAGCGCTATTATAGTCGCTTAGTTCTCGCTTGTATTTAAATTGTGTTTTTTAACTACTCCTCTTCCTGATAATCATTCTCAATTAGGCGCATATTCGTTTGCGAATGGTTTTCCTTCTGATTGCTGTGTTACTATCGAAAATGAAGTTTACTGAATCGAAAGCGTATCTTTACATTCAGGTGATGTCCGCTTTGATTTCTATAGTAACTTAAAGTTAAGGTCGCTTAGTTCTCGGTTGTATTTAAATTATGTCTTTTAACCACACCTGTTCCTGATGAGCAGGTGCACGAACCACACAGTTCGCAGAGCAGTGATTTTCAACATTGTATAAATTACGTTAGAGCAAATTTCAGTTTACTGTATATTGTAAAGTAGCTGTAACTGTAATATTACATTTGTTTTAAGAATGGTGAAATAAATTTAACGCACGTACACTAAAGTAATACAAAAATGTTTTCGTTTTATTTAAATTTATTTGTTCATATTGGCTACTGCTATTACTCTTGTCTTTTGAGAGACGATTGAGCGTAGTGCTGGAATACTTTGTTATAATATTATATTATCAATTTTATCATTACTATGGTGAGCTCTACGAAGCTTGTGCGAATACTTTAAACATATTATTTTAGTACTGCATATTTTTTGCTGCAGTAACGCCCGTAAAGTAAATGATTAATTGTTAAAAATATTTTAGGTCTTATTACATTTTCTAGACTTTAGTTTTCTCATGCTGGAAAATTTCTTGTAGGTTTTCGCACAAAACATTACCTAATACAGTAATTATAGCTTAATTTTCTACTATTTGTATGCTGTCTCTCTATATGAATCCCCAGATTGAATATAGCGCTTCAGTTGATAGTTCTGGTGCAGTTTTACTTTGAAGAGTTGAACGTGTCCCAACACGTTTGACATCCGGTCTTTGACATATTTGCTGCCGTCCAATCAGGCTTAGATTTTAGTTTAGGAAACGATTGAACATATTAAGTTATAGAACCATTGAACTTTCCATTCTTACCTTCGCTAACGTTTACCTACTTCCGTCTTTTTAAAACCATCTACATAACTGATGACCCATCAGGCTGAGAAATATTATAATAACCAATTGAATTAAACTCAATAGTAATTTTTCTCGCTGCCACTTTGTCCGTCAAACTTCCTCAATGCTGTGCTACTACCTAAAGTCTCGATTAACCCTATTATTGTTGTAATTTAAAACTATTCTATGCTTATCAATTATTGTAACTCTTTCAGTATATTTTAATTTAACCAATAATCCTTTTTTGGCTATTATTTCACAATTTATTATTTTTTTACTACCATTGGTTGAAAATGCATAATGTACGCCGATTTTATGGTTCTTAAGTTGCAATTTTCTTCATTTTAAGACTATATAAAGACTTTAAGACTTCATGATTATAGTACCTAATACCCTGTGATCTATTACATACTACTAGGGCTCTATTTTTATTAATTTTCTGAACTAATATATTTAACATTTAAAACTGTTAAATTAATAATTGCTGATTTTGAATGCTAAAATTGTTATCGTTTCTCTATATGGTACTTTTATGATTCCTGGGTTTCTTGGCTACGCCGTGGCGGAACTGAAGCATCTTAGCCTATACCATTTTTTTTTTAAATTTCAAATATCTTGTGTGTATAAGACACTTTTGTTCCTGTCTTGGCTAACCCGTTCTTTGGTTGGATCTAACCTGTTTAACGACTTGACTTCTTATTAATTTACGAATTTAGGGCAACCCCTAAGGGGGCATGGGGCGAAGCCCCATCGAGCCGTAGGCGAGTCTATAATATATACAGCCCCATGTGTAACTGACTCACTGATGATAGTAATGTCCTGAAGCGACCGTTTAAGATAGAGACTTGAAATTTGGCATGGACATTCTTTGAGATGTTTCAATTTAGGGAAAATCATAAAACTACAATTTTTTTACTTTTAAACTATAAAAAAGGTAAAAAAATATAGATTTGTCGGTAACGTAGTTCAACCGTGTGAGCGTATATCACCGTTTGGGTAACGTAGATCACTTTGCAGGTTTAGTTCTCGCTCGTGTTTAATTGATCTCTTTCAACTACACCCGTGTATGATACAAATATTGTATTTCATGTAAACATAAACATTTCTATGTAGACGCGGTGTTTCGATGCATTGAGAGCGGGTTATTTCACCAGGGTAATACTCGCTTTGATTTATACAGTATTATGCCCAAAAACTACAAATTTTCAACTTTCAAATTATAAAAATACCAAGGTGTCGGTAAGGAAGTACGTTGGTTCTTAAAGATATTATAGTTATATGGAGCGCTATTATAGTCGCTTAGTTCTCGCTTGTATTTAAATGATGTCTTTTAACTACACCTCTTCCTGATAATTACTCTCAATTGGGTGAATAGTTGTTTGCGTATGGTTTTCCTTCTGATTGCTGTGTTATTATTGAAAATGAAGTTTACTGAATCGAAAGCATATATTTACACTTAGGTGATGTCCGCTTTGATTTCTATAGTAATTTTAAATTAAGGTCGCTTAATTCTCGGTTGTATTTAAATTATGTCTTTTAACCACTCCTGTTCCTGATGAAGTTTTCGTGATAGTTTTGCAGAGCAGTGACCTTAAACGTTGTATAAACTACGTTAGTGCATATTTCAGTTTACAGTATATTGTAATATAGCTGTAACTGTAATATAACATTTGTTTTAAGGATGGTGAAATAAATTTAATGCACTTACTCTAAAGTAATACGAAAATGTTGATTGAAATGTGAGGTTCTCGTTCGTTTTATTTAAATTCATTTGTTCACTATTCTTTTGAGAGACGATTGAGCGTAGTGCTGGAATACTTTGTTACAATATTATATTATTAATTTTAACATTACTATGGTGAGCTCTACGAAGATTGTGCGAATACTTTAAACATATTATTTTAGTACTGCATATTTTTTGCCGCAGTAACGCCCGTAAAGTAAATGATTAATTGCTAAAAATATTTTAGGTCTTACTACATTTTCTAGACTTTAGTCTTCTCATGCTGGAAAATTTCTTGTAGGTTTTCGCACAAAAAAACCCCTAATACAGTAATTATTCTTAATTTTCTACTATTTGTATGCTGTCTCTCTATATGAATCCCCAGATTGAATATAGCGCTTCAGTTGATCGTTCTGGTGCAGTTTTACTTTGAATGTTGAACGTGTCTCAACACGTTTGACATCCGGTCTTTGACCTATTTGCTGCCGTCCAATCAGGCTTAGATTTTAGTCATATCAAGTTATAGAACGATTGAACTTTCCATTCTTACCTTGGCTAACGTTTACCTACTTCCGATGTTTTTTTAAACCATCTACATATCTGATGACCCATCAGGCTGAGAAATATTATAATAACCAATTGAATTAAACTCAATAGTAATTTTTCTCGCTGCCACTTTGTCCGTCAAAATTCCTCAATGCAGTGCTCTCACCTAAAGTCTCGATTAACCCTATTATTGTTGTAATTTAAAACTATTCTATACTTATCAATTATTGTAGATCTTTCAGTATATTTTAATTTAACCGTTAATCCTTTTTTGGCTATTATTTCACAATTGGTTTTTTTTACTACCATTGGTTGAAAATGCATAATGTACGCCGATTTTATGGTTCTTATGTTGCAACTTTCTTCATTTTAAGGCTATATAAAGACTTTAAGACTTCATGATTATAGTACCTAATACCCTGTGATCTATTACATACTACTAGGGCTCTATTTTTATTAATTTTATGAACTAATATATATAACATTTAAAATTTTTAAACGAATAATTGCTGATTTTTAATGACAAAATTGTTATCGTTTCTCTATATGGTACATACATGATTCCTGACTTTCTTGGCCACCCCGTGGCGGAACTGAAGCATCTTAGCCTATACCATTTTTTTAATTTCAAATATCTTGATTTTGCCCCGTTTTTCTTCTATTACATACAACGATCCTCTATATAAACTTATAATTTTATTCCACTTTTATCTTTTCAGAATACAGCTATTACCTCAATCATGTGCAATCATAATCGTATCTCCAAATTTTTACACAACAACTTTTGAGCATGACTATTTACATAGTTCATTAATATTTCACAACTCCATTATATATTTTTACGAATTAAGGGGGGAGTGGGATTATACCATGAGCCGTGAGCAAATTTCAAAGCTTATTATTATTTATTGTGAGTAGTGTGTATTGGCGGCTTCTGTTACTGCCGTTGTAGTTGAGCCCTCAACTAGCCTATTCATTGTATGAGGTTTTGACAGTAATTTACGGAATTGGGGCAACCAATTATTGGGTTGGACCCTCCATCAAGCATAACACCTAGAATATTTACATAAATAATATTTATCTCACAGCTCATTTTTTTTAAACTATTTACTAAGGAGGAGTATTAAAACCTACTAATAGGAGATTATTAAAGCATTTTTTACTATTGATTGTGAATTTAGAGTATTAGATAGTTTTGTTACTGGCTTGGCTGTACAGATCTTGTGTGGAACTAAACTATTTCAAACTTGACTTTTTATTAATTCAAACTAGGGGGCAACTCCTCAGGGGGCATGGGGGCGGAGCCCCCATCGAGCCGTAGGCGAGTCTATAATATATACAGCCCCATGTGTAACTGACTCACTCACTCACTGATGATAGTAAAGTCCTGAAGCGACCGTTTAAGCTAGAGACTTGAAATTTGGCATGGACATTCTTTGAGATGTTTCAATTTAGAGAAAATCATAAAACCACAACTTTTTTACTTTTAAACTATAAAAAAGGTAAAAAATATAGATTTGTCGGTAACGTAGTTCAGCCGTATCAGCGTATATCACCGCGTGGTATCGTAGATCACTTTGCAGGTTTAGTTCTCGCTCGTGTTTAAATGATCTCTGTAAACTACACCCGTGTTTGTAACACATTACCTTTTAGATCATTTTTAATGTTTACAATGGTGTATCACCGAAATGAGTGGGTTTTTTCATCTGAGTGATCCCCGCTTTGATTCTTGCAGTAGTTAACGCCCAGTGTGCAGCTAATGCTTCATGCGCGCTAATTTGGAAGTTCATTTAATGGTGAAATTTCTTCACCTATCGTTAGTTCTTAAAGATGTCGCTTGGAGCGCTATTATAGTCGCTTAGTTCTCGCTTGTATTTAATTTATGTTTTTTAACTACACCTGCGATCTTGATGATGATTTCATTAGTGTTCCTCACTGTAATCAAATTGTAGTCCATCTGACTTTCATTTCAATAGGAATCATATTTTGCTGCATTGAAAGCATGTTCCTTAATATAGTTTTACACACGTTAAAAATATGTTCTTGAGATTTTTTAATAACTACTGAACAAATCGAACAGTGATTTAAATGTTAGGTTCTCGTTTCGTTTTCCATTTATTTTAGATTACTAATTCAAATTCACACTGGGTTTTTCTTTCGGCCGAATTTCGCATTACATAAATTTGCTGTGAAGCTTGATCCGTGATCTTAACGTAACATACTTCGATTACTTTGTACAATACTTAATAGACAGTTAATTATTATCTTTCTTAAATTTTATCTCTATTTATAAATAAAATTTATATAAATTTAAAACTTTATATTTAGCTACCGAACAGAGAAATATTTGTTACCATAACTACTACAATTAAATATAATGATAGATACAACAACAACTATAACTCTTTTAATTGAAATTTCTTTTCATCTAACACAGCAAAAATTGTCTAATCTAAAGTATATATTTTTACCAGCATAATACCTTAAATATTTACATAAATAATTATAATTTCACAGCTCAAAACTTTTAAAATAATTCTAATTACGAAGGGGTATTAAAAAACCGATTCATATGAGTTTTTTAAAGCTTTGTTTACTATTGATTGTGATTTTCTTGTATTTGACGGTTTTGTTACTGTCTTGACTGTGCAGTTCTTCCGTAGAACTAACATATTTTAAACTCGACTTTTTTTTTAAATTAACGAATTTAAGGCTACCCCTAGGGGGAGGGGTGAGCTATACGAAGCATGTTTGAATACTTCCAACATATTACTTTAGTACTGCATATTGTCTGGTGCAGTTTTAATTTGAAGAGTTGAATGTGTCCCACTCGTTTGACATCCCGTCTTTGACCTATTTGCTGCTGTCCAATCAGGCTTATATTTTAGTTTAAGAAACGATTAAATAGAACATATAAAGTTATTGAACGATTGAACTTTCATTCTCTTGGCTGGTATATTACCTTCGCTAACGTTTACCTAATTCAGACGTTTTTTAACCATCTACATATCTGATTACCCATCAGGCTGAGAAATATTATAATAACCAATAGAATTAAACTCAATAGTATTTTTTCCGCTGTCACTTGTCCTTCAAACTTCCCTAATGTAGTGCTATCACCTAAAGTCTTGATTACCTCTATTATTGTTGTAATTTAAAACTATTCAATGTTTTTCAATTATTATAACTCTTTTAGTATATTTTAATTTAACTAATAATCCTTTTTTGGCTGTTATTTCATAATTTTTTTTATTCACTACTATTGGTTGAAAATGCATACTGTACCCTGATTTTATGGTTCTTAAGTTGCAACTTTCTACATTTTAAGACTTTATAAAGACTTTATGATTATAGTACATATTACCCTGTGATCGTTTACATACTACTAGGGCTCTATTTTTATTAATTTTCTGAACCAAATTATATAGTATTTAAAATTGTTAATTTAATAATTGCTGATTTTGAAAGATAAAATTTTTATCGTTTTTATATATGGTTCATACATGATTCCTGAGTTTCTTGGCCTCCCCGTGGCGGAACTGAAGCATCTTAGCCTATACTATATTTTTTAAAATTTCAAATATCTTTGTTGTGTCTATTTTTTTTATTTATTTTTTTTTATTTTTTTTTTTGCTATTACATACAATCCTCTATATAAACTTATAATTTTATTTCACTTTTAATTTTTCTGAATACACATATTACCTCAATCATGAGCAATCATAATCGTATCTCTAAAATCTTAACACAAAAGTTTTTGAGCATGACTATACATAGTTCATCAATAGTTCATAACTCCATTATATTTTTTAACGAATTAAGGGGGAACTAGGGAGTGGGATTAAACCATGAGCCGTGGGCAATTTTCAAAGCTTATTATTATCAATTGGAGTAGAGTGTATTGGCGGCTTCTGTTACTGTTATGGGAGTTGAGCCCTCAACTAGCCTGTTCATTGTATGAGGTTTTGACAGAAATTTACGGAACTGGGGCAACCAATTATTGGGGTGGAACCTCCATGCAGCGGTAACACCTAGAATATTTACATAAATAATTATCATTTCAGAGCTCAATTTTTTTTTTAAATATTTACTAAGAAGGTGTATTTAACCCGATTCATATTAGATTATTAAAACTTTTTTACTATTGATTGTGAATTGTTTGTATAAGACGGTTTTGTTACTGTCTTGTTTGTCCAGTTATTTTGGAACTATTTCAAACTTGACTTTTTATTAATTCAAACTAGGGGGGCAACTATTAAGGGGGCATGGGGGCGGAGCCCCCATCGAGCCGTAGGCGAGTCTATAATATATACAGCCGCATGTGTAACTGACTGACTCACTGATGATCTTAAATTCCTGAAGCGACCGTTTAAGATAGAGACTTGAAAGTTGGCATGGACATTCTTTGAGATGTTTCAATTTAGGAAAAATCATAAAACTACAACTTTTTTACTTTTAAACTATAAAAAGGTAAAAAATATAGATATGTCGGTAACGTAGTTCAGCCGTGTGAGCGTATATCACCGTTTGGGGTAACGTAGATCAATTTGCAGGTTTAGTTCTCGCTCGTGTTTAAATGATTTCTTTCAACTACACCCGTGTTTGATTCAAACGTCCGTAATTGTTAAACGTCCGTCACATAAACGTTTAATGTAGACGGCGGTGTTTCGATGCATTGAGAGCCGGTTATTTCACCAGGGTAATACTCGCTTAGATTTATACAGTATTAAAATGCCCAAAAACTACAAATTTTTAACTTTCAAATCATAAAAAAATTCTATAAAGGCGAGGTGTTGGTTAGGAAGATGTCGCTTGGAGCGCTATTATAGTCGCTTAGTTCTCGCTTGTATTTAAATGATGTCTTTTAACTACACCTCTTCCTGATAATTATACCTTTAAATGTGCGCATATTTGTTTGCGTATGGTTTTCCCTTCGATTGCTGTGTTATTGTTGAAAATGAAGTTTTCTTAATCGAAAGCGTATCTTTACATTCAGGTGAAGTCCGCTTTGATTTCTATATTAATTGCTAAAAATATTTTAGGTCTTATTACATTTTCTAGACTTAAGTTTTCTCATGCTGGAAATTTTCTTGTAGGTTTTCGCTCAAAAAATAACCTAATACAGTAATTATAACTTAATTTTCTACTATTTGTATGCTGTCTCTCTATATGATTGAATATAGCGCTTCAGTTGATAGTTCTGGTGCAGTTTTACTTTGAAGAGTTGAACGTGTCCCAACAAGTTTGACATCCAGTCTTTTACCTATTTGCTGCTGTCCAATCAGGCTTAGATTTTAGTTTAGGAAACGATTGAACATATTAAGTTATAGAACCATTGAAATTTCCATTCTTACCTTTGCTAACGTTTACCTACTTCCTACGTTTTTTTAAGACTATCTACATATCTGATGACCCATCATGCAGAGAAATATTATAATAACCAATTGAATTAAACTCAATAGTAATTTTTCTCGCTGCCACTTTGTCCGTCAAACTTCCTCAATGCAGTGCTCTCACCTAAAGTCTCGATTAACCCTATTATTGTTGTAATTGAAAACTATTCTATGCTTATCAATTATCGTAACTCTTTCAGTATATTTTAATTTAACCAATAATCCTTTTTTGGCTATTATTTCAATATTGGTTTTTTTACTACCATTGGTTGAAAATGCATAATGTACGCAGATTTAGGGTTCTTAAGTTGCAACTTTCTTCATTTTAATACTATATAAAGACTTTAAGACTTCATGATTATAGTACCTAATACCCTGTGATCTATTACATACTACTAGGGCTCTATTTTTATTAATTTTCTGAACTGATATATATATATATATAACATTTAAAATTGTTAAATTAATAATTGCTGATTTTGAATGATAAAATTGTTATCGTTTCTTTATATGGTACATATATGATTCCTGCGTTTCTTGGCCACCCCATGGCGGAACTGAAGCATCTTAGACTATACCATATATTTTTTTAATTTCAAATATCTTGATTTTGTCTCTTTTTTCTTCTATTACATACAACGATCCTCTGTATAAACTTATAATTTTAATCCACTTTTATCTTTTCAGAATACAGCTATTACCTCAATCATGTGCAATCATAATCGTACCTCCAAATTTGTACACAACAACTTTTGAGCATGACTATTTACATATTCATTAATATTTCACAACTCCATTATATTTTTAACCAACTAAGGGGAACTAGGGAGTGGGATTAAACCATGAGCCGAGGACAAATTTCAAAGCTTATTATTATTTATTGTGAGTAGTGTGTATTGGCGGCTTCTGTTACTGACGTTGGAGTTGAGCCCTCAACTAGCCTGTTCTTTGTATGAGGTTTTGACAGTAATTTACGGAATTGGGGACCAATTATTGGGTTGGACCCTCCATCAAGCATAACATCTAGAATATTTACATAAATAATATTTATTTCACAGCTCAATTTTTAAAACTATTTACTAAGGAGGATATTAAAACCTACTAATAGGAGATTATTAAAGCTTTTTTTGCTATTGATTGTGAATTTAGAGTATTAGATAGTTTTGTTACTGTCTTGGCTGTTCAGGTCTTATGTGGAACTAAACTATTTCAAAGTTGACTTTTTATTAATTCAAACTAGGGGGCAACTCCTAAGGGGGCATGGGGGCGGAGCCCCATCGAGCCGTAGGCGAGTCCATAATATATACAGCCCCATGTGTAACTGACTGACTCACTGATGATCTTAAATTCCTGAAGCGACCGTTTAAGATAGAGACTTGAAATTTGGCATGGACATTCATTGAGATGTTTCAATTTAGGAAAAATCATAAAACTACAACTTTTTTACTTTTAAACAATAAAAAAGGTAAAAAATATAGATTTGTCGGTAACGTAGTTCAGCCGTATCAGCGTATATCACCGCGTGGTATCGTAGATCACTCTTCAGGTTTAGTTCTCGCTCGTGTTTAAATGATCTCTTTCAACTACACCCGTGTTTGATATACTCATTGTATCCTTCGATGGATAGACTCTAATATATTGTAAACTACGGCGTTATTTTGTATTGAGAGCGGGTTATTTCACCAGGGACCCAGGGTTATACTCGATAATATATACAGTGATAATTCCTTAATTTGTAGATTATGCAGCATATGCGCGATCTTGAATGTTTACCAAAGATGAATTTTCTTATCCTACTATGAATTAATTTCCCATGGCGGGTGAATAGTCGCTTAGTTCTCGCTTGTATTTAAATCATGTCTTTTAACTACACCTGCTTCCTTGCTGTTGGCAACATTAGTATCCCTCACATATAACAAACCGTTATCCATTGACTTCAAAATAGCCATGAGATTATGCTGCATTAAAAGCTCGTTTCTTTTATATTTTACTCACATCATAAATATGTTTTAGGGAATTTTTAAATATCTGTTTAGCTGAACTAACAGATTTAAATGTAGGTTCTCGTTTTGTTTCAATTTATTTTAGATTACTTATTCAAATTCACACGGGATTATTCTCCGCCGAACTTCGCATTGAATGGATTTTCTGTGAAGCTTGAGCCGTGATCTTAACGTAACATACTTCGATTACTTTGTACAATACTTAATAGACAGTTTATTATTATCTTTCTGTTTGATTTATATTCAGTGTCTTATATTCGAATTTTTCACACTTAAAATTTATTTTGAGAATGTTTAAATAAGTGTTGAACAAAAGTAATAGATTTAAATGTTAGGTTCTTGTTTAATTTCAATTTATTTTAGATTACTTATTCAAATTCACCCCATTGTGAACCCCTCAGCCGAATTACGCATTCAATGAATTTTCTGTGTAGCTCGTGCCGTGATCTTAACGTTATATACTTCTATTACTTAGTACGATACTTAATAGACAGTTAAGTATTATCTTTCTGCATTGTTTATAATCAGTGTTTTATATTTTATTTTAATACACACTTAAAATATGTTTTTAAGAATTTTTAAACGGCTATTGAACAAAACTAACAGGTTTTTATGGATAAATTATTATTTCACAGGTCTAGATTTTATATTCTTATAATTAGTAGTAGTTTGTAATAGTAGGGGTTTTTTGCGAATCTACCCGTTTTTATTATTTCCTATGATTTTGTTTTCATGTTATTAAATTCTTGTTTTCGCTTATTGATTTGAATGTTATTTGCTATTTCAGTAATTTAAACGTTTTTCTTCTATATCCTGAAATTTACAAGTTTTTATTTTTAATTAGTTTGTATCAGCAGATTCTTTTAATATCGTGGTTGGCGATACTATATTTAGTTCAAATTGTATTTTTAATTTCTTAAGAGTATTAACTAGCATAGCTTGATTTTTTATTATTTTAATAGTAATTTTCACACTTACTATTGGTTATTTTCTATTTTTTAGCATTATTGTTTTACTCTAATGGGCATATAACATTATTTTTAAAATTTACGAAAATCTCATTTAAAAATACTTAATTTGGAATAATTTTGACCCATTGCAATTTTAATGTGACGCATGTTAACTCGTTGACGTTTCAGGCTTAGTAGTTGGTAACGTGGAATAGTTAGCATCACACATTTTAGTAGAGTTACAAGTAAATTAATAACTTAGCTTTTCAAAACTTCAATTTTTATTAGTTTCATTTTCCGATTCTTTTAATATCGTGGTTGGCGATGCTAGATTTGGTTTAAGTGTTACTTTCTATTATTATAGCTTGATTATTTTATTATTTTAATAGTTATTTTCACATAATCAATTATTTTCTATTTATTAGCATTATTGTTTTGCTATAGTGGGCACATTACATTTTTTTTATCAATGAAAATTTAATTTAAAGATACTTAATTTGGATTAATTTTGCCCCATTGCAATTTTTCTGTGCCGCATCTAAAATCGTTGACGTTCCAGACCAAGTGGTTGGTAACGTGGAGGAGTTAGTATCACACACTTTTGTAGTAGAGTTACACGTAATTTAAAACTTAGCTTTTCAAAACTTCGATGGAACTAGCCTGTTCAGTACTTTAGTGGAACTAGAAAGTTCATTATTTGAGACTTTGTGAATGATTAACGAAATTAGTAAAATCAACTAGGGGGCATGGGGGCTGAGCCCCGTGAAATATTTTCAAAGGATATTATTGTTATTATTATTATTGATTGTGAAGAGTGCGTATTAGCGCGTTTTTTTACTGTCTTCGCTGTCCAGTTAGTTGGTGGAACTAGCCTGTTCAATACTTGACTTTAAATTATTCAACGAATTCGGGGCAACCCCGAAAGGGGGCATGGGGGCGGAGCCACCATCGAGCCGTAGGCGAGTCTATAATATATACAGCCCCATGTGTAACTGACTCACTCACTCACTCACTTATATGGGATACGAAGTTCTGACATAACTATTTAAGCTAGAGACTTGAAATTTGGCATACGTCTAGCCTGAATGGTCAATGCTAAGGATAAAATCTTAAACTTGCAAATTTGTTGTTTTAACCTACTAAAAAAATTCAAAATGGCGGACTTCCGAAATTTTAATTTTAGTTTTTTGGCTCTAACGGCCAAACGCTTCGTCCTATCTAAAATCTTAGAACAATACTACGATAGGGAATTTAATTATCTACAACTTTGGTCCTGTGACTTTTTATCACATCTCGCACCGTTAAGCCTCCAGAGCGTTTTTAATGAAACCCCGTTTTCGGGCTCTAGTGACTAAAAGGTTTGTTCTACAAAAACTTTTACATATCAATTTTGATAGATCTGTTAAATATCTAAAATTTTTATCTTTACATATTTCACCGTATCTCCTCTCGTTTACTCACAAAATACATTTTTCACTTTTTGCGGATTTTTGAACATAAGTAGTGGGATTTTGCCGGTTCTGGAACAATAGAGAAATCGTAATTTTTGGTCCGGATGAGCTAGAAACTTGAAATTTGGTGCACACGTAGTTTGTATGGTTAATACAAAGGGGAAATCGCAAAACATTGAGTTTTCAAATTTTAACCCCCTAAAATTTTGTATGGTAAAATCTACACCATGTAAGGCATTTTCTAAATACGCTGTAACTTTTGAACGAGAGGTTCTATCTCGAATCTGAGGTATAATTCATGGTCAGGAATTAGACACTCTACAAGTTTAGTCCTGTGAAATTTTGCCGTATCTCACTCCCTTCACCCTTAAAAAGGGGCGTACTTTCAACATTTCCAATTTTTTCACCAAAATCTCGCTATTTTAATATTTTTTATTTACTAATATTGCACACGGATGCTTGAACTTTAGTACATATTATGACCTCAAATAGATCTTACCATAGCGGCAGCCATTGACCAATTTCAATTATAATTAAGTCTAAAATTCTTTTTAAAACACAAAATTCTTAACATTTTTTCGTGTAAAGTGTTGTAAATTAATTTATTCTGCCAAATATACTTCAATATTGATATTTGTTTTGTTAGTATTATATTCTATTTTTGCCGCTCTACAAGTTCGGTCCTATGCAATTTTGCCGTATCTCACCTTCTTCACTCGTAAAGAGGGGCGTACTTTCACAATATCGTAATTCTTTCACCAAAATTGCTCTATTTCATTATTTTTATCGTTTACTTTTATGACACATGCATGCCTCAAATTTTGTGTATACTATGAATATACACTACTATACACACTATTTCTTACTATAGTAGCAGCCATTTGCCGATTTCAATCCAAGATTAGTAAACAAGCGGAAAAAACTAAATTATTAACCTTTATATGTACAGTTTTTGGTGATTTTGTTGAACCCGGTAAAGATATGGCCATACCGATATATTTTTTTCAGCATTATATTCTTTTTAGATATCTCTATAAGGTGGGCCTTAAGATTTTGTAGCATTTCACTCTCTTCGCCCCAAAAAGGGGCGTATTTTCAATATTCTTTCACAAAAATTGAGTTATTTTAATATTTTTTTATTTATTGTTATGACACTTACATGAATGTAATTTAGCTACACACACATACCCTGAGCATTAAATATAAAATATAAAACAAAAGTATCAATTTGAACTTTAAATATCAAGAGAATATCTTAAATGCTTTAGATTTCCTGAACTATTAAACTAAGTCAGAGAAGATAAGTATAGAGTTGGGGTGGAGGCCTCAACTAGCCTGTTCAGTTCTTAAGACTTAGAAAAATTAACGAATTCAGGGCAACCCCCTAAGGGGGCATGGGGGCGGAGCCCCCATCGAGCCGTAGGCGAGTTCAAATATATATACATTTCTTCTTTGACGTTCATTTTGTCACCCTTTCTTTCATAATCTAGTATTTCCATTATCTCATCAATTTTCCCGTATGTGTGGTCGGACTCCAGTATATGCTCTGCAAACATTGAACGTTGAGTTGTTGTGTTGTTGTTGAAAAGTTCCTTCCGGTTTGACCAATGTAATATCTGGGGCATTCTTGACATTTCATTTTGTAAATTCCTGATTTATTGTATTTATCAGTCTTTTTGTTTTGGTCTTTGTTTGCAAATGATAATAATCCTCACAAAAACTGAATAATATATTGGCACCGATACGTTGATGACGTACTTTGTCTTTTCAATGGAAATACAAATGAGTGTAATGAATTTTTGTCTTATTTGAATTCAATCTCTGATAGTATAAAATTTACGATGGAGATTCAAAAAGATGAAATACATTTTCTAGATTTGACTATCGGTAAAATTAATAACAAGCACTCATTTAAAATATACCGGAAAGAAACTCAGACCGATCTTGTAATACCATACAATTCGAACAGTCCTTGGCAACATAAAATGGCTAGCTTCAATTTCTTAGTGAACCGGTTACTGAAAGTACCAATGGAAGACATTGATTATGAGAAAGAAAAAGAAATCATAAAAAGCATAGCAGTTAGAAATGGCTACAAATCTAATTTAATTGACAAAATTATTAAAAAGAAGAAGATTAAGAAAGAAATTGAAACCGAAAATAAAGAAAATGAAGATTATTTATGTGTTCCATACAGTTCTGTACTTAATAAACCAATAAGAAAAACTTTCAAGAACACAAACTTTAAATTAAGTTACAGGACAAGAAATAACTGCTTTGCATTAATCCAAAAAATGGCAAACAAAGACCAAAACAAAAAGACTGATAAATACAATAAATCAGGAATTTACAAAATGAAATGTCAAGAATGCCCCAGATATTACATTGGTCAAACCGGAAGGAACTTTTCAACAACAACACAACAACTCAACGTTCAATGTTTGCAGAGCATATCCTGGAGTCCGACCACACATACGGGAAAATTGATGAGATAATGGAAATACTAGATTATGAAAGAAAGGGTGACAAAATGAACGTCAAAGAAGAAATGTAAATATATTTGAATTCCCAGAACAATAATTCACAAATCCTGAATATCATGCAAATACAAAAAGAGAATCCAATATATGAAAAAGTCAAATGTATAAGGAATAAAAATCCAAGACAGAAATACAACTCAACCCAATAAGACAAAATAATTGTACATAATTAACATATGATGTTATCAACTAGTTAAGTATTTTTATTTGTTTACATATTTTATCTGATACTGTGATCATGGCCTAAGAGCCGAAATGCGTATCAGTAAATAATTGTTAATAAAAAAATGAAAAATAGGGTGTTCTGGTTTTATTATATATATATATATATATATATATATATATATATATATAATATGATATATATTAATATATATAATATATATATAGTTAATATATATATATATATACATATATATTAGTATTTTTTACTATTATATTGATACTAACCAATAATAAATATATTGCATATTTTATTGAGTTTTATTTGATTACTCACAATAAAAGACCAATAAAGTAAAACTAGGAGCTCCTTGTATAAATAGCGCATAGTCTATTATGGTTTACATTTTGTATTTGGTAAAAAAAATTGTCTGAAGATAATTTGCTCTTAAATCTCTATTTCACAACCAGTTGCATGGCACTGGTCCTATGAAAGCTCCTTCAACAAAATAATCAAACTCTAGAGGGAAAGGCGGAAAGGCAGAGTGCTAAATTATATGAGGTTTTTCTATTGCCATTTGCAGGTGTACTATATAATAACTTTAAAATGACACCTCAACCGTACAAAATCGGTTGAGTAGGTCGGGTGAAAAAGGAATGTTACAGAGAATACTCAAATGTATTATAAATAGTAGCTGAACACCGTGCTCCGCCACAAAATTTTAAATTTAAACCAAACACTAAAGTGATGGTAACTGTAAGGTCTAGAAGTAATATAAGTCGAGTTACAATTATTTGTACAAAGTATATTGTTACAGGCGGTAAATTTATATTTATTACAAATACATGTATAAGTTTAAAATTATGAATCTCAAACATAAATCTAATGTAAGTTAATAGTACTAAAAACAGTACAGTTAACTTGTTAACATGGGTTAGCCCCCCCCAGGGTTGGGGGGACGGGGGGGTTACCTTGTTTTTAGGGTTAATTGTTTTTGTATAATGAAAATACAGTATTTTATTTGTTATAATTACAATATGGTTTATGTAATCAGTATTGTAATTGTAACAAATAAAATAA